>ML776725.1:282169-332831 GCA_009831015.1 Picea engelmannii
TGGATGTTTTGAGAAAAGAACAGTTGTTTTTTAAGTTGTCCAAATGTGAATTTGGAAAGACTTCACTTATTTACTTAGGACATATTGTTGGTGGAGGTGAATTAAAAATTGATCCCTCCAAGGTCAAAGTCATTTTGGAATGGACCAAGCCCAGCAATGTGATAGAGGTAATAAGTTTTTTGTGAGCAGCCCAATATTGGAGGAAGTTTATTGCTAACTTTTCTTCCATTGCAGCTCCATTACATGAGGTGACAAGTGTCAAGCAAGTTTTTCAATGGGGAGGCAAGCAACAGAAGGCTTTTGATACTTTGAAAGAAAAGATCATTTCAGCGCCAGTTCTTGCACTTCCAAATTTAAGACAACCTTTTGAAATCCAAACAGATGCAAGAAATTATGTAATGGGAGCAATTTTGCTAAAGCATGGTAAGCCCATTTGTTTTCATTCTGAGACTTTTAATGGTGTCGTGATTAATTATCCTACTTATGATAAGGAATTGTATGCATTGGTTCAAAGTGTAAAAAAATGGAAACATTATTTGTTGGGGAAAGAAACCATTATTCACATTGATCATCAACCATTGCAATACTTATAATCATAGACAAAGCTATAGCAAGCTAGGCACTTCAGATGGATGGGTTTTCTTCAACAGATCCACTTGGTTATTAGGTATAAGAAGGGAATTTTTAACAAAGTCGTTGATATGCTTTCAAGGCCTATTATTAGTGCTTCAGTTATTCTTAAGCATAGTCCTATCATGCATGAAAGTTATGTTGAACAATATGCTTTAGATACTGATTTCAAAGAAGTATATGAAACTTTGTGCCACTCTAACCATGTTGAAGAATTGGATTACAATGTGCATAATAATCTTTTGTATCATCTTGGCAAGTTGTGTATTCCACAGGGGGAAAGAATCAACATTATAAGAGAACCGCATTCTTCCCTTATTGTTGGTCATTTTGGTGTAGGCAAGACAGTGGCTAATTTGCAAAGATACTGCTACTGGCCTAAAATGAATGAAAGTGTTTCAAGATATGTTCAAGGATGTTCGTTGTGTGCCACAAGTAAACCTAGAAATCAAAAGTCAGGTTTGTATACTCCACTTCCATTTCCTTCTAGACCTTGGGAAAGTATTTCCATGGATTTTGTAGGTGGTTTACCTATGTCGAGACGAAATCATGATTATCTTTATGTTGTGGTTGATCATTTTAGCAAAATGTGTATTTTGATGCCTTGTACTAAGTAGGTTACAGCTGAACAAATGGCACAAATGTTCTTTCAAAATGTTTGGGTGCATTTTGGATTGCCTAAATCAATTATTTCTGATCGGTATTCTCGATTTGTTGGAAGTTTTTGGTCGAGTTTATGGGCACTCATGGACACCAAACTTAAAAAGAGCACATCTTTTCATCCACAAACAGATGGTCAGACAGAGGTGGTAAATCGACCAGTGGTGCATATTCTTCGTGCTTATTGCAACAAGCATCCTAAACTTTGGGATGAGCATTTACACTACATTTAGCATGCTTACAATCGTGCTAAGCACCCTTCGACTCAAACGTCGCCATTTGAAGCATGTTTTGGCTATTTGCCCAGATCTCCTTTAGATTTTATCTTTGGGAAGGATATTTCTATCAATGGTCAATATGACATTGATAGGGTAGAAAAGTTCATTGAACAAATTCAGTCGATACATCAAGTGGTGCAAGAGCAGTTAGAAAAGAGCCAAGCCAAGTACAAGACGAGACATGACAAGCATCGTCTTGATCACAGTTTCCAATTTGGAGATGAAGTTTAGCTTTACATCAATAAGGAGAGGCTTAAAGGAGAAGGTAAAAAATTCAAACCAATTCGATATGGTCCTTTCAACATTATCGACAAGATTGGTAACAATGCCTTTCGTTTAGATTTGCCTCCTTATATGCAAATGTATGCAGTTGTTAATGTTGAGAATTTGAAATTGTATGAGCCTCCGTTGATTGATGATCATGGAGATCATGTTCATATTCCTTCTATAGATGACTTTTCCCCAGAATATCTTACAGAACTGCATGAAGACACCATCCTTGACAGGAGAATGTGAACTTCAAAATGAGGAAATGTGGAGTATCTTCGAGTTGGTCTTAAAGGTACCAATCCAAGCAAAGCCAAGTGGATTGAGGTTGGAAGGGTGAGGGAACTATACCCTCATCTTCAAATAGACTGAAAATACTCTTTTGGAGATCCAAAAGCTTCCCAATGGGGAGGTGTGATCAGGGGATAAAATTTTGTTCAAAAATTCAAAGTGCTTGGAATCGCTTCAAATCAAATGAGAGCATAGGCCTCATTGTTGAGAACCCAATGCAACTCGTTTCGTTTCAAATGGACGTCGGGAGCGAGAGATATTGCAATCTGTTCGAATCGTCAAATAGGCAAAAAAAAAGGACGCTGACTAGGAAATCCATACAGGCTGACGTGGCTTAGGTCGTACGTCTGTATGCTAACGTGGCATGTGATGATGTGGCAGTTTTTGATTGGTCGATGTGGTCAAATTGTGATGTGACATGTGGCATCATTTTGGTTAATGGTGTGGTGCCACATGGCCCAGTCATGGGCTGCCACGTGGCACCCTGTTATTGGTTATGGTTTGTTGTTTAAAATTGTATGCAGTCCATGGGGGTCGAACCCCAGACCTCCCCTATGGATCTGCACTTTGGTAGTGTGTGGGCTACCACTAGACCACACGGTGGTGCTTGTTTAAACTATGGGTTTAATTACATTTGAATTGCATTGGAATGAGATTTGGGGTGCGTCCGGGCTAGGGCATAGCCCCAGCCCTGGTCGCATGTATTGATATATATATGACCACCACTTTATACACGGAGCGCGCGACTTTTAAAAACATATTCAAAGCCCAAGGTATTGTGAATCATACCATATGACCATGTGTAGAGCGTGGGAGTTTTGTTCAAACAGTTAGCATGGTTTCAATGCGCCCAACACTTGGCGCTTAATTGTTGCCTCATAAAGGTTAGCCCTTTTTCTTATAGATCACAGTCGTATGGATGACCCATGTGCCCGAGAGCTTGGTGGTTAGGGGCTGGCATGCCCATAACCATCCTACAGTTTGCACTGTTGGCACGGTTGCATTCGGTGTCGAGTTTTTATACTTTAAATAGCGTGTGTGCTAGGTTGAATGAACAAGGGTGCAATTTGTACATGCAGAGACAACAAGCTTGAAGAGGAGACTTCAAAGAAGCCTAAATTCTTCATTTTTTGGCCAAACGAGGTGCCGAAAAAGCCAAGCTAGGGGTTTTTGGATGCTCTGAAGCCATTGGAGCAGTCTAATGGTCAATTTGAGCATTGTAAAGCACGTTTTTGAGCACTTTGAGAAATTAATAATAATGATCCATTGGAAGTTGGACCAGGAGATGTAGCCCAAGAGAGGGGTGAACTCCTTTATCATTTGTTGTGTTTATGTGCTTGTGTTCATTGATTATGTTGTTGTTTATTTGAATCTTAAATGAGTAAATCCTATTAATGATGTGTTGCAAAGTTGATCCATTTGCTTTTAACACATAAACTTTACTTGCAAATATTTCCAAGTTTACAAGTATTTTTCATTTTTAGATCACCTACCTACTCTAATTCCTACACAAAGGCACGATCTCACGGCTCAACAGCCTAAACATTAAATTACATTATAATTCAAAATGGAAGACAAGGGTTGAGCCTCTCTTCAGCTTTGAATGCACGCGTTGACGTGGCTGGATGGCTGGCTGGCTGACGTGGAGAGATGCTCCTGCATCATACTCCTCAGCTGCAAAAATCATGAGCTCCTGCTCATGAGCTTCCTCTCTCAGCCTTGGAAATCCTCCTGGATCCCAAACAAATTTATGGAGTTGTTCATCTGCTCCATCTCCATGTTGTTGTTGCTTCTCTTCTCATCTTCTCCTCGCTAGCAGTCTCTGCTGACCTAATCATCAGCTCTCTAATCTCCTCGATCACTTCGTCCAGCTGCTCCAGTGGTTGGCTCTGCTTTTGCAGTCTCCTCAGCTGCATTTATTTTCTGCACATGGGTAGATAACTTTGATCTCCCATGTGTTCTTCTTCATCTTCTTCTGTGGCCTTAACTTGCCACCCTACTATAGAATTCATCTTTGCAGTCTTCTCTTGACTAACCTGTTGTTCAGTCACCTTCTCTGATAGCTCAACTTCTTCCAGTTCTCCTGTTGGCTCTGGATTGTTCAGCCAATCCTCCAGCATCGCCAGCTCCATATCCCATGGAGTAATCAATCTGCTTGCCTCCTCTTCGGCTTCTTATGCTTCCAGCTTCAATGCTGCAGCTTCCTTCTTTTCAGCTTCCTGGATGAAAGCATTGAGCCACTCCTCAGAATGCTCATTCTCTTTTTCTTCTTCTTGGGAAGCTTCCAAAGTCTACTCCAATGCTTTTTTTACAGTCTCAGCTGGTTGTCCTGCTTCTGTTGATGCATCTGCAACACAGATCTCTGCCTCCCCTAGGCTATGTGGTAGGAATACCTGAATTCCCCCAATCATTTGAAGATTCGCCTGATCTTCCTCTTCTGTCAGCTGCATCTATTGATCCAAACTCCCCTCTGAGTTTATGAGACCCTCAAATAGTCTCATCTACTTATCCCTTCCCACTTGGAAAATTGAGATTTTTCTACTGCTTCTCTGGCAGACTATGAGATCAACTGATCCCATCTCTATTCCCTTGCCCACCTAGCAATTTGAAAACCTTTTGTTTCCCTCCTAGCAGTCCATGAGATCCCACAGCGATATCGATCCATTACCTACCTGGCAATGTGAAATTCCCTAGCTGTCCTCATGACAGTCTGTGAGATCCTTGGCTGATATCAACTCTTTTCCCACCTGGAAATTAGGAATTTCCTCTCTGCCCTCATGGTAGTGCTTGATATCTTCAGCTAATCCCAAATCATCCTTAGTACTGAGACTTCTCCCAGTCTCTGTTTTACATATCTGAACCCTTTTCTCTGGTCTGTTGAGGTTTTCAGCAGGCCTCAACCACCATTTTAATAGATTACACTGTCTTTTAGCCATCTCGCTATCTATTTGTCCTACTGGAAAATTTGTTGTTGTCACTCTGAAACCTTGAGAGTTTCCATCCTCTTCCACAGACCTCCTGACTATCTATGGACTGTTTCCTACCTATAAACAATCCTCTACAGAGTCCTCAGTACTTTGTCTTCTTCCTGCTCCTTCTGTCTGCAATGTATAAACAAAATTAGGCTCTGACACCACTTGACGCAAACGCCACCTCTGGCTCGACAAAGTCTCTACGCAACCTCCCAATCTTAAGGATCGTTCACTCTATTTGATGAGTCGAAGTAGCTCTTTCTCTTCCCTACT
This sequence comes from Picea engelmannii, assembly GCA_009831015.1. Lineage (NCBI taxonomy): Eukaryota > Viridiplantae > Streptophyta > Pinopsida > Pinales > Pinaceae > Picea > Picea engelmannii. Next base: position 287,541 of record ML776725.1, read on the forward strand.
AGAATCTGCACTTATCGATCCACAGGTCCTTTCAGAAGCTCCCCTTTGCGGACGTACTAGGCGCGAGCTCCACCTTTCCCAAGTGACCACAGCGTTATGACCACGGGCCTAACAAAAAATTTCTTGTCGAAATATCGAGAAGCGAGGTTGACTTTTTGTGTTCTCGCTACTCGCGACCTCACAAGTTTCAATGTCGAGCTCTCATGCTCTTATCTCGCAAATCCTTGAGATGCGAGAATTCAATGGAGTATTGACTCCTTCCTCCAGGTGATGCATATTCACCTGCCAATCACATGGGCCCACCTTGTGGTTCTGACATGTGTCTCTCGTGCTCAGCTCTCAGCACTTCATGACTTGTGAAGTCGAAAATGACTCCTTTCAACCTCTGAGCCCCCAAACACGCATTAGGCGATGTGTTTCCTGATCCAACGGTCCTCTCGTTCTCTGGATCCAATGGTTGTCTCTGTTCCTTGCGACTTTGCGACTTGGAGCACCCAACTCTTGGGCCCTCACCCTATGAACTTTCGAGTTTGTGAGATCCCTTGATATCTGCCACCTGTCCTCCTCAGACGGACGGTCCTGATCCACTCGTGACTTCGCCACTCGCGACTTGGAGCACCCAAATCCTGGGCTCTCACCTTGCGAACCTTCGAGTTCACGAGATCCCTAGAGCTCTGCCATCTATCCTCCTCCGATCGATGGTCCTGATCTTCTCACGAATTCGCCACTCGTGAAGTCAAAGGGCTTCCTTCTCTGAACCCAATGTCTAAATCCTCGATAGAGAGGATCTCACGGCACGTGTCTTATCTCAAACGAATGACTCATATTATTTCATGGTTTCACGACTTCTCGGGTCGAGTGCCCTGAATTTTGTCCTTCGAATCCCTGAACTCTCGAACACCGATATCCTGATATGACCCCTTCGGGACCTTCGCTTCTAATTGTGAGGTTTAAATCTCATGAAACTCTCGACAGATCCAACAGCTATCGGTTTTTTGGACCAAGATCTGATGGCTCAGACTTGTCTTTCCACTGCACCTTTCCTACACTACTTGGACATGAATCCACGGACCAGATTATCTCAGCTAATCTGACGGTAGTTTTTGCTCCTTCCGAGCTTTGGCACTTTCTTCCCAGACTTGGAAGAATTTTGAATGTTCAAAGGCCTCGACCTTTGTCCTCCTTTGTCTGTGAACTCTGCAACTTGAGTCATGTCTGCATGTATAAGAACGTTGCTCCTCCCGAGCTTTTGTTGTCGAATCCTCAAGGGATTCCATGAATTTTGCGCTCCTGCAGAGGCTTCATGCACAAAAAGTGTTATCTCTTCTGAGATTATCTAAGACTCAAACCTCTAAGGAAAATAATTCCTTCTTCCTTCTCCCTCAAATGGAGAAATACAATGCCCTCCTGGCACTCTGTCTGCTCAAGCAACCTATTGTTGAGTATTTCAGGGTGTTCAGCAACCCTATGAAGATCCTTCTGTGGAATCTTCTTCTGTTTTCCCAAACTCAAAGAGTTATTTTCCTCTATGTGCCTATCTACACACTGGCTCAATGCCCACCTGGAAGAACTTTACAAAACTCCTCAGATCTTATGTATTCTTCTGAACTCACAGCAAATTTCTTCCTCTTTGCACTCCCTTGCACCTGCTCAATGCCCACCTGGCAGAGCTTTACAGAACTCCTCAGAGATTATGTATGCAACTATGTTCTCCATAGCCTTGCCTCCTGAGGTGTTCAGCAACCTCAAAGGTCTTCCTCTGAATTGTTGATTTCAGCTACTGTGCCCTCCTGGCACGTCTTTGTCTGACTCCATAGAGTTTAGAAGTGCGTCTATGCACTGGTATCTAGAGACTACAGTACTTTTTCATGCCCTCATGGCATGAAACCACAAAGAACCTCTCAATCCTAAAATCAAAACAACTCCCTGCAAATGTCTAATATACATTTACAGCATAAATTGAACACACAGAGAAATTCATTCAACACAGGAAATATGCAGGAAAAACTGTTGTTTGTATTAAAATGGAAAATGCATGTTTTTACAAGGTGTCCCTAAGCTCGGGATTTTAACAGAGTCTAGGCTCTTTCTCTTCTCTTACAACTACTAGAACTAACTCAAAATGAGATCCAAATTGATCTTTTACATGAGGGGGCTCTTCGATCTCTTCCCTCCAATCTACCTACCCTATTCAATAGCATTGAATGGGTTGTCTAGTCCACAAATCGGATCTAGATCTTAGCCTTACAAACATTAAAGGCCTACCTACTCTAATTCCTGCACAAAGGCACAATCTCACAGCTCAACATCCTAAACATTAAATTACATTCAAATTCAAAATTGAAGACGAGGGTTGCGCCTCTCTTCAGCTTTGAATGCACGTACTGACATGGCTGGCTGGCTAGCTAGATGACGTGGAGATATTATCCTACATCATACTCCTCAGCTACAAAATTCATGAGCTCCTACTCATGAGCTTCCTCTCTCAGCTTTGGAAATCCTCCTGGATCCCAAACAAATTTATGGAGTTGTTCATCTGCTCCATCTCCCTGCTGCTGTTGTTGTTGCGTTGTTGTTGTTGTTGCTTCTTCTCTGCTTAGATTCTCCTCGCTGGTAGTCTTTGTTGACTTGATCATCATCTCTCTGATCTCCTCGATCACTTCCTCCAGCTGCTCCAGTGGTTGGATCTGCTTTTGCAGTCTCCTCAAATGCATTTCTTTTCTGCAAATGGGTAGATCACTGTGATCTTCCATGCTTTATTCTTCATCTTATTCTGTGGCCTTAACTTGCCACCTTACTACAAAGTTCATCTCTATAGTCTTCTCTTGACTGACCTATTGTTCAGACACCTTCTCTGACAGCTCAACTTCTATCATTTCTCCTACTAGCTCTCGATTGTTCAGCCAATCCTCCAGCATCGCCAGCTCCATCTCCCATGGAGTAATCAATCTTCCTGCTTGTTCTTCGGCTTCTTCTACTGCCAGCTTCAATGCTGCAGCTTCCTTATTTTCAGCTTCCTAGATAAAAGCATTGAACCACTCCTCAGAATGCTCATTCTCTTTTTCTTCTACTTGGGCAGCTTCCAAAGTCTGTTCCAATGCTTTTTTGATAGTCTCAGCTGGTTGTCCTGCTTCTGTTGCTGCATCTGCAACACAGATATCTGCCTCCCCTAGGCTATGTGGTAGGAATACCTGAATTCCCCCAATCATTTGAAGATTCACATGATCTTCCTCTTTTGTCAGCTGTATCTATTGATCCAAACAGTATATGAGATCCTCGGCTGATCTCAACTCTTTGCCCAACTGGAAATTAGGAATTTCCTCTCTGCCCTCATGGTAGTGCTTGAGATCTTCAGCTAATCCCAAATCATCCTTAGTACTGAGACTTCTCCCAGTCTTTGTTTTACATATCTGAACCCTTTTCTCTGGTCTATTGAGGTTTTCAGTAGGCCTCAACCACCATTTTAATAGCTTACACTGTCTTTTAGCAATCTCGCTATCTATTTGTCCTACTGGAAAATTTGTTGTTGTCACTCTGAAACCTTGAGTGTTTCCATCCTCTTCCACAGTCCTCCTGACTATCTATGGATTGTTGCCTACCTATAAACAATCCTCTACAGAGTCCTTAGTACTATGCCTTCTTCCTGCTCCTTATGTCTACAATGTACAGACAGAATCAGGCTCTGATACCACTTGACGCAAACGCCACCTCTGCCTCGACAGAGTCTCTGCACGACCTCTCGGTCCTAAGGATTGTTCACTCTATTTCATGAGCCGAAGCGGCTCTTTCTCTTCCCTACTAGAATCTGCACTTATCGATCCACAGGTCCTTTTGGAAGCTCCCCAATGTGGACGCACTAAGTGCGAACTCCACCTTTCCCAAGCAACCACAACGCTATGACCACAGACCTAACCCAAACTTTCTTGTCGAAATCTCAAGAAGCGAGGTTGACTTTTCGTGTTCTTGCTACTCGCAACCTCGCAAGTTTCAATTTCAAGCTCTCATGCTCTTATATCGCGAATCTCAGAGACACGAGAAGTCAATGGAGTATTTACTCCTTTCTCCAGGCGACGCGTGTTCACCTGCCAATCATGCGGGCCCACCTTGTGGTTCTGACACGTGTCTCTTGTGCTCAACTCTCAGCACTTCATGACTCATGAAATCGAAAACGACTCATTTCAACCTCCGAGCCCCTAAACACATGATAGGCGATGGGTTTCCTGATCCAACGGTCCTCCCATTCTCTGTATCCAATGGTTGTCTCCACTCCTCGTGACTTCGTGACTTCGCAACTTGGAGCACCCAACTCTTGGGCCCTCACCCTGTGAACTTCCGAGTTCACGAGATCAATTGATCTTTGCCACCTGTCCTCCTCATATGGACAGTCTTGATCCTCTCGCGACTTCGCCACTCACAACTTGGAGCACCCAAATCCTTGGCTCTCACCTTGTGAACCTCTGAGTTCGCGAGATCCCTAGATCTCTACCACCTATCCTTCTCCGATGGATGGTCCCAATCTTCTCACGACTTTGCCACTCGTGAAGTCGAAGGGCTTCCTTCTCTGAAACCTGATGTCCAAATCCCTGATAGAGAGGATCTCATGACACATGCCTTCTCTCAGATGAATGGCTCAGATTCTTTCACAGTTTTGCGACTTTTGGGGTCAAGTGCCCAAACTTCCATCCTCCAAATCTTTGAACTCCCAAATGTTGATATCTCGATACGACCCCTTTGGGACCTTCGCTTATGCTTGTGAGGTTTAAATCTCATACAACTTTCGACAGATCCAACAACTGTCGGCTATTTGGACCAAGATCTGACAGCTCAGACCTATCTTTCCATTGTGCCTTTCCTACACTGCTTGGACACGAATCCACAGTCCAGATTCTCTCAACTGATCCGATGGTAGTTGTTGCTCCTTCCAAGCTTTGGTACTTTCTTCCCAGACTTGGAATAATTTTGAATGTTCAAAGGCCTCGATCTTTGTCCTCCTTTGTCTACAAACTCAACAACTTGAGTCCCGCCTGCACGTATAAGAACGTTGCTCCTCCCGATATTTTTCTCTCTAATCCTCAAGGGATTCCATGACTTTTTCACTCCTGCAGAAGCTTCACACACAAAAAGTGTTATCTCTTCTGAGCTTCTCTGAGACTCAGACCTCTAAGGAAAATAATTCTTTCTTCCTTCTCCCTCAGATGGATAAATATGATGCCCTCCTGGCACTCTGTCTGCTCAAGCAACCTATTTCTAAGTCTTTCAAGGTGTTTAGTAACCCTACGAATATCCTTCAGTGGACTCTTCTTCTGTTTTCCCGAACTCAAAGACTTATTTTCCTCTATGTGCTTATCTACACACTAGCTCAATGCCCACCTAGCAGAAATTTACAGAACTCCTCAGATCTTTTGTCTTCTTATGAACTCATAGCAGATTTCTTCCTCTATGCACTCCCTTACGCCTACTCAATGCCCACCTGGCAGAGCTTTACAGAACTTCTCAGAGATTTTGTCTACAACTATGTTCTCCACATCCTTGCCTCCTGAGGTGTTCAACAACCTCAAAGGTCTTCCTCTAAATTGTTGATTTCAGCTACTGTGCCCTCCTGGCACGTCTTTTTCTGACTCTGCGGAGTTCAGAAATGCATCTATGCATTGGTATCCAGAGACTGCAGTACTCTGTCACGCCCTCCTGGCATGAAACCACAAAGAACCTCTCAAGCCTGAAATCAAAACAACTCCCTGCAAATGTCTAGTATACATTTACAACATAAATTGAACACACACTGACATTCATTCAACACAAGAAATATGCAGGAAAAATTGTTGTTTGTATTAAAATGGCAAATGCCTGTTTTTACAAGGTGTCCCTGAACTCAGACTTTTAACAGAGTCTCGGCTCTTTATATTCTCTTACAACTACTATAACTAACTCAAAATGAGATCCAAATTGATCTTTTACATGAGGGGGCTCTTCAAGCTCTTCCTTCCAATCTACCTACACTATTCAATAGCATTGAATGGGCCATCTATTCCACAAATTGGATCTAGATCTCAGCCTTGCAAACATTAAAGGCCTACCTACTCTAATGCTAGCACAAAGGCATGATCTCACGGCTCAACAGCCTAAACATTAAATTACATTCAAATTCAAAATGGAAGACGAGGACTGCACCTCTCTTCAGCTTAGAATGCACGTGCTGACGTGGCTGGCTAGTTGGCTGGATGACGTGGAGAGATGCTCCTGCATCACCTGGGGTCTTAATTTTTTCCACCTTATTTTGTTCACAAACCAAACATTCTTCCACAAACCTTTGAACATCATTTTTAAGGCCACCTCAAAAAAATTCCTTCTTGACCCTATGGTAGGTTTTCAAAAATCCTAAGTGCCCTCCTACCGAAGAGGTGTGCAATTCCAATAGCACCTTTTGTTTGAGTTGGGAGTTCTTACATAAATATAAGCAATCTTTGTACCATAGTGAATCATTTTTCCATGTAAATGTATTTGACGCACTAGAATCCTGTTGCAACCTTTGAATGAGAGTCCACATGTTTTCATCATTCTTCCATTCATCCCTTTCTTATATTATCCAATCGGGTTGGATGATCGAGATAGCACAGAGAAAGGCCTTAGCATCTTCATTCTTTCTTGAGAGTGCATCTACCACAACATTTTTCTTCCCTTTTTTATAGATGATTTCAAAATCATAACCTAATATCTTGGTCACCCATTTTTTTTGTTCTTCTGAAGATAGTCTTTGTTCCAATAAGTATTTAAGACTATCATGATCTGTTTTGACCTTGAAGTAACTACCTATTAGGTAAGGGCGTCATTTCTTCAATGCATGTAGTATTTCCATCATTTCCTTCTCATAAATGGGTTTGTGTAAGTCCTTTCCCTTGAGTGGCCGACTTTCAAAAGCAAGGGGTCTTCCTTATTGCATTATAACAACACCAATGCCATTTCCCGAGGCATCACATTCCACAATAAAGTTTTTTGTGAAGTGTAGTGTGGTCAAGACAGGAGCTTTGCACATCACCTCTTTAAGTTGTTCAAAACCTTGAGTTTCCTTTGGATTCCATGAAAATGCATCCTTCTTAGCTAATTTTGTTAAAGGTGTTGTTATTCTTACCTAGTTCTGAACAAACTTGTGGTAGTAACCTGTCAAGCCCAAAAATCCTCTAAGATTCTTCAATGTTTTGGGAATCGGCTAGTCCCTCATGGTCTTAATATTGTTAGGGTCTACCTTGACACCTTCATGAGATACAATATCTCCAAAATACTCTACTTCCTTCACCCCAAAGAAACATTTAGATGGTTTGGGATATAGTTGTTGCTATTTTAGTAGTTTTATCACCTTGTCAACATGTCACACATGATCCTCCCAAGACTTGCTATAGATTAGTATATCATCAAAAAATACTAACACAAATTTTTGAAGGAAGGGCTTGAAAATGAAATTCATCAACTCTTGGAATGTGGAAGGTCCATTTGTAAGGCCAAAAGGCATGACCAAAAATTCATAATGGCCTTCATGAGTTCGAAATGTTGTTTTTGGGATATATGCTTCCTTCATTCTAATCTAATGATACCCTGAACGAACATCCAACTTTGTGAAATAGATTTCTCCATGTAGTTCATCTAAGAATTCATCAATGAAGGGAATGGGAAACTTATCTTTAATAGTGAACTTGTTGAGATATCTATAATATGGAAACATATGCCATGAGCCATCTTTCTTGATTACCATTACCACCGATGTAAATTAAGAACTTTGGCTAGGTCTAATAATTCCAGCCTCTAACATTTCTTCAACCATATGCCCAATTTCACTCTTTTGGGCATAAGGGCATCTGTAAGGCCTGATGTTAGGAGGAACACTCTCAGGAATTAGGTGAATAGAATTATCATGATTTTGAGTGGGTGGAATACCTTTGGGAATATATTCAAATACTTTACAATTCTTATCAATGATCCCTTGGGGATCTAGGGGAATAGATGGCTTAGATGTTTGAACATATAGTGAGAATAGTTGTTAAATTATATCCTAATGCCCCTTTTTCAATAATTTTGTCATGACATTAGAGCTTATCACCTTACTGGGTTTCCCTATGATACCCCTTAACTCAATTTATTTTCCTTCCAATCAAAATTTCATGAAAAGTTCTTGAAAATTAAAAGACATTGTTCCTAATTATTGTAACCATTGGATTCCTAGTATGACATCAGCAACACCCATGGGCATAGAAATAATTGGACTATTCATTACATATTCCCCCATATTAAGATTGATATTATTTCATTTTCTTGAGAAAATGATAGTTCCTCCATCTGCAATCATTACTTGAAACTCTGGCGCTGGATATACAAAGCAATTGAGACCTTTGGCTAATTCATAGTGAATGAAATTATGATTACTTATAGAATCAATTAGGACTATTAATTTTTTCTTTTTGATATATCCTTCGATCTTGAGGGTTTGAGGAGTTCTAATTCCATCCAATGCATTACATGATATCGTGGGAGTCAACTCTTCAAAAGAAATTGCTTCTACATTTTCATCTTGAGATGGTTCTTGTTCTTGTTCTTGTTCTTGTTCTTGTTCTTGTTCTTGTTCTTCTTCCTCTTCACAATATATGTAGAATAATTTATTCTCACCACACTTATGTCCCTTATTGTACTTGTTGTCACAATTAAAGCATAAACCTTTGGCTTTTCTTTCCTCCAATTGTTGAGGTGTCAACCTTGTAGGTTGAGGTGTTTTAGAAGAAGGAAATTTATTCTCTGTATAGATGTTAGGAGTGGTCCTTCTAGTAGCCAAAGCCATATTTTTACTTTCAACATTTCTTGCCACCCTGAATGCATTCTCCAATTATTTGGGTTATCAAAGGAGAACCTCATGTTGAATGTTATCCTTTAAAGTTCCTATGAATACATTAATCAAGTGTTCATATGAAATATTTATTATCTTTACATTCAATCTTTTGAAGTTCTCAATGTGATCTGTAACTGAACCCTTTTGCTTGAGATTTATCAATTGGCTAAAGAAGGTATTGCTCCTTATATCCTCATAGTGTGCTATCATTTCTTCTGTGAAAATTGTCCAAGTGATGAATGATTTGTGAGAAAAAATCCATCGATACCATACAAATTGATTGGGTTCTAAATATAAAGAAGAATTGTGTACTTTTTGTGTATGTGGCACATCATGTAGATCAAAGAATTGCTCCATCTGAAGTATCCATGTGATTAGGTCCTTGCCATCAAACTTCCTCATATCGATCTTAGGAAAGTGGTTGGAATTCAACCCAAAGTTAGAGTTTCTCCATTCTTGATTCATCTTCCTTGTGTCCTCATCATGAATTTTATGGGATACATTTTCATTTTTCAGGTGTCCTCTCTATTAGGAAATTTTTAAATCCTTCCATGATCTCCCTTTTTAAACCCTCCATCATCCCTTGTAGTTCATATTTTGTTAATGTCTTATTTTGTAAATTATTTATGTCCCTACGCATTTATTTACCTTCATCAAGAGTCTGAGTAGGATTATATGGAGGACTATTTGGTGTAGAATTTCCTTTTTTTGGTGGCATGTTGGCCAAGTATCACTCTTGATTTCGAGGTGGTTCTGCTATACGATCTTTCTTCTATTGTATATCCAAAATTTTGGTCCTTTTGGGTATGAAAAATTATTTTTTGTAGTTCTCTGATATTTCTTCTCTACAATTCCATGGGTCTGATCAAAATTTGATGTGCCAAGTGGAAGTTATGGTAACTTCCCCGCAAATTGATGATTTTTTCCCTTCCTGGAGAGCGTACTTGTAAAGCGTGTCAAGATCACAATATCTGATATTTGATTCTAAAACATGTACCAGAAATACTACAGATTGTCCAATGTCCAATTCAACTCATCTCACTTAATTTGGATACTCACTGAATAAGATATCATTTTTTTACCCGGAAGACTTGTTTGAGACTAGTTAATATGACTAGTCACATACCCTATCTTGCACAGGGTGTATCTACAAAATTAGGTTGACCCAGAAGATAATTTTTTTATCAAATCTACCTTGGTCATTTCTGTGAATATCCTCAGGATTTAATGGTCTAAAAAATTACAAAAAAAAAATCATAGCGAAAATTCTGAGATGACTATATTCAGGATGACTGCAGAACCATATCTTACACAGGCTATATCTCTGAAAGTGTAAGGCCTAAGGAGCTGAAATTTTAACCCCATGTACCTTGATCCGTCTAGTAAATATCCTCCAAGGGGTTCCTTTGGTAACTCCATAGAAAACAATTTATAGATAAAATTCCAAGGTGTCTCAGATGTAGCAACGAAACCTTAAGACCTTGAGCTCTGATACCAAATGTTAAGAACCAAATATCAAGATAGCATAGAAAAACCTCATAATAAGTACTCAATTCCTTGAAAAAGAGATAATTTCGTACAATAATCCTCTTTGAGGGGGAAACCTCCTTATACACCACATAATTTCCCAAATACAAGATGATTCCAAATGAAAAGGTCTCCTTGGTATATATAGGAGGCTAGGAGGTACAATTACAACTAATGAGCCCAAGACAACATAAATAAAATAAAATTACTGATGTAATATGTCCCAATTAAGGGGTAATGTTTCACTATTTAGGGCTTAACAAGGAACCTCTTACTTGATGCACAACTAGCTTTGAATCTCCAAATACCACTAGCTTGGTAATTTGCATCTTTCTTGTTTCCTCCAAGCCTAAGATCAAGGCATCATATTCAGCTATGTTATTTGTGGCCTCGAAATCAATTTTGTAGGACAAATGAACTTATTTTTTGGTAGGGGAGATGATCATTATGCCAGCCCCAACTCCTTCTTTTGAGCATACACCATCAAAAAAAAATTCCATATACCATCCAATTCTTCCACAAGGATTACAATAGCATATGAAAGCAATGGGGTTTCATTGTATTCCTCATTTTTAAATAAGATACAGAAGAATAGATTTTCATCAGTAGCAGATATGGGATGGTTCACAAGTTTTTTCTAATCACTAACCACTTAATCAAACTTTTTCTATCGGTATAGCCTCCTAAGCTCTCCTCCAATAATGGGTACGGTGGCATAATTCATATCCATTTGCGTAGTGCCTCCCAATTTTTGTTCTTGTCTTCTGTACAACAGCATGCCATAATTTTTCAATACATCAGCCACTACCACATGCATCATAATTCTCTTAATATGCATTTGGCTCAGGGTGACAAACATATCTTTAATCAGCCCATAACACTTCACTTTCCTGGCATCAAATGAATCAAGGTCATGATAAGGCCTGGTTATTTCCAACCCCAATTTTCCATGACTACTTTGGGCATTAGATCGTGTGATGCTCCAGAATTGAGCATACAATTGTGCAACATCTTATCATGAATATTCAAGGTCACATAGAAGGGTGTCACTGATTCTTCTTTGTCATCAATATGAGGACCAAAAACTATGGTAGGGGACTCATCTTGTACATTCAAAATATCACAGGGATTTTTTCATCCCTTCCCCTGAACCATTTTCACAATTTGTTTATGATATGATGGGTTTTTACCCAGCTCCACCAAGGGCACAGGAATCTTGATCTTAGAAAATTCACGTTCAAAATTGAAAGGTGAAACTAATTCCTTAAGTTCTTTAGTTTATTTTTCCTTTTTACAGGCTCCAAAACTTCATCTACCTTAGGTATGTCCAGAATCTCTTTATCTTTATCTTTGGACAGATTTGGACCAGCTTTCTTAGCCTGAAGATGACTATCTGCAACAATTGTTTTTCTTCCTAGGCCTAAATCATACTTCTTATGTATCTCGTCCTATAGTGCATCAATAATAATTTTGTATTGAGCTGAGGATAAAGCTCCTTTGTTGGGTTGACTTTTGGGCATCAGTTTCTTAGGACTTAGGGACTCCTCATAATCATTTTGAGTGAGATGTATGGAATCATTATCATATTGAAGTAGGTGGATTTATTTTGTGTATTCATCATATCCCTCATCCATTACTTCTTCAATAAATTTGCTATCATTGTTGGCTTTACAGGGGACTAAATGGATTGTCTTCCATTCCTTCTCTCCCTTCTCATGAGATGTGGATTAGGAGGTCTTATGAACTTATTAGCATTAGGATTCATTATGCCTCCCTCTTGGGTTGATCTATTTGCATTACTATTCTCTATATCAAATCTGGACATTTTGTTTGTCATATTTGTTTCTTGGGGTTCTCTATTTAGATCATAAGTACCATAATCTTCCCTGGCATTTTTCTTTTCTCCCTGATCCTATTTTTTCTTCACTTTTTCTAATGCAATCATATTCCCTTCGATTTATATTGCATCCTCTTGCATTACTAGCAGGGTTGGGGATCTTCTTTCTCTCAAGGTCATGGTAAAATCAACATCAAATGCCCAAGCATATGTCACTTTGGATGTTGGTTGTGATGGATTTATATCTACAAAGATATTTTTATAGATCTTATTAAACCTTCTATTGAAGTCATCAAAAGTTTCATTGGCTCTTTTCTTGAGTCATCCAAGTTCATTCAAGTAGTATAGGCTATCCCTTTTCTCACCCCATTGCCTCATAAAGACAACTTATAGAGCTGGCCAACTATCGATTGAAGAAACAGGTAACTCCTTGAACCATTTTCTAACATATCCCCCTATATTTTGGAAAAATATTATCATGAAGACATCATCATGCTCTACAAACCAGTCATTTGTAAAGTATCGGAAAGCACTCATATGCTCTTCAGCTAACAGGTTTTATCCCCATCAAAATTTGGCAAATATTTCATGTAATTGTTAGGGAGGTCATGGGTGATTTGGGTAAGATTTAATGGGGAAAATATGGCATTGACCCAAGGATTTATAGGGGGTGGGGGAGTTTGATTTCCCCCAGGTCTTCCTCCACCTAATCCAGCCATAATATTTTGTAGAATGATGTTATGGGCTTCAAAATAAAAAGGAGGAACAAGAATTTTCAAGGGGCAATGGGAAGAACTGACTTCTTAATTAAATTCTAGAGGAGAATTTCTGAGGTCTATTAATGTTTCTGGAGGGAATTTAGCAGCAAAAAGAAAATCTTCATGTATATCATTGAGATCTACAGATTCAGCATTTTGATGAACAGAAGAAGGAGATATTTCAAAATAATGGTTACCTGAGAAAAATAAGTTCTGACGCTCTTTGATGTTCCTCCTGGTCACTATTGATGATCAAAATTGCAACGAGAGATTTCGCCCACAAATTATTGTTAAAGCCTATTATTTAAACTATGTTAATAAGATATAATACTAGTAGGTGGGATCCCTTGTAGACTAGAGGCTCGGAGATAGTCTTATAACAAAATTTATGTTGTTGTTTTGATGTTGCTTACAGGGTTCTATATGGTTGATGATGAAGTCTTGGTTTTGTTGCGACATAATGGCAGATGGATAATGAATTTTATGTGATGAGTTTGTTACTCTAAGCTCTAAATTCCATGTTATGAGTAGCATATATTTACTATTGTTACATTTGATATTATCACCATGATTCATTACCTATTACACCTGCACAAGACACATGTTAGTAACAACATGAAACAAAAGCAATGGAAAGAAACATATAAAAAAATTCATGGAAAGAAACTATACTATACTATGTTAAGAGGTCATGTGAAAATGAAATAAAAGGAACTTAGTATTAATCCTAACTAGCAAGGTTAGTGGCTATACAAATTATATTGAGTTATATTAGGTGCATTTGATATATGGTATGGTATGGTTTTTGGAAATGGTTAATATGGATTGGGGTGGCACAATTGGAAAACAATATGTCGCAAGTTTCAATGCATGGAATTAATGGCATGGTTAATGGTATGGGTGTTGTCATGTACTACGAAATTGAATGTGAGGAAGACATAAGCGACGTGCAGTAAATGCATGTCACTCCATACTTCTCCCATTGGGTCATCACCCTAGCATGGTTATTGTTTCATTTGGTTTTGTTGTGGTTAATCTCTGAGATTCAAGTCTGGAAGGAAGTGCTTGACCAACTTGCCCTTTTAAAGCCATTGGTTACATGTATGGTTCTTTTCACCCATCCATGAATTTTGCTATTTTTATGAAACAAACGATGGCTCGATAATGTGTTGGTTTTTTTTTTCCTGAGATTGGCAATTGTTTAAATGCGTGGGTATTTTCTCTGGAAAGACTGTGTGTTATTCGTTTGCTAATGGAAAAATTGATTTGTTGAAGTTGTGATTTCGTTGGTTGTTCTGTGTGGTGAAAATTGTGATGGCTCTCTATCGTTTCAAGTAGTTATGGATATTTTATTGGAGGGTTTCACTCTGTTTATCCATGTTGGCTGCCTCCTCACAGTTATGCTAACCATATCCAGCTGTATTTGGTTTCTATGGCATTGTTGTGTATGTTTCGAACTACCTTTTGGTCACTGTGTGTCTTCCAGAGCCATGGTCGTGGGTTATTCACCTGGTCGTGGGATTATTTTTGTGATATTGGCATCAAAATAGTTGGTTATGGGGTGCCATTATGCCAAGAAGTATGCTTTATGGTTGTTGGTAATACCCGGGGTCTACATTTCCATTAGCATTGTTATAAATTGGTTCGGCTCTTGAGAAAAGAGCAAGGGTTATGCCTTTGTGCATTCTTGGTATTTGTTACTGTCTAGTGAGAAATATTTTCTCCTCTGCATCATTTCCTACCCTACCTAGTGTTGAACTGTCACAATATTACACAAGATGAGAGTTATAAAAGCTTGTGGTTCCACCATGCTTGTTTCGAAGGTTTTCTACCTATTGTTGATATGTTCAACCTCCAGTCTCCCTGTATTTTGGTGACTAAGAGAACTCTTGATTATTTCTTGTGTTCATGGTTACAGAGCTCGATTTTTATAACCCCAACCAGTCGCACTCTTGTCGGGTATCTTGTTGATTGTCTTATGATGGTTGAGCGGTTATGACAGTTGCTTTGAGTATTGTCTCTTCTCTATTTGATCGATTTGTTGGAAGGTTGTAATTGGGGATGAGAATTGGTGTACAGTCGCAGTCTTCTTTTGTTGTGACAGTTGCATCGATAACCTAGCTCATTTTTTAAAATTGGTTGATTGGGAGTAAATGGTAATGTGCAGTCAGAGGGTTGCCTTCTTTCGTTATGCATTGGTCGTTGTGTTCCTATAGCATGGTGTAAATCATCGTTGGTGGCTATTGTGTGTTTTATTAGTCCCGATCGGGATCATTGCAAGTTGGGAAAGTTGATGACTTTGACTTGGTTTTTTATTGTGTATGGTTTATGGAGACATCGTGCATTGTTTTGTTTTATTGCACCATCAGAAATGAAGCATGGTTTTTGTATGGTGTCATTGCAAGTTTACTTTTTAATATTGTCAAAAGAATGAAATCGGGCAAGTTTTAAAAAGGTATGTTCAACTCAGGAAAGACCTATGTCTATGTTTGATTTTGGAAATTACGAATTATGGGCAGTAGTTGATATTCTATAGAAATATATGCTGGACAGAGATGAAGCAATGTGAGTGTGTGTTCCTTTTGATTTTGTTTAAATAAAAAAGAGAAGGAAATGAAAAGAAACAAGTATTCTCTTAACAAGACTGTTGAAAGGCATAGTGATTCTGAGTATGATTATAGACTGTGTTGATTGAAAAAATTTGAAGAATTGAATGTGGGATAATGAAGAATTTTTTACACACAAAAATTGTTAATTGGTATTGGTATCCTGGTATTGAATACATAGTTGTTTTTTATGGATTACTTAATTACTTTTATGAACAGTATTCGTTATTTTCACTACCATTATTTCACTTTCCGCACATTACAACTACCCTCACCTTCCCATATTCACTATCCACTCCCTATTCCTAAATTTTAATTATAGATAAGATAAATTCTTATTTATGGCAGTTAAAGGATCGCACAGGGATGAATTACAGTGATATATTATTTTGATTTACGATACATTTGATTTTTTTATGTTTATGAGAAGTAATCATGATCTTTTCCCCCTCATTTTAACAATTTTCACTCAATACAATCCCTCACATATCCCAGAACCCTTATTCACCCCCTTCTCATTGACAAGTATTAAACGATTTGTATGGATTGGATTGCATGAGTCTGATATGTTGTTGAGCCAAAATTTGTTTCATATTTAAAAGAGTTGCCATGTATGGTTGTTGAAGAAACTATTTGCTAATCAATAATGCATATAGGAATGATCTTTTTTAATAGAGGTATCCATGTCTAGGGTAACAGAGGGAGAGGAAATTGGAACAGGGGCCCTAGAAGGCCAACGTTCTCTATACACTTTAATGCAGACTCGCAAGAGTTGGGCCAGCTATTTCAAGCTAGATTTTTTAACTGGATTGGGCAAGGAGTGGTCCAACCAAGGCCAAAAATGCCTCCCTTCCAATCCCCACATGTCCCTAGTATCCCAGTGCCCCCTCATGTCTCACTACAACCTGAAGTCCCGGAAAACGACGGATGGCAAGAGATTGTCTACCCGGCAGTCTCCCAACATCATGGTTAGCCTAACTTATCTCTACCTGCTCCTCCACCTATTAATTAAATTATCCAAGATACCCCTGTCCACTCACCAGTACAGTCTTCCCATGCAAGTAAAAGGTTAAAAACTGAGGTCCACCATGCCCCTGACAAGGGAAAATCTATTGTTTCCCCCTCATCACCCTCAAATGACTCTGCCAAATCCATATCCTCCTGCATGCATTTGAGAGATGATTACTCTCATGTGATCAGTGAGATTAGGCCTAAAGGCTCCACAAAGCCTAAGGCAAATTCAGAGAGATCAAAGGGTGACAGTAGCAACAAGGGAAAGATTGCCTCCCAGAGTGGAAAATATGGATTTTAATTATTTTTATTTATTGATTGTTGAGAACGGTTGACTTCTAAAATTTTGGACAACACACTATTTTTTGGATATATGGGTAATATATTTTTGGAAATAATTTCAATTATCATTGATATAAATTGTCAAAATATGAGAGTGATGATGGGAGTCACAAGGAGGGATGTTTTGATTAAATAGTTGTATTATGTTTGTTAAAGAACTAAAGGGAGTCACAAGGGGTCCCATCTACTAGTTATTATTTGTTAAAAACCCTTATTATGATTTTATTACTTTTCCCCCTTAACTAAAAAGTTGGTTGAGTTTTAGTTAACTTAACTAAAGAAGTAGTTCAACTACTTCAACTAATTATAATTGCTTAAAGGAAAAAGGAAAAGGAGGAACTAAAGGAGAATAGAAGGAGAAGTATACTAAAGTTTGCTCTTGGAGTTTTGTTGAGATAATTCAATTTTCATTCATTCTTTAATTCATTGGAAACCTAATTATTTTTTATGATAGTAGGGTCCTATTGTAGACAGCAAGATCCAGGGCTGAATCACATCATTCAGACACTTGTTTTTCAGAGGTATTGATCTACCTTTGATAGTCTGTGTAGACTTGTATGTTTGTGAATTAAATTTCATGACTGACAAAGGCTATTGTGTAGAGTCGAGTGGGCAGCAATCTATGGCAAGTTGATCCATCTTTTAAAGTTCATTTTTTCACTTTTTGTCAGAAGTCCTTTTGTATGGTTTTCATCAGGGACATCTAAGTTTGACTTTGGTCCAAAACTTCCTCAGGGAATTTTTTAAAGAGAATGATTCTTTGATAAATTGGAATGAAATAAACGATTTCTTTATGTCTCATCTGTTTTTATTATTGACTTGTTGTCTTTAATTTTGTCTCTATGTTTATTTTAGCATCTGTTGTATTTAGAAAATTACATAAATAATAAATTTTCCAGCAAGCTTTCATTTATAAAAAAACCAGCCTAAGCACTTGTAATCAATACTTGTGAATTAGGATACAAATTTTGATGGCTATAAACATAGGGTGATATTCCCATCTATTTTGATTTAGCCAAGTAATATCTGAAAAAGTTTGAGTAAGATCATTTCATATATTTTCCTCCACATTTATTTGGCAACCATACTGGGGGAGAGCTTCAATATCTCTCTAGTTGATTTTTATGCTTGATTATCATCGAATACATCTATTTTTCTGATATTGATTCTTTGATTGTTTTATTTCTTAATGACTGTACATGTTGCAAGGAATCCCAATATTGAGCTCAGTCTTCAAGATCAGACCAATGTTGCTTTGAATTTGTTTAACACCATTTTAAACATTGTTAATACTCGAGATGAGCTTAATCATTCATGGGAAGCAATTGAACGAGATATTAGTGACCGAGAATGTTGGGAAGCTAGACATAGATAGCCTAGAAATCAGCAATAACCTTATTTTTCCTTCATCTTTGACCTTCTTTTCATGTCCTTAAACCCTTATGTTTCTAGGAGGAGAAGAGGCTTATCACCTGAAATTAATCCTATTACTGAAATAGGAAGAAGGAACGTTGTGTTATCAACCCAACAAAGTTTTATAAGGAGAACCATGTCTGATTCATCCAGTTCATCTTTCTCTCCCTTACCTATTATCCACAAGATGGCATCTAATGGTGGCTCTGGTGGCACTGGAAGTGCTTCCTCCTCTCAGTATTCAGCTTTGTCAGTGATTGGTAGCTTATATAGCCACCATGTCCCTATCCAATCTACCACAAACCCCACCAAAGTCATAAAAAAGTATGGGATTTTTCAATTTGAAGAAGACGCTACAACCACATCGTGGCATGTTTCCTCTCCTCTTAACCTAGCACCCGCTACTCATCCACTTCATAAATTCGAAGAGAATCTTCCTAGGTTTTCAAGGAATAACATTGTCACTACAAATGAACACCTAGTGGCATTTTTTAATGCATGTCACAACATAGGAGCCAATGACAACGATACTTGCATGCGCTTATTTGTCAATTTCTTGGAAGGAAAGGCTGCGGACGATTTCTTTGACCTTCCTCCTATGATTTTGTCTACTTGGGAGGATTTAGTATATTGGTTCAAATCCACGTATGGGAAATATAAAATTTCAGTTGAGAAGTTACGGGAGTACAATAACATCACCTATAAGGATGGTGAGACCATTAAGTCCTTCAACTTGAATTTCACTAAGTTATACAATCAAATCCCTGAACTCATTCGACCTCAGAACCAAGCCACTTTCATGCATTATTATAATGAATTACCTTCCCCCTACCATCATAGGATTGAGGAAAAATCCATCAATAACCTCGTTTCCAATCTGCATACGTATTTGGAGTATGAAGAATAGCTCGAAAGAACATGTATTCCTTAGGGATAATAAGTTAAATAGATGAACATGTATGCCCTCTTACAGCTAATATAAGACATGAATAATTGTATGATAGCATAGGAGCAAAAGGGAAATTTCTCCCCTCTCACCCCTGGATCTTCATCCTCTTCTGTACCTCCCTTTAGAAATACAATTGAAAATAATTTTCAGCCTAAAGCTATCATGCCTCGAAGTTGGTGTAAATTTTGTGAGGAACACCATGAGGAAACCACACGTGAGGTAAATAAGAGTTCCATAGATAAGATCTTTGGGAAAAGACCGGAAACTACCATGGTTTTCCTAGATTTTGCAGAGCGAGAATATGTCATGATCATAAATACTAGGAACAAACCATGTGCTCCCAAAGGAAAATATGATCATCCCTGCAGTTCTTCTAGCCTGATCTCATCCTCACCAGCTGCTACTATTCAGGTTCCTAAGGTTCCTGACAGTCAAGGAACTACTTCCCCTCTCCCTTCTTCCAAATACAATATTATGAATTAGTTGGCCAACATCAAAGAAGATGCAAACCTTCTGGACATGGTTGTCATCCCTAAACAACAAATGCATCTAAAACAATTCATGGAAGGAAAACCTTATGTTGTAGATAACCTCTCTGAAGAGGTGAACAAAGAGGATTCGTCTGTAAATAAAGTAGGTGTACATAACTTTAGATACCCTGTAAAAAATCCCCCCTTTTATATTTCTATAAAAATTATGGATAAGATCGCCCATTGTTGCCTCATTGATGGCGGTTCGGGCCCAAGTGTAATGTAGAAGATTATTATGGAAGAGTTAGGCTTTTTTTGTACAAATTAAAATGCCAGAAGCATGATCTCTTATAATAGTCTACAACAAATGACCATATGTGAGATTAAATATGTGACCTTAGTTTTGTGTGCACACCCTGAAATAAGGACAACCCTTAGTATTTAGGTAATTGATATGCTAGTAAGAAATTACTCAATCATCTTAGGAAGATGTTGGCAAGCTTTGACAGGTGGATACCTTTCACTCGACAAGACACACTTATACATTCCTCGGAATCGTAAAAACATCATAGTCCTTAGAGAGGGAAGGATTTCACCTTACATAGAGTGTCCCACAACCTAATGTGAACTATATCGAAGAGGACCTAGGGGTGTATTCCATCTTTGCTGACGAGGATAAAATTCCCTTGGAACAAATTGATTCAGATGATGGTATGTGGCACATTCACTTTGATGGTTCATGCTCTAGTGAAGGTAATGGAGCTAGCATTATCGTGTACTCTCATGTAGGGAAAATTCATAACTTTTCTTACAGGTTGGAGTTTTCTTGCACAAACAATGTCATTGAAATCAAAGATTTATTATTAGGCATTGAAAATGCCTATAATCTATGTTGTGGTCACCTTAAGTTTTTGGAGATTCTAAGCTTGTTGTGAACCTTGTACGTAAGATATACTCTCCTAGCAACAAGTTGATGAAACAATACACCCAAATTGTTTGTGCACTTATCTCTAACCTATTATCTTTCAACAATACTCATGTTGAGAGGGAATTGAACTCAATGGTTGATTAGTTAGTTGTTTTTGCAGCCTCTCCTAATAGGCAACTTCTGCCACATAGACCTGATTGTACTTTTCAATCTCTATATCATCCACATATCCCTGGCAATATAGAATCCTGGAAGGTCTTCCCTAGAGATGAGGGCATGTGTGATTTCATTCAAAATGAACCTTATAATCCCAAGGAAATTATATCCATAGAATATAACAAGATTCCTAAGGTCTTGACTCCTCTAGAGAGTTCATTTTCATCGATTGATGTAGGAAATAAAGAGAAACATAAAGAAGAGGAGTCGAAAAGGAAGGTGGGTGAAACCATCTCCTTGAACATTGGGATGCTTGAGTCCCCAAAGAATGTTAAAATAGGTGCCCAATGTTCTGATGAAGAGAAAATGAAGTTTGCCAAGATGCTTGGCGAATTTCAAGATGTTTTTGCTTGGTTTTATGGGGATATTCGTGGTTTTGATCCCACTCTTATACAGCATGACATTCCCATCAAGGAAGGCATAAAACTAGTTAGGAAAAATCAAATACCTAACAACCCTACACTGGAAGCGACTATTCGAAAGGAGTTGGAAAAACTCTTGAAAGATGGAATCATCTTTCCGATCAAATATTCTGAATGGGTTTCCAATTTGGTTAATGTTCGTAAAAAAACCGGTCAGATCAAATTATGTGTTGATTTTCATGCATTAAATTAGGCTATTATAAATTATCACTTTCCTCTCCCTAACATGGAAATGATTTTGCAGCAAGTTGCAGGGTCATAGATGATGCCCTTACTTGACCGTTTTTCCGGTTACAATCAAATCAATGTAAAAGGAGAAGATAAATAAAAAACCACCTTTATTACTCATTGGGGTACCTTGACTTATGAATGTATGCCTTCTGGATTATCTAATGCAAGTACCACTTTTAAAATACCTATGCAAGTAACTTTTGACAATTTGATCAGCAAGATTATTCATATCTATATTGATGATCTAATTGTGTACTTTAAAGGGCTATCAATTGTCTCAAAGTTTCAAGAAGTATAGTTGGGTTCTTTCAAGATCACTTTTGTCCTGGGCACAAACTCTTACATTTTAAAATATTTATAGGAGCGATTGTTTTCCTACAGCACTAACGATTCTCACTTAAAACATTACGTGGAACCAACTTGAAAAGTTTTAACGCTATTTGGATTTTTTGTATTTTAGTAGTCTATTTATGTTTTCATTTTCACGACTGCTATTCATTTATGCTCTTTAAATTCTTCTTTTACAGTAGTTTAAATTCTGATTTATTTTTAATAGTTTCCTTCTACTTTTGCAATTATACCATTTTATTTATGCTATTTTAAAATTTTGCAATTCCATTTTTGTCATGACTTGTATTGCTTTTCATATTTTAGTTTAATTTTTGGTCAAGAATAAGATGTTGGAGCAGTTCTACCATAGTGACACTCCTGCAAGGTATTGTTATTCAATAACAATCAAGCTTACATAGTTGTTACGATGTTCCCCCTGAAAGCATGATTGGATTTGTTATCTGCTTTCATTGCAGTCTTATAAAGAAATTGGTTACCTCTCGCTTATGCTTCCCATTTTTTCACCCATTTGAGAGTTAAAAGAGAAAGTCCATAAAAATTTTATCCTTGAAGTCAAGATAAAATTATGGTTGAATGATTATGCATACAAGGATAAACCCCCTCATACTTAACATTTTTCATGAGTTATTCCCAAATTCCCGATCATTTTTTCATTAAATTAGCTCACTTCCCCTTGTTGCATAATCATTATGGTTATATCTTCTTGATCCATTGTTATTTTGGTCTACAAAACCATATATTTTGAGTTCTTAATCTATTGGAAACAGATTTCCCTGTGGAGTCGCCAGTATGTTGACAATAAAAATCGCAATGAGAGATTTTGCCCACAAAGTATTGCTAAAGCCTATTATTTAAACTATGCTAATAAGATATAATACTAGTAGGTGGGATCCCTTGTAGACTGGAGGCTCGGAGATAGTATTATCACACACTTTATGTTGATGTTTCAATGTTGCTTACATGTTTCTATATGGTTGATGATGAAGTCTTGGTTTTGTTGCGACATAATGGCAGATGGATAATGCATTTTATGTGATGAGTCTGTTACTCTAAGCTCTAAATTCCATGTTATGAGTGGAATATATTTACTGTTGTTACATTTGATATTATCGCCATGATTCATTACATATTACACCTGCACAAGACACATGTTAGTAACAACATGAAACAAAAGCAATGGAAAGAAACTTATAAAAAAATTTAGAGAAAGGAACTATACTATACTATGTTAAGAGGTTATGTGCAAATGAAATACAAGGAAGTTAGTATTAATCCTAACTAGCAAGGTTAATGGCTATACAAATTATATTGAGTTATATTGGGCGCATTTGATATATGGTATGGTATGTGTTAGCACTCTATAAATTTGTATGGATGGAAGAAAGACGACAGAGGTAACTATTTAAACCAACTTTAGGTTGGATTATGACCTTCCCAACCAAAGAGGGATCTCTCAGACATACAACTATTTGGTATATTCAAAATATTTGGTGATGCATGTACAGAGGTCAAATTTTTCCATGGTGTAAAATTTAGAGGTGGTAGGACAAAAAGAAGAGCAGGGTCATTGGGTAATGGGGTATGTTCCTGAAAAAGTATGAAGATTTATAAGCCATGTATTTCCAAAGGGAACAGAGGCAAAATAGGTATCATGTTTAGCCAAATAAGTAATATGAGATGGCGGAGGAGAGGAGAGGAAGGACTACTATCAGCAAGAGGCGTCTAATAGAGGGAGAATCTCTTGGTGTAGTATTAGAAGAGGAAACATGAGGGCTGGCTACCACAAACAGAGCACCAATCACAAGTGAAGTCTAAAACAGTGACCAAAAATACATAACAAGTATAATCAATGTGAGAAGGAGCACCAGCAAATATGAATTCCTTCCATTACTTAAGGATTATTAGTAGCAGCAAAAACACATTCATGAATATGAATAACAAGAAAACACATTGAACATCAACATCGTGATGAATCTCAGCTATCTAAGAAAAGCCTTATCTACTTATATTAAAGATCATAAGAAACTACAAAGTTCTCCTGCTATGAGGGCAGGCCCCTCTCCAGTAATTCCAACCATTCATTTATCTTTTTGATAGTATATATAGATAAATTACATAGGGAATTCAAAATGGATCATCTTCCCCAAGATTCCAAAAATAGACATTGGTCACAGAAGGAGTAGCGTACAAAAACTGAACTCCTATTTTCTAGGGAACGTTATAATCAAAACTGACATATTCAAAAAATTTACCCTAAATTCCACTTGTCTGCGTCCTCACAAGATTCCCTAAAATATCTTTAATTTAGTTTGTAATTTATTTTAGTTTTGTGATTTATTCCTTTAAGGTGTCAAGTTAATCAGGTTGGTTCTCTCGAATACTTTCAACCACTTCATCTTTAACCTCCTTCCATCGCTTTCCCCTTTTACCCTTGCCAGCTTGCATGTGATATCCATCTACCTACCCATTGATAATCAAATCCTTCATGATAGGATTTAATCGGATTTATTCACCTAACCCTGGTTCATCTTCAGACTCTGTGTGAAATTTTGTTGCCAATATTCGTGCAGCAAGCTTTTCTTTCCTCTTCATCGATAATTTTGTCATATTTTTTGGACATCTCAGTTTTCTGAAGGCTATTGGATTTATCTTCTCCATTTCCTCTAGTTCTCCCAGAAGCATGAGATTACCTCCCTTAGTTGTACAAGAATTAGACGAACGACTTGATTTGTGGTTACCCTTTTATGGAATAAAACGTTAATCACCAACAACATAGCAATGTCACCCATGTTTTGAATGACAATCATCATTGAGTGATAATCATGGGCTACTGACAAAATTCCCTGCATGGATAATGGCTTATCACATTTGGACATTGATTTCAAATTATGAGCCTTTGAATCAGTTTTTTGGTGGCGCTTACACGGCATCGCATGGATGAAAAGTACCCAAACAAGTGTCCCAAGATGATTTGACTGGCCATCAACTTTCCCTTTCCACATGCGACCCTTCGATTTGACATATTCAATGATATTTTGACACGTGACATCGGGGTGTGATTGAGCGGTTTCGAGCTCACCTGATTTTCCCACCGATATGCATCTGGTGGCCCCACATTCCCTCGAGATGAAACTATGGTATTCCTATCCACCCGCTTTTAAAATATTAACCTCTGTGTTAGTTCTTGACCTAATATGATCCACTACCGTCAATCTATGACACCCACGATCTGTGACCCATTGGGTCCCATCAAATTCACCTTTCCTCTATATTTAGACATGTCTTCTAGATGTGGCCCGACCCGCTAGTCTATCTCTCCTCTATACCGATTTAGCCTCCTTCTAAGTCTCGAGACTTGGACTCCATATGTAAAATTTTTACAGTGATAACATGGGCTCCAATTGGGGATGCTATCCTCCCTGTGAGGTAGCAAAGAATAGTAGACCATGTTCCTTATCCATTGGGGATTCTCTTACAACAAATGTGTATAATACATTTTCTTGTCACCAATGTCCATTCAAAACTGCAAAATGCACACTGCTCTCACTCAGAGGCTGAACGCTTTATTTGGAGACCTAAACTTGAAAATGATTGATCTACAAGCTTATTTGCGCCTACCTACCCTAACTACTCAAATGTACTACTAATCAAATGAAATCAAAATGCCAACGCATCCATGCCATCATTTTATCCACTTCTTGTTTATTTAGTGTGTGCTTGCTCCTAATATTGTTCACTAATAACCATTTCGAGAAGTTATATATGAATTTGAATCTTAGAATTTCAAAAACATTGGGATTGTTCATTGTTTCTAGAAAAATTGCAAATGGATCTTCCAATACATGCATAAAAAAACAATCATGTTTCATTTCTTCCACTGCATTCTTGTTTTCGGGTGATTTACCCTGTTGATTTCCACTAAGAGGCTGGAAAATTTGTTGAGACTATTGGAAATAACAATCTTTTGAGTCAGGAGACAATGCTAGATGAAATGAAATCATTGTTGTAAAACAATCCATATATAATACTAGCATTCATTGGCCATTATCTTCATCTCTGAGCTTACAATCCATCCTAAGCCTTAAATTTTGATTGTTAGAATTTTCCATATAACATGTCATGGCGTCATGAAAACCATGAAAAATCATTTCTTCTTTATGAGAAAAAATGGAAAGACAAGCCTCTTTCATAAGTGTTTGTTGTTCTTGATCTATTTATTATGTTTTGAGAACATTTTCAAATCAAATGGCAGCAATAGGTTTGTCTACTCTTCCTTGCAAATCAAAAAAAACATTCATACATCCTTGAACATCTTCAAATATGACAGCCAGATTATGTTTATCAAGACTATCCTCTAGTTCATCAAACAATTTTGGTTTGGTTTTATTAACCTTCTAGAAATTTGCTTGAGGACTGTCATTTTGACTTACAAATGAATGAAGGGGAATAAGTTCTTGTTCATAATATTCTTGCAAATGTGGAAACCTAACAGCATGAACTATTTCACATTCTAAAGTTCCCATGGATTCATTTTCATAATCCTTATCCATGTCTAGGCCACTTAGAATTCAAACAACCACATCATTCATAGGGGAAGAAAGACAACTTTTGAAACACTTTGTTTTGCTGGAAATCTTGTTGAATATCTTCATCAATTTCATGAGAAGGAAAATGACCTTTAACAACAATAACCTGATCAACTTCATCTTCATTTTCAAGTGGGTAGTTGAGCACAGGCTGCAAATCTGAACTGAAATAACCTTCTATGTAATCAACCACATTATCATTAAATGCATGTTAAGGTTGTTGATCTTCCTCACTCACAACAATTTTCTCATGTAAAGTAGTGTCATTGCAGTCAGACTTTCCTGCTTCCTCTTTTATCTCATGATTTGCTTTCAACAATTAAATGGAAGAAAAACATAATGGAAAATAGTTTTCATTTGCAATTCCACTGCTTTCTGAATATTCAACATCATGTCAGGAGGATTTCTAACTTGAAACATTATAAACATTTTTCTTCAGCAATTTGAAAGAAGAAAAATACAATGGCAACATTATTTCACCTAATTCAAAACCTTCTTCATTTTCTTCATTGTTGTCATATGCACAATTTTCAATTTCTTTGGATTGTTGAACACATTCATTTTTAGGTTCATCTTCGACCAATGGCTGCAATTTTTTGTCAATTTGTTACAGTGAATCAGTGTGATTTGTCATCAACACACATTCCTTTGTTTCAATAATGATCTTAGAATTTTTTTTCAAAAATTTAAATGAAGAAAAGCATAAAGGTAAATAATTCCCTTCAGTTGATTCAGTACTTTCTTCTCAATAACTGTGATATCTAGGCAGATTGCTCTCATTATACTGCTGAAAAAAAACATTTTCTAATAGAGGAAATTCAGTTGGTTGTTCTGGGAGTTCATCATCATAATCATCATCATATTCATCGTATATAGGCAAATCATCTACATCTGAAATATTTTCTAACAAGAAAAAACTTGGGACATCAACTTGTTCCTCAACAAATTGATTTGCAAACTCATCTTCTTGACTATATACAAATGAATATATGAAACTATCAGCTCCATGCTTTTCATGGGGTGGATCAGAAACTACATAAGTGTCTTCTCTTTCAATAAGTGGGATATAATATTTTGCAAAATCATTTAAATTTAAAACTTCAAGAGGACCTATGATATCATCAATTTTATGTTCAAAATTCCAGTCAAATGTTATCTTTTCATATTCATTCTCATGTCCTGGAACACCCAACCCTTCACTTTGAAATTTTTCACATGCTAGGATATTGTGTTGGATCTCCTGAGCATCATTAAAAATTTGTTGTAAGGTCTTAGGTCTTCTTTCCATCAGGAGGAAAGACAAATCTAGGTGAAGAGTAGTGGCATACTGGAGAATGGCAGCAACTTCAGTGGATTGAAATTATTTGGGCAAATCATAATAAATACTAGAAAACCTTCTATTGAATGTGGAAATGGTCTCATTGATTTCCCTTTTCAAGGCATAGAATTATGTAAGTTGTAGGTCTAGATATTTCTTCTTACCCCAAAACTTCGAAAAAACACTCTTCAATTCTTCCCATGAGCTAATTGTCCCTGGTTGCGAATGTTTAAATCATTGTTTGGTATCTCCTCTCAAATATTGAGAGAAATCCCTCATACAAACATCTTCATGGTCAATCTCAAACAAATCTATAAAATGGTTGAACTCTTGGATGTGTTTTTTAGCTGTGATGGCACCAAGTTCTCCATCAAAGACAGGTAGGTATTCAAAGTGCTTCGGAGGAAAATCATGAAGAATGTGGGGTAATTTTAAGGTTTTGTATCTGTGCTATGTCTTTGAGGGTTTTGGATCAATTACAGGAGGTGAAATGTCATCCTTGGTTTCATGAGGCTTATCAACTTGGTTGTAGTTATCACATGGCTCAGATGGGAGATTTTGATCAAAATCAGTGATAAACTGAGGGGATATCTATATAATTTTAAGAGGATATACAATTTCAAGATTATCATGATCATCATTTGCATGCAGTAGGTGAAGAAAAATTTGTTTATCATGTTCAAGAAAGGACCAGAGGTAATTCACAACAAAAAATATAAGGTCTTGGAAAAACCCCGATTTTGAGTACTTGTTTTCTCCCATGATGCATTTTCATACCTTTGTCAAGGGATATCATCTTAGGATAGTGGAGTCACCAATGATGTTCTGGAAGCTGGATTTTTCATTGAGATTGGAGTCGCCAATGATGTTTTGGAAGCTATATTTTGCATTGAGAGTGGAGTCGCCAGTGAAAATTTAAATTTTTGGATCTTTCTGCCAGTGGAATCTCCTTCAAACTAATTTTTCAATGTGTGGAGTCACCATAGTAGGAATATAGGTAATATGTGTCTAAGTGTCTGTTTCTCTCAGACCTTAGAACTCAACCATGTCGTTCTTTCCCAGGGAAAATTTTTCAATTTCATCCCAGTAACGACGCCAGAATGTTATCACTTTGTAAATCTATATAGCTAGAAGACAGACGACAGAGCTAACTATTTCAACCAACTTTAGGTTGGATTCTGACCTTTCCAACCAGAGAGGGCTCTCTCGGACATACAACTATTTTGGATATTCAAAATATTTGGCGATGCGTGTACAGAGGTCAGATTCTTCCATGGTGTAAAATTTAGAGGTGGTAGGACAAAACAGAAGAGAAAGGCCATTGGGCAATGGGGTTTGTTCCTGAAAAAGTATGAAGAATTATAAGCTATGTATTTCCAAAGGGAATAGAGGCTAAATAGGTATGATTTTCGTCCAAATAAGTAATATGAGATGGCAGAGGAGAGGAGAGGAAGGACTACTATCAGCAAGAGGTGTCTAATAGAGGGAAAATCTCTTGGTTTAGTATTAGAATAGGAAACATGAGGGTTGGCTACCACAAACAGAGCACCAATCACAAGTGGAGTCTGAAACAATAACCAAAAATACATAAGTGTAATCGATGTGAGAAGGAGCAACAACAAAAATGAATTCCTTCCATTACTTAAGGATTATTACTAGCAGCAAAAACACATTCATGAATATGAAGAACAGGAAAACACACTGAACATCAACACCGTGATGAATCTCGGCTATCTAAGAAAAACCTTATCTGCTTATATTAAAGTTCATAAGAAACTACAAAGTTCTCCTACTACGAGGGTAGGCCCCTCTCCGGTAAGTCCAACCATTCATTTATATTTTTGATAGTATATATAGATAAATTACATAGGGAATTCAAAACGGATCATCTTCCCCAAGATTCCAAAAATATGCATTGGTCATGGAAGGAGTAACATACAACAACTAAACTCCTATTTTCTAGGGAACGTTATAATCAAAACTGACATATTCCAAATTTTTACCTTGAATGCCACTTGTCTGCGTCCTCACAAGATTCCCTAGAATATCCTTAATTTAGCTTGTATTTTATTTCAGTTTTGTGATTTATTCCTTTAAGGTGTCAAGCCAATTAGGTTG
The DNA here is from genome assembly GCA_009831015.1 of Picea engelmannii. Lineage (NCBI taxonomy): Eukaryota > Viridiplantae > Streptophyta > Pinopsida > Pinales > Pinaceae > Picea > Picea engelmannii. The sequence goes on from ML776725.1 coordinate 317,493, forward strand.
GTTCTCTCCAATAATTTCAACCACTTCAGCTTTAAGCTCCTTCTTCATTCGCTTGCTCCTTTTACCCTTGCCATCTTGCATGTGATATTTGTCTATGTACCCATTGATAATCAAATCCTTCATAATAGGATTTAATCTGATTCCTTCACCTGACCTTGGTTCATCTTCAGACTCTGTGTGAAATTTTGTTGCCAATATTCATGCAACAAGTTTTTCTTTCCTCTTCATAGATAATTTTGTCAAATTGTTTGAACATCCTAGTTTGTTGAAGTGTAATGACCCCATCGTTATGACAATAAGCGAAGCAATTTTATTTTTTTTCATTTTTTTTTTTCAGGAGTTAAGAGGCAAGAAGGTGACGACGAAAACAGTTTAATCACACCACTAACAACAAATGCTAGCACAAAGTCTAGGAAACAAGTTACTATGACACCACACACCGGCTCAAGACAACTGGCAAACATGCATAAAATAACGAGGACAACTACCCTTCTGACGTAAACACGACCATGCCTACAAGCTAAGGGAAAACACCCCCATCCTGACATCATAGCCTAGACAAACAAATACTAGAACCTCAAGGCACGTGGACCTAACGCCTGAAGGTGTTCGACCCTTGTGCCAAGAGAAACTTGCACGCTTGTCAGCACTCACACAAAGGAACCTACTCTGTCCAATATCTCATTCACCGCTATCCCCATGGCATGCCATGATCCCCTCATTAGGAATCATGTCATTCCCCGGGTGATATATAACCTTGGCGCAAAACAAAAGGGACCAAGAATCAAGAAAACTTCGATGAGCTAGGAACCGAATACTGACTGGGAGACTATACCTACCCCACACAAAGGTTGATGAGACACAAGAGGATGAAGACAAGGGGTGATGTTAGCCCACATGACATCGTCCCCACCCCCACCAATCACCCAGTCTAACCGATCTATGATTACATTCAATGTTAACAAGGGTTCCATTCTAACGGGGCACGTCAAGTTACAATTAGACAATAATGCGTCCACTAAATAAACATTAATACAATTAATTTTTCAAATCTAAGTGGTCAATACTAAAACCATAATTACAAATGCCCTCTATCCTTAATTAAAATTCAATCCAGCAAGTCTAAAATTTGCAATCCATTCCTTACTTACCAATCAAATTTTAATCTTTAACACAACCTATCGGTCAAGTCTATGTTAATCCAAATTCTCCACCCAACTAGACATTAACTTAAATAACAACATTTACGATCTTAAGGTAGAATTCTATCATTATAACACTTAATAACAATTAAATCTCAACATGTATTCTAGTTATATTAACCAAACTAACAATATTGTATGTCTAATAATATTAGAAGGAAACTACTAACTATTAGCAGGGCTAGAGCAATTTATAGAGGAAATTAACATAGTGGTTACTTAACAATTAATATAGAAATAACAAGGCAATTACATGACCATTAACACAATAATTAGAAGTGCACTAACAAGGTAGTTTACATGATTGTTTTCATAACAAGTAATACAACAATAGCAAGGCATTTAAGGTGTTAGTTAACATTTAACTCGCTATGGCATTTAATCCAAAGAATGAATCTGCTGGCCATTTACATTGTTGTAGCAATTTTTTTGGAAATTATTATGACCATTACATAATGATGAATCTAGCAATAACAAGGCATTTAGCTCATTGTTATCCATTTTATTTGCTGGCAAAAATCAAGGCATTTAATGTAACCATTACATAGCAATGAATCTAGCAATAGTAAGGCATTTAACTAACTATTATCCATTTAATTCGCTATGGCAAAATTACCAAAAATGCAGTGCCCACATGGTGGCCAATCGTGCCCAGTTGACAGCAATTCAACAATTAAAGGAAAACATATCCAATCAACATCAACGTAGTCCATCACTCAAGGGAAAACACAGTCACAGTTTGAAGGAGAAATTGTGGTCATTACTGCAATTCAAATATGAATTGAATAGAAAAAAACGGGTGGGCGAATTCAACATGCACACAATCAATTTTTATTTACCAAAACCATGGTCATTCTAGCAAGCGAATTTAAGATTTAAAAGGCTAAATTCATGGGTGATTTCTACAGCAACTCAGTCCATCGTTGGAAAGCAAAAACATGGGCATTTAAAACGGCAATCTTAGTCTCATTTGAAAGAAAAAACGTGGGCATTTAAAACAGCAAACTCAGTCTCATTTGAAAGAAAAAACATGGGCATTTAGAACAGCAAACTCAGCCTCATTTGAAAGCAAAAACATGGGCATTTAAAAAAGTAAACTCAGTCTCATCTGAAAGAAAAAATGTGGGCAATTAAAACAGCAATCTCGGTCTCATTTGAAGGCAAAATGTGGGCATTTAAAACAACAAACTCAATTTCATTTGAAAGAAAAAACGTGGGCAATTTTAAATGGAAATCTATGTCTCATTTGAAAGCAAAACGTTTTTCCATTTCCAAGATACCAATACCAAATTCAAACATGATTCAATTCATTTTTCCATTTCCCAAATACCAATACAAAATGTAGACATGAATCAATTCATTTTTGCATTGCCAGAATACAAATACAAAATGCAGACATGAATCAATTCGTTTTTCCATTGCCAAAATACCAATACAAAATGCAGACATGAAACAATTTGTTTTTCCATTGCCATAATACCAATACAAAATGAAGACATGAATCAATTCATTTTTCCATTTCCAGAATACCAATACAAAATGCAGACATGAATCAATTCATTTTTCCATTGCCAGAATACCAATACAAATTGTAGACAATAGTAAGAGAACTGAAAGGATCCAATCATCCAAGGACAACAACGGAGGTAGACGACTGATAGGTTCATCCTTTTCTCATCATCCTCACATAGAAAGGCAGGGCGTTGAGATCCATAGGTCTATTAACGTTGAAGCAACAACCATAGATAAGGCTCCTGGATGACTGCCCAGGCAAGGACTGGTGAACTAGAGATGATAGGCAAAACCACCACAATGGTCACAATCAAACACCACAAGGAGGTCAAGACATGCGGGAAAATGAAGGCCATGGGAGTCAATCAATCATCGAGCTAGGATATGAAATAAATTCAGTCTTCAATCTAGAAAATCAGTTTACTTACTCCATTAAACATGCAAATCCAAGCATAAATCATACAACAATCTACCATACAAAAATGAAGAGAGCGTATCGTTGTCTGATCGCCCGCTCTGAGTGACATCCCGTGCGCTCCATGCAACTCCCGCTTGCCGACCAGTGAGACTTCACCAGTACATCCCATCCAATGCTAGGGGTACTCTTCTTCTCCCTTAGCCCCCTAAGACGCAAAGGGGGCACACACATTATCCAGAGATTCAGCTAGCTCCCATCTCGCCTCGCAAGGTCGAGCTACCACTCCTCACAAAGTTGGGTATCCCAACTCCCACAAGTTAAGTCAGTCAAGTAGATATTTCTGCAGTGTAACGTTACACAAACAGAAGAGATCCTTTATCTTTCTCCTCTCTTCATTATATAAAGTTTTGAAGTCCCTTACTTCCCTAAAATCTCATTTACTTAAGTTTTTAAAAATTAAATCCTAAAAACTCCTCCCCGTACAAGTGTCACCCATCCCCTTCATTCCTCCACAAATTAATTTCTTTAATTAATTAAATTCCCTTATTTCTCTCACCCACCTAGAGTCACTCCTAGAATCGCTCCTAGGTGTCCCCAAATTCTCTTACAGGTTTTAATGACTTTCCCCATTATCAATTTGCTAGTTCATTTTTAAATTAGAAAGTTCTTAATGGTAGATACCTTACTAAGTTTGACTTTCTACTTTATTCCTTGGGTTTCCCTTTTCTTCTTATTTTTCCCTCTTTTCCTAGTTTCCTAAATATTTTAGATTTCCCTCTTTCCCCTTTTCATTTAGGACTCAAATTGGCAGGTGTAGAAATTAACCCCCTTTTTCCTTTTTCCCTTTTTAGTTAATAATTTTAAATTATCATAAATAATAAAACAATTATTTCCCTTTTTCTTAAATTTTACCCTAATAGATTTTTATGAATCATTTAAATTGCTTACCCCCTTATTATTACAAGATTTACCGAAGAGTATAATTATTATTTATGTTGTTTTTATTTTTTATTTTTATTTTAAACAGATAGATAAAATTTTACCACTAGCATAATTTAGACTTGGACCTTAAATTTTCGTACTGGGTGACATTTTATTAGGGAATTTGTTTTTAAAAAATCTTAACACGTTATTTGTCCTAAGGCCATCAAGGTTAATTCATTTATCATCAACAATGCAACGTGCCCTTCAGGATGCACTAGGTTCTCCAAGGGTGCCACTCACCTTAATTTGTTTCCCTTGTGCGACGTGCCCTTCAGGACACACTACGTGCTCCAAGGGTGTCACTCGCCTCTTTCCATTTTTCTTGCAGAACGTGCCCTTCAGAATGCACCACGTGCTCCAAGGGTGCCACTCGCCTCTTGACTGACTTGGTAGAAATCAAAAACCCCTGGAGTCAATACTCCGTCAGGTGAACTTGTGGGAGACTAAGGGCCTCTAAGGAATAAGGCCCTCACCTTACTGCACGCCCCTTAAAATCATCATGAGAGACTGTCGCAGTCCGCCCTCATGGAATCGTGGGTCCTCTCAAACTAGGTAAACATTAACCTACAATTCGACCCATGGAGGGAGCGCTAGTAGGTTGTGGCAGGAATATTGTCCACACCTCTCCCTCAACATCTCTGGTAGTCATGCATGACCCCTTTACTCCACATGTGAGTCTGGTCGGCAAGCTATCGTCAGCCTGCATCATCAACGAATCATGTCAAAATATATCCATATCATATCATCTAATCAGATGCACTAATATCACACTAAAAGAATAAAACCCCAATGGTACACTCCCCGACTTGATTCATATTCCAAGGGGTTCCATCAATGCCTCTGCATCCTCGAGGTCCAAAATCCTGCACACTCAGTAAAATCAAGTTAATAGCACCTATCTATGTCAATGCAGTAAAACAACATGTCATCTACCCATAGCACCTCATAATCAAAATCAAATGTTTTAATATCATAATAATCTGGATCAATTGCGAGAAAGTGTCCTCAAAGAATAAGTTTGCTCAGTGCACCAGAGCGGGATGTTACATGAAGGATGTTGGATCTATCGTCTCCATTTCCTCTAGTTTTCCTGGAAGCATGAGCTTACCTTCCTTAGTTGTACAAGAATTAGATGAACGATTTGATTCATGGTTACCATGTTCTAGAATAAAACGTTAGTCACCAACAACAGAGTAATGTCACCCATGTTTTGAATGACAGTCGTCATTAAGTGCTAAGCATGGGCTACTAGCGAAATTCCTTGCATGGATAATGGATTATCACATTCAAACATTGATTTCAAATGATGAGCATTCGAATCAGTTTTTTGGCAGCGCTCACCCGACATCGCACGGATGAAAAGAACCCAAACAAGTGTCCTAAGATGATTTGACTAGTCGTCAACTTTCCCTTTCCACATGTGACCCTTGGATTTGACATATTCAATGATATTTTGACACGTGACATCAGGGTGTGATTGAGCAGTTTCAAGCACACCCATTTTTCCCTCGATATGCATCTAGTGGTGCCACGTGCCCTCGAGATGAAACCGTGGTATTCCTATCAACACTCTTTCAAAAGATTAACCTTTGTGTTAGTTCTCCACCCGATATGCTCCACAACCATCGATATGTGACACCCATGATATGTGAACCGCTAGGTCCCATCAACTTCACCTTTCCTCTATATTTAGCCCTATCCACTAGATGTGGCCTCGCCCTCTATTCTATCGCTCCTCTATACCGATTTATCCTCCTTCTAAATCCCAAGACTTGGAATCCATATGGAAAAATTTTACAGTGATAACAATATGGTTTTTGGAAATGGTTAGTATGGATTGGGGTGGTGCAATTGGAAAACAATATGTCGCAAGTTTTAATGCATGGAATTAATCGCATGGTTAATGGTATGGGTTTTAGCTGGCTATCATGTACTACGAAATTGAATGTGAGGAAGACAGAACCGACATGTAGTAAATGCATGTCACTCCATACTTCTCCCACTGGGTCGTCACCCCAGCATGGTTATTGTTTCATTTGGTTTTTTGTGGTTAAGCTCCTAGATTCAAGCCTAGAAGGCACTACTCAACCAGCTCGCCCTTTTAAATCCATTGGTTATAGGTATGGTTCTTTTCGCCTATCCATGAATTTCGCTCTGTGTATGAAACAAACGATGGCTCGGTAATGTGTTGGTTTGTGTTTTCCTGAGATTGGAAACTATGTAAATGCGTGGGTATTTTCTCTGCAATGACTATGTGTTATTCGTTTGCAAATGGAAAAATTGATTTATTGAAGTTGTGATTTCATTGGTTGTTCTGTGTGGTGAAAATTGTGATGGCTCTCTATCATTTCAAGTAGTTATGAGTATTTTTTTGGATGGTTTTGCTCTATTTAGCCTTGTTGGCCGCCTCCTCGCAGTTATGGTAACCATATCCAGTTGTATTTGGTTTCTATGGGGTTGTTGTGTATGTTTTGAACTACCTTTTGTTCATTGTGTGTCTTCCAGAGCCATGGTCGTGGGTTATTCACCTGGTCGTGGGCTTATTTTTGTGATATTGGCATCAACATAGTTGATTATGGGGTGGCCATTATGCCAAGAAGTATGCTTCATGGTTATTGGTAATACCTGGGGTATGCATTTCCATTGGCATTGTTATAAATTGGTTTGGCTCTTGAGAAAATCATGAGGTTTATGCCTCTATGTGTTCTTGCTATTTGTTACTGTCCAGTGAGAAATATTTTCTCCTCTGCATCATTGCCTACCCTACCTGGTGTTGAATTGTCACACTATTACACAAGCTGAGAGTTATAAAATCATGTGGTTCCATCGTGCTTGTTTTGAAGGTTTTCTACCTATTTTTGATATGTTTGACCTCCAGTCTCCCTGTGTTTTGGTGACCGAGCGAACTCTTGATTATTTTTTGTGCTCATGGTTATAGATCCTGATTTTGATAACCCCAACCAGTCGTACTCTTGTCGGGTATCTTGTTGATTGTATTATGATGGTTGAGTGGTTATGGCAGTTGCTTTGAGTATTGTCTCGTCTCTGTTTGATCGAGTTGTTGGAAGGTTGTAATGGGGAATGATAATTGGTGTATATTCACTACCTCCTTTTGTTGTGACAGTTGCATCGATAACCTAGCTCATTTTTTTAAATTGGTTGATTGGGAGTAAATGGCAATGTGCAGTGAGAGGGTTTCCTCCTTTCGTTATGCGTTGATTGTTTTGTTCCTACAGCATGGAGTAAATTGTATTTGGTGGTTGTTGTGTGTTTGATTAGTCCCGATAGGGATCATTGCAAGTTGGGAAAGTTGATGACTGTGACTTGGTTGTTTACTGTGTATGGTTTATGGAGACATCGTACATTGTTTTTTTTTATTGCACCATCATAAATGAAGCACGTTTTTTGTATGGTTTCATTGCAAGTTTATTTGTTAATATTGTCAAAAGAATGAAATCGAGCAAGTTTTAAAAAGGTCTATTCAACTCAGGAAAGACTTGTGTCTATGTTTGATTTGGGAAATTATGAATTATGGGTAGTGGTTGATATTCTATAGAAACATATGTTGGACAGAGATGAAGCAATGTGACTGTGTGTTCCTTTTGATTTTTTTTAAATAAAAAAGAGAAGGAAATGAAAAGAAACAAGTATTCTCTTAACAAGACTGTTAAAAGGCATAGTGATTTTGAGTATGATTATAGGTTGTGCTGATTGAAAAAGTTTGAAGAATTGAATGTGGAACAGTGAACAGTTTTTGACACACAAGAATTGTTAATTGGTATCGGTATCCCGGTATTGAATATAGAGTTGTTTTTTATGGATTACTTAATTATTTTTACAAATAGTATCTATTCTTTTCCCTACCATTCTTTCACTTTTCACACATTACAACTCCCCTCTCCTTCCCATATTCACTATCCACTCCCTATTCCTAAAATTTAATTAAATTTTGATTTATGACAATTAAAGGATAGCACATGGATGAATTACAGTGATATATTCTTTTGATTTATGCTACAGTTTATTGTTTGATGTTTATGAGCAGTAATCATGATATTTTCCCCTTAATTTTAACACTTTTTCACTCAATACAATCCCTCACATATCCTAGAACCCTTATTCACCCCCTGCTCATTGACAAGTATTAAGCCATTTGTATGGATTGGATTGCATGAGTCTGATATGTTTTTTAGTCAAACTTTGTTTCATATTTAAAAGATTCTTCATGTATGGTTGTTGAAGAAACTATTTTCTAATCAATAATGCATACAGGAATGAGATTTTTCAGTAGAGGTATCCATGGTCGGGTTAACAAAGGGAGAGGAAATTAGAAAAAGGGCCCTAGAAGGCCAAGGTTCTCTATACACTTTGATGCAGACTCACAAGAGTTGGGCCAACTATTTCAAGCTTTATTTTTTAATTGGATTGGGAAAGGAGTGGTCCAACCAAGGCCAAAAAGGCCTCCCTTCCAGGCCCCACATGTCCCTAGTATCCCAGTGCCCCAACATGTCTCACTACAACCTGAAGTCCCTGAAAATGACGGATGGCAAGAGATTGTCCACCCAACAGTCTCCCAACATCATGGCTGGCCTAACTTATCTCTACCTTCTCCTCCACCTGTTAATCAAATTATCCAAGCTACCCCTCTCCACTCACCAGTACAGTCTTTCCATGAATGTAAAAGGTTAAAAATTGAGGCCCACCATGCCCCTAAAAAGGGAAAATCTATTGCTTCCCCCTCCTCACCCTCAAATGACTCTGCCAAATCCGTGTCCTCCTGCATGCATTTGAGAAATGATTGCTCTCATGTGATCAGTGAGATTAGGCCTCAAGGCTCCACACAGCCTAAGGAAAATTCAGAGAGATCAAAGGGTGATAGTAGAAACAAGGTAAATATTGCCTCCCAGAGTGGAAAATATGGATTTTAAGTATTTTTATTTATTGATTGTTGAGAACAGTTGACTTCTAAAATTTTGGACACCACACTATTTTTTGGATATATGGGTAATATATTTTTGGAAATAATTTCAATTATCATTGATATAAATTTTCAAAATATGAGAGTGATGATGGGAGTCACAAGGAGGGATGTTTTGATTAACTAGTTTTGTTATGTTTGTTAAAGAACTAAAGGGAGTCACACGAGGTCCCACCTACTAGTTATTATTTATTAATAACCCTTATTATGATTTAATTACTTTTACCCCTTAACTAAAACATTGGTTGAGTTTTAGTTAACTTAACTAAAGAAGTAGTTCAACTACTTCAACTAATTCTAATTTCTTAGAGGCAAAAGGAAAAGAAGGAACATGTTGGATCATGTTGTCATTGATGCCAATGGTTTGATTGATTGATGTCATTGATTGATGTCAAGTGATTGATTGATGTCAAATGATTGATTGATTTATGATTGATGTAATTTAATATGTATTTTCCTTGATGAGAATGCATAGATGAAGATGGATCAATGAGTTTTCATTGATACATGATGAAGATGGATCATTGTGGTTTCATTTGTATATGATGTATTGTTGGAAAAATGTATAGATGACTCATTATTGTATTATCATGATTGATAAGTTGCACAAATGGATGAACTCCAAAGTGGTCCCCTTATGGTGAAATCCCTCACGGGAAGATGATTTGCAGATTGAGTTACCCTAGAAGAATGGTTGGAGGACCCATGCTTGCATGTGGAATAATGAGATGAAGAACAATTAAGTTGTTGGTGAAACTATTCTACATGGATAGTGGTTGTCATTCAATTTCCGATGGTATGTGGAATGGCACATAACTCCTCACGGTTTGAGATTTATGGCCTTACAAAGTTGGAGGACACCCATATGAAGTCTTGAAGCCCCCAAGGTCAAAGAAGTCAAAGTGAACTAAAAGAAGAAATCATTATTAAAGTGGTAAAGTCAAGGTGGATTATTTAAATAATAAAGAGAAGTGACAAAATCAAGAAATGATAAAGTAAGGTGAAAAAATCAAGAAGGAATATTTAAATGATAAAGTATTGGAGAACTTTCTATTTATGGAAAGTGGTTAACCCTAAAATACAGAAAATAGGTTAAGTGACCTAGAAATGGATTAAGTGGCCTAGAGGATGAAAGTATAAATAAGATAGATATGGACTCCTACAAAATCATCTCTTGTGTGCATCAATGAAGAGCTTCTTGTGGGAATATATTTTGGAGCATTGATGGAGAGCTTCTTGTGAGAGCATTTTGGTGTGGATGTCTTGAGCATGATTGAAGATATATTCTAAGAAAGAGAGCGTGAGGAGGATCTCATGGATGCATCAAAGTTTTAGCAATGTCTGAGATCTTGACGGCAAAAGTATTGGAGCTTCAGAAAACCTAGTTTCTAAGGTATACACGAGTTGTCTATGTATAGGATGCATATACGTGAGCTATCTATGTACAAGATGTGTATAGTACATGGGTTGTCTATGTACTGGGAGCGTATAGTGAATAAAATCATGGAGATTTTTGGTTGAGTTGATGACAAGTTTTTGAAGATTGAAGCAGGTTCCATATCTACATTCTATGGGTTTAGATCTGTCACTGAGACACTGGTATGGTTTCATTATTGTCTTGATGGATATTATTTCTTGTTGTGTTGTGAATGCTTAGGGAATTCTTGGTATGGTTTATATGATGTGGTTTATGTTGGTCAATGGAGTGAGAAGTACTCTTGTGATTCAGTTGTGATATGATTGTTATGGTATACTAGTTGCTTATAAATGATTGAGTTAGCATTCATATTGATTGGTTGTGGAGCATGAGTAAGCTATTGGAGAGATTGGATGTGTTGTGACTTGCCGGTGGTCAGTTTGGAAAATTAGAGACATAAGAGAATGATAAATTGGTTGCAAAGGATCTGAGTTGATCTTGAGAAATAAACCCTAAGAATCTCAGATGATATACGTAGGATGTAGTACTTCTTCGGCACGTATACACGCGGACTGCACTACTGGTAGGGCGCGTACATATGCGTGTTGCACTACCGACAGGTTGTGTACCTATTGTAGATTGATATATGTTGGGGATTGTTGCCTCGTCTCAGTTGGTGATGAGTGTGTAAGCTGAGTCTTGCATGATATAGTTGGTGCTCTTATACAGTTGTACTATATTTAGTTGCTGCTAAAAAACCCCAAGGATTGTAGTCTGTAATAAAAAGAAAATTGTGCATACATCTTGTGTTCTTTGTGTTCCTTATGGTGATGATTTGTTGATGATATGTTGTTGATATGTGTTCACATATAATTGGTTATAAATGACAACAATGAGTAATGAGTAAATGTTGAATGTTAACTAATGAGTTTTGTGAAAGAGGAAAGTTTTGGGAAAAAGAGCCCCACACTCATTCACCCCCCCCCTCTAAGTGTGGTAGGTGTGTCCAACAATTGGTATCAGAGTGGGCCTTCACTACAAGCCTTAAAAATATTGAAGGAGATCCATAGACACACAAATGGATGATGAAATACCAATCCTTGACGAGTAAAACTATTCTACTTGGAGAATAGAGATGAGAGTGTATTTGAAGACAATGGGAGTAGTTATTTGGAAGGCAGCCATTGGTGGATCAGTTCCATTGAAGAACATGTCAAAGTTTGCAGCTCAAAGGGAAGGAAAGAAGAATGATGCATTGGCTCTCAAGACCATTATAAGTGGACTCTCAAGCCCTATCAAAGAGAGCATGGGACAATGCACTTCCACCAAGGATCTATGGCTAAAGCTAGAGAAGACATATCAAAGCAAGAAGGAGAAGGAAGATATTGAAGATCACTCCATCAAGATCATTAAAGCTAAAGAATCTCCAAAAACCCTTGATTGTATTATTTATAAATGTGATCTTGAAAACATTTCAAGTGAAGATAAAGAATCAAGTGATGATAGCACAAAGGAATATCTTGAAGACATTTCAAATGAAGGCAAAGAATTATCTGTTGATGTTGGCAAAAAGGAAGATCATGAAGATATTTCAAATGAAGGTAAAGAACCCTCAAAAACCATTGATTTCAATGATTATGATGAATTTTTCTCTACAAGTGAAGAATAAGATCTAGAAATAGTTTGTGTAAAGTTTTATGGTAATTATCCCATGAAAAGAATAGAAGGAAATCTATTAGAACTTCAGAAGGAAGTTGAAGAGGGTTTATATAGATACAGAAGTGATCGTTATTATATAGACTATAACTATCTTTCGGATAACAATAAGAAGTTTCTTAGGAGGAGTCTAAGGCACATCTTGAAGTTAAAGGAAATTCACAAGGAACAAGAAGAGAGCAATAAGACTCAATTAGAAGAAAAGGAAGAAGAGATCACAAGACTAAAGAATGAAAAAGAAGATATGAAGGTATATGATGATATTAGCAAAAATTTTGAAACTATTGTCCATATCAAGACCCAAATTGAAGAAGCCAAAAGAATAGAGGAACTATTGAAGAATCAAATAAATGAAAAGGAAGAGTCATGTTGTAAGTTAGAAGATAAAATTGTTGATCTTAGAAAGAAAGTGGAGAAGTCAAATAAATTTTTGAATAGCTCACTAATCTTGGATGAGATCTTGGAAAGTCAAAGATCACCATATGACAAATCAGGTCTTGGATACAAAAAGGAAGATACACATGCTGAAGAAAGTACCTCAAAGAAGCATGAGATAAGTCCATCAAAAAAGGAAGACAATGTTGCAAAACAACCATCTACACAAGGCAAAGAAAATTTCAAAAGAGCAAAGCAAGGAAGACATCAAGAAGCTATTCTTGGGACACCAGAGGAAAGATATGAAAGTATTTTTCATGGGCATTGTTATGCATGTAATGGATATGGTCACAAAGATTTTGAATGTAGATCTTATGAAAGGAGATATAATGGGAGATTTTATAACACCATGAGGTGTTGGAGATGTGATCAAGTAGGACACATTGTTTTTCACTGTAACACCATGAGATGCTACAGTTGTAGTGAATTTGGCCACAAATCCCAGGACTGTTGGAACACAAGAAGAAATGTCATGATGAGTACTTCACATAGCATGGCTAGAATAAGGAATGAGGTAAGAAAGGGAGACATCTTTGAAAAGATGGATGCTCAGAGCTCAAGTTCTGAGGAGTAGGGACACCTACAGAAGTGGATGAAGAAGACAGAGCAGCCAGAACATAATGAAAGATTGAAGGGAAGCTCAAGTAATTCATATACTGACGTATACACAGGTGACAGTGGTATCAATCACATACATATGCAGGCTGACCTTGTATAGTTCTTGTACATATGTGAGTTGTATGTGCAGCAGACCGTGTATATGTGAGAAAACCTTGGGAAAAAGGAAATGCACATGGATTACAGCTTGATGTGATGGTATAAGTCTGTGATGCAGGGTCTGACATGGTTTATTGCAAGTTCTAACATTGTTTGTTGCAGGTTTTCATGATTCTATTTTGGATTATGTAAGGTGATGATAAAATCTTGGATGGATTGATGCATTTTTTGTTGAAGAACAATGTTGGTTATGATAGTGAAGTTATGGCACCTTGGTTATGTGATATATCTTGATGATGTATTGGAAAGATTACTTGTTGGAAATCTTGATGCATGCATACAGATGGGCTACACATTGGGACATGTGGTTGGTAAGATTGATGAGGTAATCATGTTGTACATATAGTTGATGCATGATTGGTACATTGGTAGAGGCACCACCTAACAGTTTGATTGGCACATATTTTATGGATGATTTGGCATACATGGATGGATTCATCATTTTGTGATATTGGTGCATGGTGATGTACATGTTTGGTACACTCATATATGGCATATGCTTGATGATACTACACTATTGGTATTACTTGATTAGCACAACAATTGGTATTTGTTTGATACATGGTTATGGCACTTGGTTCATGATGGAGACATATCATGAGTGATATGATACATTGTTTGGCATGTTGGTAGATACACATGGTTGGCATATTGATAGATGCACATGGTTGGCATATTAGTGGATGCACATGGTTGGCATATTGGTGAATGCACATTGTCAGCATATTGGTAGATTCACATGTTGGCATATTGATAGAGTCATATGATTGATACATTCCATGGATGATATATTTTGGCACATTGCATGATGTTGATGTACATGGTTGATGTACATAGGAGTTGTGCATGATGAGCACACATTTTTGTACAGGATTTACTTGGTTGATATTTTGCTCATGATTATTTATTTCATTGTTGACATATCTTTTGCTTCATGATGCTTGGTGTGGCATGAGTTTGATGCATGAACAGGTCCAAGGATCACTATATGGTAGCACATTGTTCATCTTGCAAAGAAGATAGGGGAGACATACCCATAGGGGGATTCATTCTTCTTCCCATGATTCTAGGAGGAGATATTTATCAGATGCATACCTAGAAAAGAGCCCTATATTTGAAGAAAGAGCACAGAGGCATAATTCCAAGAGGAGCGATGGTCACAAGGGGAGTATGAGTGATGTATTTTCAACATTACATCAGAGTGATATCCCTTGTTCAAAAGGGGAGAGATTATTTAGAGGAATATCAAAGGCATTCAGACAGGGGGAGCAGCCCCAGGGAGAATTCAAGCAAGGGGAGCATCCCCAAGAGGAGAATGGCCCTTTTCCATTGATTTCAAAGCGGGAGAGATAGTCACATTGATGTGATTGATGATTATTGATTGGGAGAGATAGTCACATTTGGGAGAGATAGTCACATTGACTATTGATGTAGAGCATGCCTTATCTACATTTTGACATCAATAATTAGTAATTGGTGAATTGGTATTGACATCAATGTTGGCATTGCCATCATGCCAAAGGAGGAGATTGTTGGATCATGTTTCCATTGATGCCAATGGTTTTATTGACTAATGTCAAGTGATTGATTGATGTCAAAGGATTGATTGATTGATGATTTATGTAATGTAATATGTATTGTCCTTAATGAGAATGCATAGATGAAGATGGATCAATGAGTTGTCATTGATATGATGAAGATGGATCAATGAGTTGTCATTGATACATGATGAAGATGGATCAATATGGTTTCATTTGTATATGTAACATCCCGCTCTGGCGCACTGAGACCACTTATTCTTTGAGGACACTTGCTCGCAAGTGATCTGGACCCTTTTTGATGTTAGACCTTTTGTATATGATTATGATGTGATTGACAGATGATATGATGTGTTCCTATT
>ML776725.1:348220-364306 GCA_009831015.1 Picea engelmannii
TATCAGTAGTCTCGGGCTGTTTAAAGGCACAATTCCACTACTGCGACTCTACTGACGGATTCATTCATTCCGTGATTGTACTGTGCCTAACCCCGGGTATCTGTTTCTTCCTATAGCCCTTGTTTCCCGCCTCCAGTTCGGGGCGTTGTTCTTGTCGTTGTCATGCCTTGTCGGGTCGTCTTGATTGTGCCCGTCTTACTTGCGTCTTGTTGGTTCGAGGTTGAAATAGAGTAGAGGGGGTTGTTCGTCTGCACACGCGCACACACTTCACTTGAAAAAAAAAAAAAAAAAATCTTCACCAGTTGACTGAGTAGATGTCCTTGGCTAGGAGGGTTGTCACAGTATATGATGCATTGTTGGAAAAATGTATATATAACTCATTATTGTCTTATCATGATTGATAAGGTGCACAAATGGATGAACTCCAAAGTGGTCCCCTTATGGTGAAATCCCTCACGGGAAGACACTTTGTGGATTGAGTTATCCTAGAAGAATGGTTGGAGGACCCATGCTTGTATGTGGAATAATGAGATGAAAAACAATGAATTTGTTGTTGAACTATCCTACATGGATAGTGTTTATCATGCCATTTCTGGTGGTATGTGGAATGTCACATAACTCCTCACGGTTTGAGAGTTATGGACTTATGAAGTTGGAGGACCCCATATGAAGGCTTGAAGCCCCCAAGGTCAAAGAAGTCAAAGTGGCCTAAAAGAAGAAATCATTATTAAAGTGAAAAAGTCAAGGTGGATTATTTAAATAATAAAGAGAAGTGAAAAAATCAAGAAATGATAAAGTAAGGTGACAAAATCAAGAAGGAATATTTAAATGATAAAGTATTGGAGAACTTTCTATTTATGGAAAGTGGTTAACCCTAAAATAAGGAAAATAGGTTAAGTGACCTCGAGGATGAAAGTATAAATAAGATAGCTATGGACTCTTGCAAAATCATCTCTTGTGTGGATCAATGAAGAGCTTCTTGTGGGAATATCTTTTGGAGCATTGATGGAGAGCTTCTTGTGAGAGAATTTTGGTGTGGATCTCTTGAGCATGATTGATGATCTATTCTGAGAAAGAGAGCATGAGAAGGATCTCATGGATGCATCATAGTTTCAGCAATGTCTGAGATCTTGACAGAAAAAGTCTCGGATCTTTAGAAACCCTATTTTCTGAGGTATATGTGAGTTGTTTTTGTATAGGGTGCGTATATGCAAGTTGTCTATGTACAAGATGTGTATAGTACTCGGGCTATCTGTGTACAGGGAGTGTACAGTGGATAAAATCATGGAGATTTGTGGTTGAGCTAATGACAAGTTGTTGAAGACTGAAGCAGGTTCCATATCTGCATTCTAAGGGCTCATATCTATCACTGATACACTGGTATGTTTTCATTATTGTCTCGATGGATACTATTGCTTGTTGTGTTGTGAATGCTTAGGGAATTCTTGGTATGGTTGCTATGATGTGGTTTATGTTGGTTGATGGAGTGAGCAGTACTCTTGTGATTCAGTTGTAATATGATTGCTATGATATACTAGTTTCTTATACATGATTGAGTTAGCATTCATATTGATTGGTTGTGGAGCATGAGTAAGCTATTAGAGAGCTTGGATGTGTTGTGACTGGCTGGTGGTCAGTTTGGACAGTTAGAGACAGAAGAGAATGATGAATTGGTTGCAGAGGATCTGATTTGATCTTGAGAGATAAACCCTAAGAAGCTCAGATGATATACGCAGGTTGTAGTACTGCTTGGGAGCACATACACGTGGGTTGCACTACTGGTAGGGCGCATACATACGCGTGTTGCACTACCGATAGGTTGCGTACCTATTGCAGATTGATATTTGTTGAGGATTTTTGCCTCATCTCAGTTGGTGTTGAGTGTGTAAGTTGAGTCTTGCATGATAGAGATGGTGCTCTTGTAGACTTGTACTCTATTCAGTTGTTGCTAAAAAACCCCAAGGATTGTAGTCCATAATAAAAAGAAAATTGTACATACATCTTGTGTTCTTTGTGTTCCTTGTGGTGATGACTTGTTAATGATATATTGTTGATATGTGTTCACATCTAACTAGTTATAAATGACAGCAATGAGTAATGAGTAAATTTTGAATGCTAACTAATGAGTTTTATGAAATAGGAAAGTTTTGGGAAAAAGAGCCCCACACTCATTCACCCCCCCCCCTCTAAGTGTGGTAGTTGTGTCCAACAAAACAAAGGAGAATAGAAGGAGAAGTATACTAAGGTTTACTCTTGGAGTTTTGTTGAGATAATTTAGTTTTCATTCATTCTTTAATTCATTGGAAGCCTAATTCTCTTTTATGATAGCAGGGTCCTATTGTAAACAACAAGATTTAGGGTTGAATTACATCATTTAGACAAAAAAAAATTAGAGGTGTTGATCTATCTTTGATAGTCTGTGTAGACTTCTCTATTTGTGAATTAAATTTCATGATTGACAAAGGCTATTGTGTAGAGTCGAGTGGGCAACAATTTGTGGCAAGTTGATCCATTTTTTAAAGTTCAGTTTTTTTACTTTCTGTCAGAATTCCTTTTGTATGGTTTTCATTGGGGATATCTAAGTTTGACTTTGGTCCAAAACTTCCTCAGGGAATTTTGTAAAGAGAACGATTCTTTGATAAATTGGAATGAAATAAATTATTTCTTTATGTCTCATCTATTTTGATTATTAACTTGGTGTCTTTACTTTTGTCTCTATATTTATTTCAGCATCTATTATATTCAGAAAATTACATAAATAATGAATTTTCCAACAAGCTTTCATTTATAAAAAAAAACCATCCTAAGCACTTGTAATCAATACTTGTGAATTAGGATACAAATTTTGATGGCTATAAACATAGGGTGATATTCCCGTCTATCTTTCTTTAGCCAAGATCTGAAATTTTTTTAATAAGATCATTTCATATCTTTTCCTCAACAGTCACGACCTTTTCTGGATATGAATATATTGAAACCTGATCAAGATTAGGGTGGCTTCTACTGTCTCTTCTCGAAGAGGCTATATTGTCCTTATGTGGAGTCGCTAGGTGAAATATTAACAACCAAGTACCTAAGGCTTGTTCACCATTAGGTCTCACAGCTTACAATGTTGTATCCTAGGGAATATTTCTTCAACTTACATTCCCAGCAATAGTGTCATTTTGAATGTTATCCCTCGAGATGTTCTAGGATATTATTGGAATGATTTCAAGGCACCCTAGGGGACAATACTCAGGATTAATCTTAAGGAAATATTTGTAGTAAGGTAAGTATGCAACTATTTGGGAAGTTTATCCCTCTCTCTCTCTTTCTCTTCTGAAATTATAGGACCTTAAATAGTCTCGGCTCGGATAACTAATGCTCTCAACTATCAGAGGAATATGTCTATGAGTGTTTCATACAATCAATATTTAAAATTAGAATGAAGTTATGAATTAGAACAAAAAACACGATAAACATACAGGGAATTGGTGAGAATGAATCATGTAGCTTATGAAAATAGAACAGTGTGTTGAGCAATTAAGAATTCAGGAGATCTAATAGTTGTACACAGACCAATGAAACATGCCTCAAATAGATAACATAATCATACATCTAAATACATGGAGGTACCCTCTACATATCATTTAAATTCACAAAGAACTAACAAGAAATGGCCATACATTCATAGGAAATCACTTCTATATCATAACCAGACATCATATAGTAATATTGAACATGAAGAATGGCATGTTGTCTGAGCTTTTATTAATTAGATATGATACAAGAAAAGCAAGAATGGGAGGAGATGCTTTACAAGAACACATATACAATAGAATGAGGAATTATAGATTGAGGAATTATAGATTGAAACTTAAACACAGGGGATGAATCTATGGTTGTATGTTGCATTTATCAACTGACTATGCTCAAGGTATCTATGTTGTCTAACAGCTCTAATTACAAGAAAATATTTAACTCCCCAAAGTGTCGACCTTGAAAATGGAAATCTTCTACCTCTTTTATTTCTTTCACTCATACCCTAAACTTATTCTTGAAACCACTTCCAGCTTCTTGAAATTGTTTCCAACTTCTTAATTTTTGAATGGTTTTTATCTAGTAAAAATTGTACCAATTACTTTTACCTGAATGAATTTATACTATGGAAAAAGATCATGGGGCAGTTGGATATTTACCAACAAAAATATCCATCGAGATATAACTCTTAAAAATCCTTTCAATCATTTCTTCTTTGGTTGGAAACTCTAAATCCTAACTGCAGAGATCGTGTGACTTGGTAGTCGTTGGATCGATCTCATCAATAAATTATGGCCGTTGATCTCTTAAATGCGTGATTTTTTTATCAGAGCAATCAAGGTTCGCAAAGGCATAAAACTCAATAGTTGTTGAATCATTCTCGAGGAGCTATATCAGTTGTTGATCTGCAACTTTTTAGGCCATGTGACTCATTGTAGATCGAGCAATCTTGACTAATGATTTGAAAGTGGGAGTATTCTTTGATATAGGTCATTGATCGGTTCCACTTGCAAGAGGTCTGGGGGAATATCTAGGTCGTCAATCGGTCATGTCCGTTGGAGTGGTTGGGTTCTGGGTTGCAAACAAGACTCTGACGAGGGGACTCCAAGCCTGAATCTTTATTGTTGATCTGGAGTTTCCAGGGGAAGTCTGACAATGTATGAGGGTTTTCGATCTAGTTTGACCAAGAGAAAAGAATTGAGTAAGGCATGAACATTTTCATGATGATGTCACCCTGGACATATGGTGATTTCTAATTGGTCCATATTGACATTGATGCAGTAGGAATATGGGACACATGTCACCTGATTTTGAGACATTTACTTGTGTATGCAGTGGGTTTCACATGTACACATGGCAATCGTTGGTTGGCTCTGACAGTACTTCATTGGTGATCTGATGCAGAACTCAGCCAGGATGATGCAAGGCCTGAGAGTGGATATGGTTCATTGATTAGTCCCACTTGAAATAGGTCCAAGAAAAAATCTAGACCATCCATTAGGGGTGCCCTTCGGAATGTTCAGGGTATGGGTTGCAAATAGGACTCTAACAAGGGGACTCCAAGGGAAAATCTCAACCATTGTTTTGGAACCTCCAAGGGAATCCTGACGATGCATTAGATTCGTTGATCTTGGAACAACCAAAAACTATAAATGGATAAGGAATGAACATCATTGCACTAAAATCACCCTATAAACATGGGAGATTCTCATTGATCTTCGTTGATGTTGATGTGGCAGACAAGTGGGACATGTGTCACCCATATTTTAGGTTTTTACCCATGCAATGGGCGGGTTCCTCATTTCCATGTGGTGTCCTCTGGTAGGATTTGATAGTGCTCTGCTAGTTGGCTGACACTAAACCTAGCCAGGGAATCTCAAGGGCAGAGGTCATATCTATACCATTGATATATCAAGGGCATGACTGATAGCATGATGAAATCTGGGTCATTGATTGGAGGTGTCCCATTGGAGTGGTCTCGACTTGACCTGCAAATAATAATTCGAGGAGGGGACTCTGAAGGGACTCGATAGTACAAATTTGGACCGTTCATCAGAGGCTCAAGAATATCTGAGGGTTGTTGATCTGGTATGGTCGAAAATAAAAATTGACTAAGGAAAAAATCACTGTGTTGATGCCAACCCCGACACTTGGAGACCTTCTATTTTCCCATGATGGTACTGACATGGCTTGGGAGTAGGACATGTGTCACCCGTATTTGAGTTGTTTACCTATGCATGTGGTGGGTTCCTCATGTCCACATGGTAGCCTTTGGTCAGCTGTGACAGTGCCCCATTGTCATGTCATGTTTTCAAATCCTCTGCATTTTGTCGACAACAATGTCATCATCGACATTGTGGAAACTTGCATCGGGGGTTCCTCTTTGCATTTTCCCCATGACAACCCTCAACCTAATCTCTACCATTTATCTGTCACCAACGTGAGGAGAGTCATTGATCTAGCTCACCCAAAATCTAGAAATGAAAAAGGGAAAGGTCTTCATGTTGATGTCATTCTGAACACGTAGTGAATTTCTATTGTTCCACGATGGCATTGAGGTGGTAGGGAAATAAGACACATGTCACACAGTTTTGACATATTTACATGTGCATCTGGTGGCTTCCACATGTCCATGTGGAATTCTCTGATTGTCTCTAACAGTGCCTCACTAATATGTTAGAGTGATGCTTTGCTAGGAGACTTTAACATTTAAGAACAGGTTTGGATTATTGATATTCTCAAGGGAACGACTGATAGTGCCTATCAAATCTGGTTCATTCGTCAGGGGTGCCCCCATCAGAGTGCTTGGGAGCCAGGTCGCTAGGGGAAAATTCAATGAGAGAACTCCGACGACTTTTGATTTAAAGGATGATCACATTATGCAATCTGAGCCATCAATATTTTGAGGTCTAGAAAATTGTTAAATTTACACCTTTAGGTCACGGTCTTGTGGAAAGTCCTGGGCTATTGACTCATCCCCCCTTTTTCATGCACGGAAAAGCCCCATTTTTCAACTGCAACAATCCCCTTTTGGTACTGCAACAAGCCCTTTTGGACTGCAACAAGCCCCTTTGGACTGCACCAAGCCTTGAGAGATAAATTTTTACCTTATGCACACAAGGGCGTGGATTTTCTTATTATTTCTTAATTCTGCCTTAGGAAAATTTGACTGTGAGCTACGCAGAAGCTCCTCAAACTCAACTTCCTTCTGCTAACTCATTTGATCTTGGTCTTATAACTTCAATCATCCTTCATTTAGTTGCAAGAAAAAATACAATACTAACAATAATGATGATGATGACGATGATGATGATGAAGATGACAATGGCGATGACGATGATGAAGATGACAATGACGATGACGATGATGAAGATGACAATGACGATGATGAATATAGCAATGATGATGATAATAATAATGACGATGATGACGATGATAATGATATTGATGATGATGATGATAATGATGATGATGATGATGATGATGATGACGATGATGACAATGATGATGATCATGATGACAATGATGATGGTCATGATGATCATGACAAAGTTAACAATGATGATGATGATCACGACAATGTTGACAATTATGATGATAATGAGGACAACCATGATGATGATGACTATTGGCATCCTATTTTGTCACATTTTAAAGCTTGAATATCTTAGTTCTGCAACAGTCTGAGTTGAATTTAACCTCAAACCTTTTTGGTAAAGTATACTACCAGTTGTTGAAGTTCTCGGGAGGAATTACAGTTGTACCAAAACATAGTGGTTTTCCTTTACAACAAGTGGTGATTTTCAACTTTACTTTAAACTATATTTTTCAAGTTGATCAAAGTTTGGATGAATTGAAGGACCAATTAAAGATTAGTTTTCCTTTACAACAAGTGTCTCTTTTCAACTTTACATTAAACTACTCTATTTTTCAAGTTGAACAAAAACTACATGAATTGAAGGACCAATTGAAGCATTTTTTAAATGTCAAATCCTCTGATGTTTTCTATCAACCTTTTCCATATAGATTAAATTCTTTCTAGATTGACCATTTTATGTGCCATAATTTTGAATTCAATTTTTTCAACTTTATAGAATGACATATATATATATGATAACAATTGTCATGTATAATTGTTCTTGTGATTTGTAGAATCTGTTTGTTCAGTTGACAAATTTGAATGGATCAACTATGGATCCTCCCATTATTTTTCAAATAATTTTTACGTCAATTGTAGGGATTGGTATCCCTAGTCTAAGGTTAAAGAAATTGGTTTAAGATATCATTAGATCCCTTGCAAGAAATATCGGGCTTAATCACACTACTTTTGTTAAAGTAAAGCAAATTCAACTGGCATCATATTTACAATACTCATTAACTCCACCAACTTTTGGAGCATCAAGTTCGACCCTATCAAGTTCACATACTATTTTTCCTTCACCATTTGCAGCACCACCTTCATATAACTTTCCCCCACACTCTCACCACCATCACCACCACCATCATCATCACATCCATCACTATCATCATTGTTACCATGACATTTCTCCCTCATCCCAACACTATAACTTGGCTCCATCTTATAGACTTGTAGGTCATATTCCCTTGCAAAATCATCATCATCCTAGACAAACTCCAGATTCTAGATTGGGTGGATATCCTTAGCCTTCACCATGTGAAAGTACAAATGGAAATTAGAAGATTTACCATGGTCACCTTAGCACCCTCTTCCCTCACTTTAGGATAATTTACAATCACCACTAGGGGGCCTTCCCTATTTCTGTATATTCCACAAGTGTATGATGATCAAATACTAGGTACTGGAATAGTTGAAAATCTACTTATTATTTATCTTTTCCTAAGTAATATGGGTTTCCTAATTAATATGGGTCGTATATGTCAACCTAGGTATTATAATAGTTGATAATCTAGTTCTTAGTTTATCTTTGTTGAGAGTAGCTTGAGAAACATTCATGTTTTGACTCTCCATCCTTTGTTTCATTGTTCATGTTACAATTATTGTCATACTTGAAACTATGATTCCATTTTCCCTCAGTATCATATGTACCCGGGTGCCAAGTTCATCTATCAGCACTCATCCATCATCTCTTGGTTTCAGTTTGGTTTTAGTATATCTAGTAAGAATAAGTACATATTTTGAAATTTTTTGATGAATTTACAGTATGTATAAAAGAGGAGATCGTCTCATTGTTACTCAAAGCATCCTCTAGAGATATTTATCATAAATATTAGTGGTTTTATCAGATTTAGTCTTATTTAGATAATAGCATTGGGTCAATTACCATAAATCTTCTTATGTTGGTACAAGAACTATATAGTTGGTACAGGAATTGTATTGAAAGTACATGAAGACTTGTAACTACATTCTTATGAACATAGTTTGGGGTAATGGCGAGCCCATATGTATCCAAAGCACATTATAATCAGTTTATAGATCCATTATTCATACCATATGTAGCAACACAAATTCAGATTTATCAGAGTACAATGATCTTCTCAGCACCAAGTTTAAGTTGCACAGAACCAAACCAAGCACTGTAAGTATAAGGGACTAAACTAGTTCTGAGGTAAAACATGATTATAAACGTTTTTTTAGTTTATTAGGAACAAGGAAATATTATGCAACTTCCTTATGATTGTTTTTTCTTTACCCCTTTTCTTATACTATTTTTCTTATATCTACTATTACCATTTGATTAAAAACTCCTTATAACCTAAACTCCTTTCTCCTTGGCCTTTACATTATACTTATCATCCATACCTTAGCATCATATTTCATCCTGCCTAAGTGGCATGAAACTACTATTATATCACTCTCTATTATGATAATACAGTATCCAACATCTACCAATCATAAAATATCTTGTATGCCCCTGTTCGACCTCATACTAACACTTCAAAAATTAACCATCTTCTCCCACTAAATTTTCCATATGGAAACATAATTGCCACCTTGTCATTCAAATTAAGGATTTACCAATTTAGTGTTTCCCATGAACCAGTGAGTAATAAATTACATTATTGGTGGTCGAATCTCATTTGGAATCATCGAAGGGATTCCAAATGTTACATATCGCCTAATAATTTGAAGACCATTGTTCATTCCACCCATCATCCATTTTGCCTCATCATCCCAATTCTATAGAGTAAAGAAGTATTTTTTTTCCATAGATTCATGAGTCAGCATAGATTCATGAGTCAGCATTGACCATCATGAGTCAGCATAGATTCATGCTCTAGAGGCCCTCCCAAAGTATAATTCTTGTCGCAAGATGTTTAAGAAAGCAGGGTGGCATGAATTCTTTGCCATATTCCAAGGTTTTGATGACCAAATAATGCTCCATTTTGCTAAGGGTTTTAATGGACACATGGCCCAAGTTGGGAATTTGGTAATGAGGGTATTAGAAGAGACTATAGAAAATTCCACCAGTCTACCAAGGGAAGGAGAGATATGCTTTAATAATAAACTTGTTGAGCATGAAATTTGCAATCAATTCTTGAAGTCGGTACACCAAAACATGAGTTGGGTGAAGGAAATACCTCGTGCATGGAAGAGTTGTGCAAAAGGAATAATTCATGGGATTATTTTATGAGGAAAAATATGTTTGATTTGCAACATTTTAAGGAGGTGGAAAAGGATGTTGACAACATAGTACATAGTATCAATGAAAATCTCATCTCCTTTAGAGCCAAGGTTTCATCTCTCACCCTAAGAGGTCATGGAATAAAAATTTTGTGAAGGACACTTTGATGGTCGATGAGCCTTCAATGTCACCTCCATCTCGATGAATTACTAGGAATATGTTAAGGAAAAAGAAAGAGATGGAGCATGCACATATCATAGCCTCAACTTATCAATTGCATGAAACAGAACAATGCCCAATTTTGATAGAAAGTGATGAAGATGATAATAGGACCATGAAAGATCTCCTTGGTTCTGCAAAGAAGAAGAAAATTAAAGCTCCAAATTATTCAAGTCGACTACCTACCAAATCATCTAACAGAGCATCTGTTGGACAATTTGAATATGATGTGTCATCACGTGAGATGATCATAGATAAGGAAAAGGAGAGCAATTTAAAAACCAAGAAATTAAAATAGAAGGATATGGAGATTATTCAACTACCTAAATCATCTGGAAAATCATCTGTTGGATAATTTGAAGTTTATGTGTCATTAGCTGAGATGATCATAGATAAGGTAAAGGAGAACAATCTAAAACCAATAAATTGAAAGAGAAGGATATGGAGCTTATTGTGTTAAATAGAGTTATATTAAAGGAGAATGAGCAATTAAAGGCACAAAATCAAATCTTTCAAAAAGAGATTGAGGAGCTCCATTCTGAGAATAGGGACTTCCATAAGAGACTCATTCGATCCAATCATCCATCTCATTGAATAAAAACCAATGGGAGACTTAATATTTTGATAAGTGCAGCATGGATTTCTTAGCCATGGATGGGATGACTCCAGTTTTGGTTAATTTTGAGATTCTTTTTGCATGAGGAAATGCAAGTAAACCAGTGTGGAGGAGATGTTGGCTTCCTATTTTGTCACATTTTGTTAACCCTTTTCCCATCTATGTTTTATCTTTACATATGAACTTGACTATAATTCTATTATTTCAAGCTTAAAATACCTCGACAAGAATTCAAAGGTGATGGTTGTTTGTTTTGTTACATTTCCTTTGTTCTTCATAGATTAAATGAGATTTTAAGCTAATGTTTACTAATGATGAAATTGTCTATTCCAATTCTTGTACCTACAGTGTAGTTCAAGTACCCAATTTTGTTTGTTAGCACAGGTGTGCATACTCAAATGGCAAACAAACACATAGGTTTTGAAGAGTTCGATGTCGACATGGTATGTATCCTTTGGTTGGCACCCAAAATTATTTAGGAGAATGTGAGGTTGCGGTCAAACCACCGGTCAACACCTTCTAGATCACAAGAAGTTAACAAGATAATAATCAATGATATCAACGATGGTATTCATATGCATCATGTTATAAGAATAGCATAGATGATAAATAGTTGATTCGACCGATTTTCATAGGTTTCAATTTTATCTCAGATCATTGTAAAGAATCTAAACAGTTTATTTTGGCCATGCTTTCACTATTTTGAAGCTTTTTTTCCGAGGATGTAGGGGATTGATTATATCTTTCCTTTCCTGGAATTTCTTATACATTGTAATGTAATGTAATGTAATGTAATGTTAAAAAAAAAAAAGGATGTTGATGTTGTGACTCCTAAATCTAGGCTATAATGAGTTGTATAAGCTATCGTTTATCAATATTAAATTCTATTGTACAAAGATTGATACATGTTGTAACTCTATTCCAGTATTGATTAATACAAGTTTTTGTTCTTGTCTATGGTGTGAATCTAGATAGAAATTAATTTCATTTTGATCAATAAGAAAATAAGATGGCACTTCAGCATTAACCATGTTGTCTTTAAGTATATGAGGACCTTCCATATTCCATAATTATGTTTTATCAATTTTTTTCAGCATTAACTACTTACAGCTTTTATTATTCATATATGACCCATCTCCCATTAGTGTCATTTTCTAAAGACTATTATATCAATGAATTCATATAAGGATGTTTTCTTTGATATGATGGACATGTATTTTAGGCATTTGAAAGTAATTTGACTCCCATAAACCTATTCAAGTTGCATTGAATGTAGTTTAGAGTTCTCAAAAGCATTTTAAGAAAAAATATTTTCAATGTTCTTTCCATTATATAATTGGAACCAATCATTTTTTCTTTTCCAATATATTTCTATTATTCTACCATTTTTATGGATAATCTTCATGATTTCATATGTTCAATAATTTAATGTTATATTATTTTTATACACTGCCCATCAAAACTAAACTTAATTTTTTTTTTAAACATATCTTATCTTTACATATTTATAGAAAAAATGTTTACAACAAAACATACAAAATGGGATGGAAGGTTATATATAGATAAAATTATATATTCTTCCTCAGAGCAACAAGCACTAAATAAAATTTAGAGTACTTATTTTGGTTTGACCAATGGGAATCTTTCATCAATAGAGATCCTTTGGCCTTAATGTTTTTTTTAAACATATCTTATCTTTACATATTTATAGAAAAATGTTTACAACAAAACATACAAAATGGGATGGAAGGTTATATATAGATAAAATTATATCTTCTTCCTCGAAGCAACAAGCACTAAATAAAATTTAGAGTACTTATTTTGGTTTGAACAATGGGAATCTTTCATCAATAGAGCTCATTTGCCCAGAAGATTACATAGAACTTCATCTTAACACCTTGAACAAAAGGAAGTTTAGTTTTTTAACCTTAGGAGAAAAAAAATCCTTACACCTAATATTCCAAAAAATAAATAAATTTGTGATTCTCAAACAATGGTAAAACATTTCCCTTTTTAATTTGAGCAGAGTATGTTAAGTGGCAAGATCTGATTTGAGTCCTTTCTACACAGAGATGATTTGATTGATGTAAGAATGCATAGCTACCACAAAATACTTGCACCTCTTAGCATATAAGTATAACTACAGCAGTAAAAAGGATTGTTTATTGTGTGTTAGAATCAGAAGATTTTTTATTTTACTTTTCAAACCAATAATATCACATAAGATCAGTAACCTGTATGTAAAGTTAAATTATCTTTTCGTTGATTGATTGGAATATTGGTTTGACAAGAACTCTGTTTGGCTATAGATAGTCACTAGGATTCTATGGAAATTAAGTACAACCTCACACTTGATAGCAAGGCCACTTAAGTTATCAAGTGAAATAATTTCATCTTTATCTCACGAAGTGGTTTATAGTAGAGAATTGGTAATTGTTGATGAGATTAAAGAAATCATTAATGTGTAAGCTTTTTATATAAATAGTTTGGCCATTCATTGATTGATATTGTAATACAAATCCAGGTTAAAAGAGTCATATTCATGCATATATAGACCATATGGACATGGTATGCATGGTTATTAGGTTCTGGTCATATTTAGTATCAGTCTTGTGGAAAAGGTAGAATTGTCTAATATTTCGTGCTTGAAAAAAATCTTTGTGTTTTGATAAGGTAGTATAATTGCAGAACTGGTTCTTTTGTTTTGTGAGTAAGTAGGATAGTTTAGCTGCACTACTTTACCTGAATATATTGTGTTTACATCTCGTAAGTTTAAAAACCAAATTGACATGTAAAGGGTTCATTAAAACAATTTTTTATGTTTTGGTTGTAAAGGGTTCATTAAAACAAATTGACATGACATCGTATAAATTGATGAATACCCTTGATTTCTTGATGAATAACCTTTATTTCTTCTCGGAACATTGGAATGTCATTCCAACCATGTTTTAATGAACCCTTTACATGTCAATTTGGTTTTTAATATTCGAACATGGGTATTCCAATGACATTGCCCTCATATTGATCGAGGGAAATTCTTGTGATTTTCATTACAATATATGATTTGCAACATGATACATATGGAGTTTTGATAGAGTGGGGGTATACTCCAATTTTTGCTTGGAGATGTTGCTTTTCTTTCTTGAGTTGTTGTCTTGGATTGGAGGAGATATATTGATTCTTTGTAATTGATTGTCATGGCTTGGTTCTCTCTTCATGGTTGCATATCTTTGGTTGATAGAGTGAGGGATTCGAAGTTTATGGTTTCAAAGATGCTTTGGTTGATGGCTGTGAAATACTCTTTAATTATATAATATATCATTGGTGGATGTTGTTCATGGTCAACTTATCCTAACACTCATACATCTCATTCTCTCCTTTTATTATGACTTTGGTTTATGGTGGGTTGTATTAGGAGATACAACTTCTATTACCATGATATAAAACCTTTATGATGTATACCTTAACACGTGTGGAGACAATTTATTATTATTTTATTAGTCATTAAAATCATTCCCTCTATTCATCCATTAATGCCATGTAAGAGAAATTAAATATTATTTTATACACTAGTGAACCAAACTAGCCATATTTTTTTATTTTTACCCACAAGAAAGGTGGCATGATATAAAGTTCGAAGGTACATTTTAGTGTGGTATGTCCCCTTCATCCATATAAATTTCAACCATAGGTTTCACTTTACCATATACAAAAGGTGTGGCACACATGTGAAGGCAAGTGAAATAATATTTTAAGAAAGAAAGTAAGTAAGTAATTTTAACGTCCACGAGGCTAAAAATAGCCTATGGGACAGATTGTTTTTCCATCTAGCTTTTGTATTCGGCCCTTTTCCTGTGAAGTTTTACAATAATCACTCCCAGCTTCTCAACAAACTCTTTGTTGAATAGATTATCCCAAGAATTAGCTGCCAGAATACCTGCATAATTTTCCTTGCTGTCTTTGAGGGCCTCACATTCTAAAATGAAATTTTTTTTGTTTCCACTTTTCCGGATGAGCAAAAAATACATACTCTTTCTTCCCACCTTTCTTTTGGCCTTTTCCAGTTCCCTATTTCACAACGAAGTTGATGAGAATTAGTCCTTAATTGAGCAATAAGAATTTTAGATCTCCAAGAAATATTGGCCCCTATGTACACCTTTTGTTGATGATTATGAGTGGGGTTAAACTCTTCAATGTAGTACTTATTATTTCTCCCTAGCTCTTTCTCCCAAGTACTTTTGTGGAACTTATCCATAACAAAAAAAATTATCTCTTTACTCTTTGTAGGACACATGCTCAAGAAAATGCCCCATTTACTAAACCATTTGTTATTTTGCCGCATCCAAGTCTTCTTTCTTTTTCACAATCTGTCACTAAACACAACCTTAGGCCATCTACCCTCCTCCATTTTCTCAATTTTTTTCAAATACCTTATGACTCGCACCATAGCAATTGCTTCAATAGGGGAAGCCCCTGTTTCACTTAACAAGATAGCATAAGGAACTGCACTTTTAATTTTGAATTTGTTTGTAATCAACCGCTTCTGAATTTTCTCAATTTGTTTCCACTGCATATCAGTTGTGCTACTGGCCCATAGTTCACAAACGTAGAGGATCACCAGAATCACTAGAAGCCCAAAAAGAGTTAGAGTGGTTTTTCAGTCCCACAACTCTGCCTCTCTACACCTATTTTGAAAAGAATAAATGCTTTCCAACCCCCTAAAGTTCTTTTCTTTCTACAACCATCCCAACTTAAATTTCTGTTGAAGTCAATTTCGAGGTATTTGTAGTCTGCAACTTCTTCCAGAATGTTTCCTTTAAAGTAGAACTTATGCTAGTTATGCTTTCTTTTGTTAGAGAAAACCACTACTTTCATTTTGCTAATATTGACTTGCATCCCCACCCTTCTACAAAACTGCTCAAGGGAACATAAGTGATTTTGCAAACCAAGAGTTGATTTAGAAATCAATATAAGGTCATCCACATACAAAAGAAGCCTTATAACGAACTTGCCCAAATGGATATCGTCACCCCCTTGCGAATTTAGCCACTCTTCAAGCTTGTCAATATATAACCCAAAAAGGGTAGGAGACAATGGGCAACCTTGCTTGACCCTGATATCGCTTCT
>ML776725.1:365210-392462 GCA_009831015.1 Picea engelmannii
TCAACACTTCCTCCATTTTCCCACATTTTGCATGGATTAATCATTGTATGGGGCTCGTCTTTACATTCCTCGAGCCATTGAGTGACTACGCAATGTAATGGGTCCACCATTTTTTCCATTCATTCGACGGCTTGTTTCACATGATTGTTAACAAAGACATGATATGGAGTTGGTCGCAGTACCTTAATGGAGCCGTCTTTATTGCATCAAGTCGAGTTTACACTAGATGGGTTCGTCCCATGTGTGTCATGAATACACAAAAGAGGGGCCCTTGTTTTATTGATTGAATTATTTGCTTGGCTCATGGAGTGGTTTCATGAGCCGCATTTGATTGGTCTTTGACCTCTGCATCATGCTAGATGATTGATGATTTCATCATGGCCCTTGTAATGCTAGTCGTTGACCTTTGCATCAAGGAGGTGATTTCATGGTATCATTTGATGGTGTACCATAGCTTATAGCTTGAGTTTATTGGAGAAGATTTGTGTCATTCTTAAAGCTTATTTATTGATTGATTGTGCTCATATTTATTTCTTATAGATGTGATGTTGGTACTTATTGGCATGGTAAAAAATTATTTCAATTTCAAGGAGATGTATGGCTAACCACCTCATTATTTTATTATTATTTGATTTTTCATGAAAGTTTGTTAGGAGTAAATCATTTTTTTGCAATTATTGGAAAAGTTGTTGAGTAAATAGTGGATCTATGAAAACAAATATCTTCTTACTGTAATAAGAGTTGAGCTCAAATTTATATTAAGGTTTTCTCTCTCTCATTTGTATAGTTGGATTTGGGGATTTTTCTTGATCTGGATTGTATAGAGAACGAAATGAAAGGTATGAATACAAATGGAATCACACACATAAATATTGCAGAGAGCACATCAATACAATTAGAACTAAATTCTATTAATAAATGAAATAGGAAAAGATTGTGAAATGCAACACAATACAAACTAACTAGAATGGTAGTAGCTTATTTCTCAAGAGAGAGGTGTCGGTTACGCCCATTCGCAAGAAGAAGATTACAAGAGGTCCAAATAGCCTTTTAACATAAAATACTAAAACCTGAGAGGCAAAAACCTTAAATATCCAAAACCCTAACCCTAGGAGATGAAGTGGTAAAAGGAATGTGAGCCCCAATGAATCTAGTTGATACATCAACTTCCCTAGGTCGCAACATCCTCATACAAACTTTGTTTGGGGCGCACAATAGCCCATCGAAAAGATTTCATTGAGAAAAAGAATTTTGGTAAAGCATTATGAATGCCATAACAACCCTAATACATCGCAAGACAAAAAAAAACATTGTTTAGGCCCTAAAAAATGCGTTGGAAGTTCGAGACTTGAAAAAATGTAGAAAAACTACCAAGATGGGAAAAAATTATGAGTTAGAGGAAGAGGTGGGTGGCCATAGATATCCACCTAGATAAATCACCCCCCCTTAGAAATAAATAGTCCCCATTACATTAAGTGCCTCCATCAGATGGGGAAAGTTTTGTTGAATCCAACTCCCTGTGAGCCACTTGCCTTGGTGAAGAAGTTGTCCTGCTTTGACATCTTGATGGAGATGTATGTTATGTTGGAGGGTGCCCTTCATCTCGGTGTCCATAATCCCATCCATTATATCCTCCTCAATGCAATCAGGGTTGAGTTTTGTAGGGGTCAAATGCTCAACCACCTACGAGGTGTCCAATAGAGGTGGAAAATATGGTCGAAGTCGCTCCACATTAAATACCGAGTACAAACCAAGGAAAGGGAGAGTACTCAATTCAAAAGAATTCTCACCCACAACCTTCGTGATGTTGTAAGGCATAGAACTTAGTGGTATGAGATTCCCATGGGGGCATGTGAGTTGCTCTTTTTGCAATGACAACGATGTCAATGACAATGATGATGATGAAAATGATCATGAGAATTGGTAATTGTTGATAATATTAAAGCATTGATTTGTGTGTAATATTTGTATATAAATAGTTTGTCCATTCACTCATTGATATTGTAATACAAAGGTAGGTTAAAAGAGTCATATTCATGCATAGATAGACCATCTGGACATGGTATGTAGGGTTATTAGGTTTTATTCATATTTAGTATCAGTCCTGTGGAAAAGGTAGAATTGTCTGAGATTTCCTTCTTGCATCAATTCCTTTTGTGTTTTGATAAGGAAATATAATTATAGAACTGGTTCTTTTGTTTTCTAATCAGTAAGTAGGACATATTATCTTTACTAATTTACCTGCACATATTAATGTTTGTATATCTCACAAGTTTACAAACCGGATTGACATGTAAAGGGTACATTAAAAAAACAATTAATTAACCCAACAATGACAATGATAATGATGAAAATGACGACAACCATGGCGATGTCGATGGAGATGGAAATGGAAATGATGATGATGAGATGATCATGATGATGTTGACAATGATGATGACAATGATGATGATGATCATGACGACATTGAAAATGACAATGACAATGACGAAAACCACAACAATGATGCCAATGATAATGATGAATTGATGACAACCATGATGATGACGATGACGATGACAAAAACCATGAAGATGATCATGAAAATCACAATGAAGACAATGTTGATTATGGTGATGAAAATGAAGAAAACATCGATAATGATGATGATGATGATGATGATATCAATGATTACGATAATTACGATGATGACAATGATATCATTGATCTTCTTATTTATCAAACTCTACATATGTGTCATCTTTTTCAGAATCGATGTTGAAAGGCTTCGCCATATCAACATCATCATCAATGTCATTATTTATCATAATATCATCATCAATATCATCATCGAGAACATAATTTTCATATACATCTAGCTAAACTTCTTCGTCTGACATTACATCTACCTCATGCTCCTCTGCATATTTTTCTTCTTCAATATCATCTTATTCTGGTACATTATACTTTACAGGCATTCCTCTTGGATCATATCTAACAACGTACGACCAACCTCCTTTTCCTAGAACTTTTGAATAAAAGACCAGCTCACATTGGCTTGGAAGAACATAAGTTAATGTACCATGCTCAAACATCCTTGTATTAACCATGGTAAATCCATTGTCATGCTCAATAATATTTCTTTCAATGTCACATTCATTCATTTGTAACATGTACCATTTGACCTCTAATAGAACTAAATTGAGGGAATTAAATTTTCACTCAATTATATCATTCAAATACCCATAGTATCTATTTTTGGATATTATTGGATGTTCGTCACTTCTAGAGGAAAAATTAGTGACCTGAAAGACTGAATTTATCCCACAATAAGAGGTTTTATTCTTGTCATTCAACTTTTTGATGAGAAATTTACAGCCATTGCACCACATAGCCTTGTGGTGTTTCAACTACAATATGTCTGACACATAAAAAAAATGCATTGTCAATGAATAAACATATTTAGAATAAATAAAAATTTATTAAAAAAAACACACCATGTCCTAGATTAATATAATGTAAAATAATTAAAATGTGATGTGGGTGAATTATATGCTTGTCTGTTTATCTTTTAAACCATATGATGAATCAATTTCTCTTTAAGTAATATTGGTATCTTGATTATGATGAGATTCTTTAAGAAATGTATTCACCCCTTCCCATGATAACCTACCATTACATTGTATACATAGATCTATACATACCTTCATCCAATCAATATTGTTTACATAATGTATAAATGAAGTGCATCCCACTCTCAACCAATTGTATGAAAAAAGAATAAAATTTACTAACAATAAATATTAATAATTGATGGAAGAATACAAATTAAATAAGTACAATATAGATAAACATTAATAATTCAAAGTATTATGGATCCCATCTACCATCTAATTACCTTTCACTTTCCTCATTCTACCTTTCCCGACCAAGACCTCCCCTTCAAATCTGTTGATGGAGTTAACATCCCAAATGTGAGGCATCTTCATTCCTATTGATAATTTAGGAATATAGTGACTAATATACACCAAAGATTGATATACCATATATCCCTCCACCATAGAACCCTCTGAATGTGATCTTTTCCTAACGAAATCCTTCAATGACTTCAAGTGTCTCTCCACCATCCACATTGGCCTTGTGTGTATAGGTCCATACATTTCAATATCATCAACTTGATGTATGAGGTAGTGTTCTTAAGCATTAAAAAATGTTGGAGGTAGATACTTTTGCAATTCACACATTAGCCGAGAAATTTCTCTCCTACAATATTTTATATCTTCTTTATGGATTTATTTAGATGACAACCACCTACACATGATTATACAAAAAAATCATAGGTTTCAACAACAAAGTAATATACATTTCAAGTAAACAAATGATGACAAGTTCTGCAAAAAACATTTTTCTTACCTCATGTATTTTTCAAAATCATATATAATGTTTTTTACATTGCTTTCAAAGTTGTCAAGGAGAGATAGAGGTAGAACATATTGTAATTACAAAAAAGGAATTATTATTTTTTTGAAAAAAGAAAAATTAAAATACTAAAAAGAAGTATTTAAACCAATACAAAAATATACAAAAATAATTACCTTAATGAAGGTATGCCAGTCATGAGTTTTTACCCCACCAAATTCACCTTTCTTCGTTAAGATATTCTTTATGTTTCAAGAAAATCCTGTGGGAAATTTAATTTTCTAAATCACCTATTTTACAAAATTCCTTTCTTGCTATGTAAATAACCATGGAAGACTATTTGGTCTCAAACATTGTTATTTGAATATTCAATCAAATTTTGCATTGCATGATTGGCTTATTGAATGTCACTACAAATTTTGGCAATTTTTTCTTTGTCAATCCGTCCATCTAAGATTCTCCACGGTGTTTTTTTTACATTCTTCCCGATATGAATTGTATCAAACAAATGGGTTATTTATCGATTCTCATAATAGGGAAACCTATTGAATTGTATGGGGTAATTATCTATTCCTCGTGGAATCCCATCAATGCCTAGATGACCTTTATATGAAACATAAATGAATTAATTATACAAGAATAATTGCTAGATACAGTAGACAGAATTCAATACAAACTAAAATTGTAAAACATTTTGTGTGATACATAATCGAATTACTTACCTTGATTATTTCTATTATATTATAAGTTCCATAGGTGAGGTGTCATTCTTCATGGTTTTATTGTAGTCTCTTATTTCCCATTGAAAAGATGTTTTTCTATAGTTCGATACCTATGGTTCTTAGGGAGGAAGTTCCTATACTCATCAAACACCTCATTTCCTAAACTTCTTAAATGATGAGATTTCATCCTAGGACCACAAACAAGACATGCAAATTTACCCTTTGTTTGAAGACCTACAAGATATGGATTAAATATGTGACAGTTGTTACTTATATAACAAGGAATTAATATTTAAGAAACAATATGCATAGTATTTTCATAATATTATATGCTATTAAAGTGCATTAGTGTGTTACATACCACAAAAATGTGTCATCCCTGGGGCATCATGAATTTTCCATGTAAGTAGTCCACGAAATTTAAATTGATTTTTCCCTATTGATCTAGAGACGTCGTACATAGTGATGTCATCCCATAACATTCATAGCTCATCAATAAGTGGCTCAACATATACATTCATATATTTCACTTGGTACTTACATAATTGGTTTAAATTACATGTAAGTACTACCTTGTATATGTATAAAAAATAGTGCAATGAATAAGACAAATGAAGTGGCCGCTACATTCAAATAAATATTGCAAACAAATACATGGGACAATCATTGCCAACATTGTTTGATCCCTCTTTATTGACATCCAAGGAGGAATTTTATTGTTTATAATAAAAATAGGCTACACTAAGTAAAGAGACCTGAGCTCACCATATGGATTGACACCATCAGCTGCCAATGAAATCCTAACATAATGAGGTTCTTCTTTAAAAATTGGTCATATTTATTTGATTTTCCTAAATGCAGAAGAATTTACAGGAATTCAAAGAACACCATCTTCAATTATGTTTCATGTATGGTAATCTATAAGTTGTGCTATGATTTCACACCTGAATAGTTGATGTAAATGTGGAATTATCGGAATATGATGAAGGACCTTGTGAGACACCTTTTTTGTTACTTGATAGGTTTGATATCTACTTATTTGACATTGTGGGAATTTTGTTTCTGATCCATATTATCCATAATATATAATATGATCATTAGGACATGCATCAATAGCCCGATGTTGGGTGAAATCATGAAGATGGGTGTTTATTTTGCTTGTTTTATGAGAAAAAAAAAACTATATTTTCACAACTTATTTAACTTTTGGTATACAAAAGTATTTTTTTTATTTGGAATTTCACTTTACAGCAAATAAAAACTTGTGAAGAATTTTGTTAGCTTTCTACTGACTATTTTTCAAATTATTTTTATTGAGATTTGATATGTCAATTTAGCAATTGTTTCATAGTATGTTCCTTAAAAATGAAAGGAATGATAATGAGTTATGTTTTCCCCCAACAATGTATCTATTATTGAACTTTTGTTTTTAACAAACTAAATATACTAAAACAATCTACAGAGACTCTATTTTCTTATGACTATAATTTTGAATCTAACAGATGAATGTTATAATTTCTAGAATTTTTTTAAGTTGACCAAGATGAAATAGTTACATATTTTAAACACATGTTTTTCCCCCACCTTGTATATATCTTAATTTGTACTTAAAGTTAAAATTCAAAAATACCCTTTTGAAGAGAATTGTTTAAGGATTGTGAATATAATTTTTTCTAAATTTTCCACTGTGTATTTTTAGAGATATGGATATTTCATTTCGCTGAATCATAATGTCACTTGAAAATATTATGCAATGATTTTTTTATAAAATTAAATAAAATTATATCAAAATAGTGAAAATGAAAACAAATTGTATCCATAGAAACTAGATTCAATTTTGCAAATATTGATATCAATTTCGAATCTAAAATATGAGTATTTGCAGGATTCTGCAACCTCCAAAGTTCAAATAAGCTGGAGGGAATTATTAGGTTCTTGAAAACAATCTCATTCACAGGTTTTCGGCTGAAAAGTATTTTTTTTCGACCGAAATATATTTTAATAACGAAATCCGTCAAAAATAAATGGATTCTCAGTTTTTCGGCCGAACATTTGTTTTCTAGCCGAAAGATGGGTGAGAGAACTCCATCAGTCAAAAAAAATTATGGGACACGTCGTTTCATTTCAATTGGTGCCAAATCTTATAAATATTCTTTCGGTCAAACCAAATTAACACAATTCACACTCTTGTTTCATGGTTTTGCATATGTGGAGTCCCTAAGCAAAACTTAGAATCATTTTTTTCATTTTTTCGTTGTTTTGAACAAGGTGGTTGATGTTTTGAATGAAAAAATTATATATATATATATATATATATATATATATTGAATGCGTTCTTGAACATTTTTTCAAGGTGAAGGCGTTTTTTAACACAAAATTCTTGATAAATTATCTTTTAATAATTTTTGTGAGAAAGAAGTTTTTCTGAGGCTTTTCTGAAATGTTGATTTTTTTATTTAACTTTTACAGATAACTACACTCATGGGAAACAAAATTTTGCACAAGAGAAAATTTGATCGCACTCAAGATGAAACTCGCCATAATGAACAAAGGAAAGAGCATTATTGGAGAAAGAAACAAGAACGTGAAAATATTGAAGAAATAAACGATGATGATGTAAATAGAGATTTTCAACAAGAAGAAGTCCAACCAGGTATATGAATGTACACATATTGTCTATATTAAAAGTATAGAATCATTTATTTAAATTATTGTTTAAAATATTTAATTGATTGTAATTTGGATTTGATGTTTTTCAAAAAACATAAATAGATTTTCATCGTAACATCGATGAAGTCGTTAAAACCGAAATTGAAGCAGAAGTTGAATCACCTATTGGTGCATACATAAATATATAGATAATATAAGATGAACACTTGTATATATAGTTTAGTGAAGTTATGTTTGGGTTTTTTTTTTAATATAAACTTTAAATTGAAATATGAAGAAGAATCTATCAACATTGATGATGAAATATTAGAAAATTTTGATATTGACAAATTTGGGAAGAAAGAAGTTAATCATTATATAAGATATTGTGTTACGAATATGTATAATACTTTTTTCAAATATGAAACAGTGATAGAACAAGCTCAACTTTTACTATGTCTAATAAAGTCAAGAAAGTTAAAAGAAGCTACATCATTATTGGGCATTCAAAAGTTGACAAAAGATACAAAGGTGAAACAGAATGTCTTTGACAACATAACTAGTGTATTAAAAGCTTTTGGAAAATCTTGAAAAAAAGATGTTAGTTTTTCACATAGAGTGATACAAACAATAGTTGTTTCATCTAGCAATATAAAATATCATTTGACACAACACAGGGAAAAAGCGATAGTAATGTCAAGAAAAACATTGTGCAAACATAGAAAATTTCGATTGAAAATAGATGCAGATGATCAACTTGATTGTTGGATAGTTATTTCTAAACAACCCTACAAAGATAGACTTGCAGAAAATGATAAATAATTGGCTCGTAATTGTTGGTTGACAGAATCTCGTGTTTCACCACATACAAGGGATGTGTTGCGACGAATAATAACACAAAAATAATATGAAGAACATCCAAAACATATATTGTCAATGACACAAATAGAATCGTTCAATAAGTTCAAAGAAGAGCACAAAGAAGTTAAAATTTCCATGAATAGATTTGTGCAACAAAGACCATGGTTTGTTAGACCTATCATTGTTCGTGACACTTGTTGTTGTCGATATCATGTGAAATTTGAGTTATATTACAACACTTTTCTTGATTTTAGTAAAACTTTATGGTCAATTTTACCTCCTCCTTCCACATTCCATGATTTTATATCTGAAATTATATGTGAAAGAGAAGGTGATAAATTGCTTTACCAAATAAAATGTGTTGGTGGAAGAAATGTGATCGTTGTGAAAATATAAGTTTGTTTCACACAAATTATCTCATTGATATGAATGATAAATAATTTTATAATATAACAGTAAATTGGAAGAGATATGAATATCTTAGCAGCACGACTCCACATTCTTCAAATGTTATTTCCAAAAGAATTGATTTGAAAGTAGATCAAATATTTGTGATAGATTTTTTGAAGAAGTTTGAGGAAGCAATTTATAAATACACCAAACATTCACATAGAGCTCGATGGCAAGACCTACAATTCAAAAAATCTCGTGAAGTGTTTCCAGCAGGGACAATTTTGTTTATAGTTGATTTTGCAGAGAATTACACATTCGTTGCACAAAACAAAATACACAGTGAATATTATCATTTTGATCAAATCACTATATTTGTCCACATTCTATATAGACATTCTCAATGGAGTATTGATAACATATAAAATACCAATGACAATCGACATGATTGTAACAATCCCTGGTTAAGACACAACAACAGCACGCAACAGGTGAAGACTATTTTTTTTCCTTTTCTGTGAAGGGAAAACGTCAACAGCAAAATCATAGCAACACAACTCGACGACATCGTAAACAAAGAATTACAGTGACACATCGTTGTAATCAATCATGTCGCAACCGACGGATCCACAAATCCATAATGACATATACTCAACCATCATTAAATGAATAACGACTCGATTAACAACATCCCCTGCTACTCAACATTTAAATAAATAACAACGCAAACAAGAGTCAATGACACATAAACAAAAAGAAAAGGATGTAATATGAAAACCGAGTGACGAAAGGAACATCGTCCCCTTTAAAATAATAACTAGAGGATGGTAACACCCTATCTCTCCTAGATTTTATTAGTCAAGTAAATTGATAGGGATTCAATGTGATCTCAACCAAGAATATCCTTCTTCCATAGCTCAACTTCATTCAAAAGGATCAAGGAGTGTACTGTCAATATTAATTATTATTATCTTTATTGCTAAAGATTTATTCAACTAAC
Source organism: Picea engelmannii (assembly GCA_009831015.1). Lineage (NCBI taxonomy): Eukaryota > Viridiplantae > Streptophyta > Pinopsida > Pinales > Pinaceae > Picea > Picea engelmannii. Next base: position 375,231 of record ML776725.1, read on the forward strand.
ATTATTACTCCAAGTTATTAATATCATCTTATCATTTAAAAGACGAGAATAGGAGAACCAAATTCTAACTAATCTAAAAACTGTAAGCACTACCAATTATGTATTTGGATAAGGTTATAACTGAAGATTACCAATTATGTATTTGGATAAGGTTATGTATTTTAATAATTCCTTTAATAATATCTTACCTCTCCACTCATATAACAAACTAAGTTTCAACAAACCTTGTCCATAATCCATTATTACTTACTTTATACAAGTAATGGAAATTAACTAAATTGCATAGCTACATAGTTTACCTTAGTGATTACTTAACAATCTCACTAGATAACCTTCAAGGTAGAATTATGGGAAACAAGAAGTGAAAGGTAGTTTATCAACTAGTATGTTCCATACTATCCTTTACTCCGATGATTCCTTACTCTCTGTGTATAAATTGACATAGAGACTTTATACTTATTTAATGGTGAAGGTTTAATAAAACCGCTCTACTCATGCCTATCAATTAATGGATTAGGTTAAACTTCAAACTCAGATGAATCTCCTAAGGAGTGTAGGCGTTGGACCATCAATCAGGATCGCCAAACAGAATTAATATATCATATTCATTTCTATTACACAATATCTCAATTAAGGAAAAAGTTCGTTCACGATAATGTAAGTATATATAAAATGGATTATTTCGCATCAGAGTAGTCATCCACATTAATAATAAATATAATAATACCAAGCTCTTGATATCAATTTCGTAGTCCAGACAAGATGAAGGCAGAAGGCGATTCTGAAGGTGTTAAGGATGCAGTACCGGGAGTGGTTCAAGTCCAGCTAGCCTGGAGTGCGTATTGAGGGGACTACCTAAGTGCTACTGGAACTCTTCATTCCACGCTGCTAACACAGGAAACCATTGTTTCAACAACAGTTAACAGGAGGTTACAATTGTTAAAGTAAATCAAGTTTCACGTTACAATAGTCAACGCCACCATCCTCTCATTAAAACTTTAAAGAGAACGTGCACGTTCGTAGCAAAAGAAGGGTCGGAATCAAAGGTGGGTCCGTACTCAGTGATCCAACCACCATTGTTTGCAAATCCGTTGGGCCAGGTAAGGGCGCAAAGAGTAATTAAAAATCTGTCGAGGATACCTGCAACGCAGGCTCGTGAAAGGATACCTTCTAAAAAGCTGTCGAGGATACACGACACAATAAGAAATCATCATGCTAACTAATCCTTCACTCTCATTGATCTATATCTAACTCAACAAATCGACCAAGATGTATATATATATATATATATATATATATATATATATATATATATATATATATATACAAACTAGTTTTCTTTACTTATATCAGATTACAATTATAACTCATCAGTTTGATACAATTATCCTAGCAATACATTTACAAGATAACTCGAGGCAGTGAAATTTTATCCGAAACCATAACCATACAAAAGTAAAATTAAATTTCAATACAATTGACATCTTAAACTGGAATATCATAGTTCTACGTTGGTGTGTTGATGTTTTCGGCTCCCACCTACTAATCGTTGATACCTCACTGGTACCTCCCAGCCAATGCTAGGGGTACTATTTTCCCCCCTAAGCCCCCTGAGACGCAAAGGGGCCACGCACACAAACTAGAGAAAAGCTATCTTACAGCTCGCCTCGCAAGGTCGAGCTACCACTCTCTAACCGAGTTGGGCATCCCAACTCCCACAATAAAAATCAATCAAGAAAAATATCGGCAGCATAACTTTACGCCTACCAGACGTGATCCATTCCCCCTCTCTTCCATTTATTTTATAGAGTTTTGTTAGTTACTAGTTGCCAAAATGCACATTAAATTATTTTTGTTAAATTTTTATTAGGAAAATTACACCCCGTACACTTGTCACCCGATCCCTTAGTTGCATCAAAAATTCATTTAATTAATTTGATTAAATTGTCAAATTCCCTCACCCACCTAAAATTGTTCCTAAAAACGCTCTTCGATGTCTCTTTATTCTCTCACATTCCCTTAATGACTAACACCTTTCTTAAATCTTAGTTGATTTCATTTTAGGAAAAATCTCTACACTAGATTTCTTCTATGTTACACATTCATTTTTCAATTAATTTCCCCTTTTTGTCTAAGTTCGGATTTAGTAGGTTTTGCACATAAACAAAAATTAATCTTTTAATTATTTAATCCTCCAATTAATTCTAAATTTGATTTTTCCCCCTTTTAATTCTAATTTGATTTTTCCCTATTTTATTAATTGTTTAATTAAATTTGTGTCATCATATCCTACTTAGACCTAGGCTTTAAGTTCAACTAGGATTAGCAAATTTTAAGGCAAAATTTATAATTAATATACTGTATTGATGCATAGTTATTTTAAGGCTAACCATGTCAAGATAAGATATTATTTTCTAGGTACCTAGGTTCATTGACTCACTTGTGTTTAAAAACCATGACGTTCCCTTCAAGACACACTACATGCTCCAAGGGTGCCACTCGCCTTCATTGATGTTTCTTTTATGCGACGTGCCCTTAAAGATGTACTACATGCTCCAAGGGTGCCACTCTCCTTTTGAATGATTTTTGTAGATGTCAAAACCTTGGAGTCAATACTTCGTCAAGTGACCTTGTGGGAGACTAAGGGCCTCTAAGGAATAAGGACCTTGCCTTATTGCATGCCCCTTAGAATCTTAGTGAGCGAATGTCACAGTCTTCCCTCATGGCATCATGGATCTCTCGAACTACGTAATTTTTAACCTATAGTTCAAGCCACAGTGGGAGTGCTAGTAGGTTGTGGCAGGGTTGTTGCCACACCTCTCCCTCAATATCTCTGGTTTTTATGTGTGACCCCTTTACTCCAAATGTGAGTCTGATTAGAAATCTATCGCCATCCTGCATCCATCAATGAAACATGTCAGTGATCCATAAACAACATCATAATATATCAGTCATATGTCACATACGCAATAACAGAAATACTCAAACCACAAACAGTCCACTCCCTGACTCGATCTGGACTCCAAGGGGTCCATCGATTACATCGGCACCCTCAATCTGTCCAAATTCCTGAACACTCAAGAGAAATCAGTCAATAGCACTTTTCGACACATATATAATCAAATAATGTATCATCATATCCACAACATCATCATAATCCATAAGCAAAACATACAATCATATAATCAGGTGTCCTCAAAGAACAAATCAAATCAGGTGTGTGCAAGAGAGGGATGTTACATACACCCCCTCTTTTTTTAAACTGTCCCAAATTTTCACTGTATACTAGTGCAGAAATAAAGTATTTGACAATATCTAAATGTCTAACTATAAACAAAAATGGAAATTGTTGACACATATCATATGTGTACTCCTAGGTAACTGAGTGTGGAATGTAATCGTCCCACTGACCCTTGACCTGATGGACAGTTTGACACTGTAGTTTTTGAATACGATGGTAGAGAAGGAAGATTGGCTCCGTTGTAAGTGCACCCTCGCCCAACAACCACCAAGAACTCAGGTCAGTAATATGCATAGGGTCACTGACCTAAAGTCACACCCAGAAACAAGATAAACATCATGCATAAGCCTCAAGAATGAGGCATGGATATCCATTAGGCCCTTCATAAATGGTAACGCGATGTGCATCGGCAAAACCCTTCTGTCAATTTTTGTTTCTTCCAACCCTTTTTCTTATCGTTAGCACTTGTTCTTCCATTTCATGGATCGCTTCTGGTCCCACTAGGACCCCTTCCTCAAGTTTATCCCAGCTCAATGGTGCCATCTAAACGATATCGTGATGGCAGTTGTTGCATGCAAACTAAGCCAGTAGCAAGAATTATTCCCGACATTTTTGTTGGTCCAACACATACACACGTAACATAACCTTCCAAAATTGGGCTCATTCTTTCAGTCTCCCAATCCATCACCAGGTGATGTGCAGTACTAAAGTTAAGTTGGGTTCCCAAGGCCTCTTGGAACTAGTCCAAAATCATCCTATAAATATCGATCCATGATCGGATGTGATACTCTTAGGCATGTCATGCAGTCTCACTATCTCGCTGATAAAATTTATAGATATGTCTAGCGCCCTATACATCGTACGCAAAGGGACAAAATGAGCACTTTTCGTTAGAGTGTCAACTATCATGAAATTTGAGTCATCCATCCTTGCCTTCAGCGACAATTTCCCTAATGAATTCCATCGAAATGACCTCCCATTTTGATTCTAGAATAGCATGTGGTCAGAGATATCCTTCCAGATGTGTATGTTCATCCTTCACCTATCGACCTTCTAGATATCTCACCACACAGATGATGATGTCTACCTTTATCCCTTCCATAAGAATAAGGGCTTAAGGTCTGTCCTCATCTTCATGACTCCTAGATGAGCCATGTACACTGCTCTATGAGATTCATATAAGATCAAAACTTCTCAAATCTTCATTGGAGGTAAGTAAATATGGTTACTATATCAACAATTTGTCGTTGTCCATCGTATATCCCCCAATCGTATATCCCCCAATTTGGGTACCATATAGTTCCTTAACCTCTTTATACCATTCATCAATGCATTGTAGTTAGAATCATTTCATGAAGATTTGTCTAAAGAGGCACCACCGACAATATGTGTGGTCCTCGACTCAACACATCTGCAACTATATTCACGGTTCCTTTTATGCAAGAAGTCTCAAATCGTACTCGCTATGAAGTTCTGACCAACTCCTTTGCTGCGTGTTCAAGTCACTTTGTGTAATAAGGTGTTGTAAGCCACAGTGGTCCATTTTTTTTTTATTCTAAATTTCATCCAATTAGGTAGTGTCTCCACACTCTCAGGGCATACACCATGGCTAAAATCCCAATCCTGTGTCGTGTATTTCTCCTCCTGCCTTCTTAGCTTTCTTGAGGTGTAAGAGATCACTCGATTGTCTTACATCAAGACTCTGCCTAAGCCTTGCTTGGATGCATCAATGCACACCAATAATTCCTCATCTAGTTTAGGGACTTTTAGTATCGGTGTTGTCGTCAACAACTCCTTGAGCCTTCGAAATTCTTTTGCACTTTTCTCGGTCCACAAAAACTTTTTGTTCTTCTGCTTCATTTCGTAATCAGATTGCTATCTTCGAAAAACCCCTGAAAAACCATTGATAGTATACATCTAAACTCACAAAGTTACGTAATTCTGGTACATTTGTCGTCATGGCCATTCCCTGCTATCCTCTACCTTCATTGGATCCACCACGATACCTTCATTGGAGATAACATGCTCTAGATAAAGAGTCCTTGATAGGTAAAAAGAGAATTTTGATTGTTTCCCGTATAATTCGTTCTCTCGTAAACACAGTAGTATCAAGTGCAAAATTTCATCAAGTTCTTTCATCCTCTGAGAATATATCAATATTTCGTCAAGGAATACTTGATGGTAATAAATCAAAGTCTCCACAACCCATCCTTCTTCCGTAAGAAAAATAAAAGGGACACCCCATGGTGACACACTTGGACGTCTAAGTCCTAGTTCCCACGACTTCTTCAATTACATGTCAACTCTTGTACTTACGGGTTTTCATCAAATAAGGCGCTCTCGCTACCAGTTATGTTCCAAGGTTCAAGCCGATTTTAAACTCCAACTCTCTTGCGGGCGGCAAACAGGGAAATTTTCTTGAAACAAGTCAGCAGTACTTGTGGCACAGGAAGGTCCTTCTAATCCTTCTGTCACACCCTTGTCGCTTAGGGCCAAGATTACATAAGGCTTGGATCTGTTGTGCAAGCTCTTATGTCGATGTAGGGAAGAATTGAACCTCAGAGATACTCCTTGTTTTCTTCCAACCATCACATTTCTCTGTCCCTCATCGTTAGTCTAACTCAACTGCTTCATCATACCTTGAGTATTGCATCATGCGATTCCCACCAATCCATATTGATCATGTTGTCATAAGATCTTAAGATCATGACATAGGTCAGACTTCATTACACCTTTCCCTAGGTTAAATCGATAGTTCATACCCCTTCCTCCAACCATCTAGTTGGAACCCGAAGTAATTCGACGAATCTAAGCTTGTCCTTTCAAATTCCTTTACCTGAATCCCTTCAGTGAGGTACTAGGAATAGAGCTCTCTGTAGCACTGGGATCTAACAAATACTAAAATTTTGGTTGGTGATGGTACCTCATGCCTCGAGCACAGTGGATTGATGCTCGGCCTGATGGTTATTCACCACGGTCATGAATCCTATGGGCCTTGCCCATATTCACAATGGTAGTGTGTCTTGTTGACTCGACCGCTATGGCCCTCTCAATTGGATAGTCATGTTGGTAATGTGGCTCTCTAAATTTCCAACATTCAGTCTTCAATTTAGTACTCTGGGTCCTCGAAGTAGTGGCTACTGGCCCACCAACCTGAAACCATGGGTCTGTTTCGCTAAACAAGCCCAACCGTTGTTGTTGTTGAAGTAGTAGTCCCCTGTAGGGGTCTTCTGTTGAGGAACTCATCATCGTGGTGTCAAGAAAAAGGGTTCTATAGATATATCTTTCTACCAAGATATATTGTATGGTTGGCATCTGATGTTGTAGTGCACCAGATGTACTCAGTCTAGATGGTCTTACAGGATTCCTTCCCTAACTCTTGTGGTCAAATATTCCTCAGCTATGAATCTTACTGGATTTCTCGTGCAACGTCTGAGGCACTTAGATTCTTGAGCCCTTCATGCGAAAGCTGGAGTTAAGGTCAAACATGAAATTTCTAACCTCTAGCTTCTTCGTGTTCAGATGCGAGGCATATCAGAGTAGCTCCATAAATCTGGTCTCATAATCCGGCATCATATGACCACCCTATCGTAAGGCGTTGAACTCATCTAGTTGGCACTCAATGAATTCCTCTAACAATTACTTATCTCGGATCCGTTCCTCGATTCGTTCCCATAACACCACTCCGATGACCATTTTTAGCTGAGCTAGGAGCGTCTTCCACCATAGAAGAGTGCTCCCCTTAAGCTGAAGACTACCATGCGTACCTTCACGTTGAAGGTCGTAATTGTGAAGCGTGAAGCACATCACCTAGCTCTCTAGCCAGGCCTTGACAATTGAGCCATTTATGCCACTCATGAATGTGGAAACTTAATCTTCTAGAGTTCCCTGTGAATGATACCAGCACTGGTTGGGGCGTGTTGTGGACCCTCAGGGGTACAGGCACCCTAGCCTTATCTCAATATAGACAGTTAGTCAAGGCCTCTAACATTTTTTGGAAGGACTTTGTTAGACCATCTGCATCCCTCTCAGTAATCAGCCCTTGTTTCAGGACTTGTTCTTCTCCTTGGGGTTTATAGCCCTCTGGCGCGAGGGCTACTGGAGGTGTCGTGCCTCCTCCCCTGTCACCACGTCATGAATCTCTGTGGCATCCTATAACTGTTATTACCGCATGCATAGGTTAAAATTTTAACTAGCGTTGAGTATTAATCAAGGGCTTAATTCAGTGGAAGGCGTGGCGATCCATAGTCCCAGGGTTGAATCCACTCTGATACCATATGTAGCAACCCCTGGTTATAACACAACAACGACGTGCAACAGGTGAAATTTTTTTTTTCTTTTTCTGTGAAGGGAAAACGTCAACAGCAAAATCATAGCAACACAACCCGATGACATTGTAAACAAAGAATTACAACGACACATCATCGTAATCAATCACGTCACAACCGACGGACCCACAAATTTGTAACGACATATACTCAACCATCATAAAATGAATAATGACTTGATTAATAACATCACCCGCTACTCAACATTTAAATAAATAACAATGCAAACAAGAGTCAACGACAAATAACGACACATAAACAAAAAGAAAAGGATGTAATATGAAAACTAAGTGATGAAAGGAACATCGTCCCCTTTAAAATAATAACTAGAGGATGGTAACACCCTATCTCTCCTAGATTTTATTAGTCAAGTAAACTGATAGGGATTCAATGTGATCTCGACCAAGAATCTCCTTCTTCCATAGCTCAACTTCATTCCTAAGGATCAAGGAGTGTACTTGTCAATATTAATTATTATTATCTTTCTTGCTAAAGATGTATTCAACTAACATTATTACTCCACGTTATTAATATCCTCTTATCATTTAAAAGACAAGGATAGGAGAAGCAAATTCTAACTATTCTAAAAAATTTAAGCACTACCAATTATGTATTTGGATAAGGTTATAAGTGAAGATACCCTATCATATTGTTTTAATAATTCCTTTAATAATATCTTACCTCTCCACTCATATAACATACTAAGTTTCAACCAACCTTGTCCATAATCCATTATTACTTCCTTTATACAAGTAATGGCAATTAACTAAATTACATAGCGCTATATAATTTACCTTAGCGATTACTTAACAATCTAACTAGATAACCTTCAAGGTAGAATTATGGGAAACAAGAAGCGGAAAATAGTTTATCAACTAGTAGGTTCCATACTATCCTTTACTGTGATGATTCTTTACTCTCTCTGTATAAATTGACATAGAGACTTTATACTTATTTAATGGCGAAGATTTAATAAAACCGCTCTACTCATGCCTAACAATTAATGGATTGGGATAAACTTCAAACTCAGATGAACCTCCTAAGGAGTGTAGGCGTTGAACCATCAATCGGGATCGCCAAACAGAGTTAATATATCATATTCATTTCTATTACACAATATCTCAATTAAGGAAAAAGTTCGTTCACGATAATGTAAGTATATATAAAAGGGATTATTTCACATCATAGTAGTCATCCACATTAATAATAAATATAATAATACTAAGCTCTTGATATCAATTTCATAGTCCAGAAAAGATGAAGACAGAAGGGGATTTTGAAGGTGTTAAGGATGCAATACCAGGAGTGGTTCAAGTCCAGCTAGTCGGGAGTGTGTATTGACAGGACTACCTAAGTGTTGCTGGAACTCTTCAGTCCACGCTGCTAACACAGGAAACCATTGTTTCAAAAATAGTTAAGGGGAGGTTACCATTATTCATTTTTCTTAAACGGCGGTGATATGTAACACTTTTTGGAAAGTAAAAAGAATAAAACTCCACTCCATTGATTATCATTAAGCGAAGTAAGGACCAAATGCAACCAAAGGGGTTTACATGGGTACCTACAACGCATTACAGATTCCAGACATAAAATCGATTTTAGTTGTACCCACTACATAACCATTGTCTGAATTTGCAATAGTGCAAACTCATTACAGATTCCAGTCAGAAGAATGATTTAAGTTGTACCATAAAAGAATCGCTTGGCTGCTACTAGCGTTGGGTGAGTTCACATCAACGTGGAAAAAAGCTTGATAAAAGAAGAACGCAGGGGAAAAGCAATGTAAAGCAGAGAATAAGGATGCAAAATCTTTTGGAAATGAGTGAGGCGCAGAGCCTATGGCTCCCAAAAACACAGAGAAACTTGTTGCAGTTAAACGTTGGGCAAAGAAATAGGTGCACGGTTTATAGCTCCCGACCATCAAGATAGAAAAGAAAAGAAACGATTAAAAATAATTTCTCTGAGATAAGGAAATGGAATGTTGGGTTTACAAGGGATTTGGATGCAAGGAGATTCTCCCTTGCTAGGCAGAAATGCATGCAATGGACAGACAAAAACATGCCAATCGCAGAAATATTGAATGGAAATCGCAAGGGTTGTAAATCAATAAAAATTCGCGGCAGAAACACAAGGAAATCTCATTGAGGTTTCAAGTAAAAATCACCGGCATAACAAATCATCATGCTAACTAAGCCTAAGTTAAATAACGAACTGATATCGCTCGGTGATCTATATCTAACTCAACACATCGACCAACATGTATATATATACAAACTAGTTTTCTTTACTTATATCAGATTACAATTATAACTCATTAGTTTGATACAATTATCCTAGCAATATATTTACAAGCTAACTCCACGCAGTGAAATTTTATCCAAAACCATAACCATACAAAAGTAAAATTAAATTTCAATACAATTGACATCTTAAACAGGAATATCGTAGTCCGATGCTGGCTTGTCGATGTTCTTCGGTTGTCGGTGATCCTCCTCGATCTCATCAACTAATCGTCGATACCTCACCAGTACCTCCCAAGAAACACTAGGGGTACTCTTCTTCCCCCTGAGCCGCAAAGGGGCCATGCACATAAATTAGAGAAATATTATCTCCCAGCTTACCTCGCAAGGTCGAGCTACCACTCTCTAACCGAGCAGGGCATCCCAATTCACACAAGAAAAATCAGTCAAAAAACATATCAACAACATAACCTTACGCCTACTAGACATGATCCATTCCCCCTCTTTGCCATTTCTTTTATAGATTTTTGTTAGTGACTGGCTGCTAAAATGCACATTAAATTATTTTTGTTAATTTTTTATTAGGAAAATTTTCCCCATACACTTGTCACTCAATCCCTTAGTTGCATCTGAAATTCATTTAATTAATTTGATTAAATTGCCAAATTCTCACACCCACCTAAAAGCATTCCTAAAAAGGCTCCTTGATGTCCCTTTATTCCCTCACATTCCCTTAATGACTGGCGCCTTTATTAAATCTTAGTTGAGTTCATTTTAGTAAATTTCTCTACACTAGATTCCTTCTATGTTCCACATTCCTTTTTCAACTAATTACCTCTTTTTGTCTAAGTTCAAATTTAGCAGGTTTTGCACATAAACAAAAATTAATCTTTTAATTATTTAATCCTCCAATTAATTCTAAATTTGATTTTTTCCCCCTTTTAATTGTAATTTGTTTTTTTCCCCATTTTAATTCTAATTTGATTTTTCCCCCTTTTATTAATTGCTTAATTAATTTTTTGTCCTCATATCCTACTTAGACCTAGGTTTTAAGTTCAACTAGGCTTAGAAAATTTTAAGGGAAAAGTTATAATTAATATACTTTACTGATGCATAATTATTTTAGGAATGACAATGTCAACGTAAGATATTGTTTTCTAGGTACCTAGGTTCATTGACTCACCTGTGTTTAAAAACCGCGATGTTCCCTTAGGGACGCACTACGTGATCCAAGGGTGCCACTCGCCTTCATTCGTGTTTCTTTTATGCAACATGCCCTTCAAGATGCACTACGTGCTCCAAGGGTGCCACTCGCCTTTTGACTGATTTTGGTAGACGTCAAACCCTTGGATTCAATACTCCATGAGGTGACCTTGTGGGAGACTAAGGGCCTCTAAGGAATAAGGACCTTGCCTTATTGCGTGCCCCTTAGAATCTTCGTGAGTGACTGTCACAGTCTTCCCTCACGACATTGTGGATCTCTCGAACTAGGTAATCGTTAACCTACAGTTCGAGCCATGGTGGGTGTGCTAGTAGGTTGTGGCAGGTTTGTTGCCACACCTCTCCCTCAATATCTTTGGTTGTCATGCGCGACCAATTTACTCCAAATGTGGGTCTGATTAGTAAGTTATCGTCAGCCTACATCCATCAACAAAACATGTCATTGATCCATAAACAACATCATAATATACCAATCATATGTCATATATGCAATCACAGAAATACTCAAACCAAAAACAGTCCACTCCCTGACTCAATCTGGAGTCCAAGGGGTCCATCAATGCCATCGACATCCTCAATCTTTCCAAAGTCCTACACACTCAGGAGAAACTCGTTAATAGCACATGTCGACACATATATAATCAAATAATGTATCATCATATCCAAAACATCATCATAATCCATAAGTGAAACATCCAATCATATAATGAATCAGATCACTTACACGTAAGAGTCCTCAAAGAATAAGTCAAATCAGGTGTGCGCAAGAGCGAGATGTTACATACACCCCCTCCTTTTTTAAACTTCGTCCTAAAGTTTCACAGTATACTAGTGCAAAAATAAAGTATCTGACAATATCTAAATGTCTAGCTATCAACAAAAATGGAAACTGCTAAAGCATATCATATGCATCCTCCCAGGTAGCCGAGTGTAGACTGTAATCGTCCCACCGGTCCTTGACCTGATCGACAATTCGACATCGTAGTTGTCAAATATGATGGTCGATAAGGTGGATTAGCTCCATTGTAAGTGCACCCTCGCCCAACAACCACCAAGAACTCAAGTCAATCATATGCGTAGAGTCATTGACCTAAAGTCGCACCTAGATACAAGATAAACATTGTCCATACACCTTAAGAATGAGGCATGGACCTAAAGTCACACCCAGATACAAGATAAACATCGTGCATACACCTTAAGAATGAGGCACGGCTAGTCGTTAGGCCCTTCATAAATGGTAATGCGATGTGCATCGGGAAAACCCTTCTGTCAATTGTGTGTTTCTTCCAACCCTTTTTCTTATCGTTAGCACTTGTTCTTCCATTTCATGGATCACTTCTAGTCTAACCAGGACCCCTTCCTCAAGTCTATTCCAGCTCAAAGGCGCCTGACATGGTCGCCCGAGAGAAACTCAATGGTGCCATCTAAACGGTACCTTGATGGCAGTTTTTGCACGGAAACTCGGCCAACGGCAAGAATTATTCCCAACATTTTTGTTGGTCCAACACATACATACGTAACATAACCTTCCAAAATTTGGTTCGTTCTTTTGGTATACTAGTCTATCACCAGGTGATGCGCGGTACTAAAGTTAAGTTGGGTTCCCAAGGCCTCTTGGAACTAGTCCAAAAGTGTCTTGTAAACATCAATCTACGATCGGATATGATACTCTTAGGCATGCCATGCAGTCTCACTATCTCGCTGTTAAAATTGCTATCTATGTCTGGCGCCTCATACGTCGTATGCACATGGATAAAATGAGCACTCTTTGTTAGAGTGTCAACTATCATGAAATTCAATTCGTTCCTCCTTGACGTCAACGAAAATTTCCCTAATGAATTCCATCGAAATGACCTCCCATTTCGATCCCAGAATAGCGTGTGGTCGTAGCTACCCTATCATATGTGTATGTTCATCCTTCACCTGTTGACCTTCTAGAAATCTCGCCACACAACTGACTATGTATGCCTTCATCCCTTCCAGAAGAATAAGGGCGTAAGGTTTGTCCTCATCTTCATGACTCCTAGATGAGTCATGTACATTGCTCTATGAGCTTCATATAAGATCAAAACTTCTTAAATCATCGTTGGCGGTAAGTAAATCCGGTTACTATATCTCAATGATTCATTGTTGTCCACCGTATATCCCCCAATTTTAGTACTAACATGGTGTATTTTCCCATAGAGTTCTTTAACCTCTTTATACCAGTCATCTTCGCGTTTTAGTTAGAATCATTTCACGAAGATTCGTCTGAAGAGGCACCACCAACAATATGTGTGGTCTGTGATTCAATGCATCTGCAACTATATTCACAGTTCCTTTTATGCAGGAAGTCTCTGTTAAGGTCCTAACCCGCACATAGGTAGATCAATGTATTCAAATGTAATAAAGGTCAATATTAATAAGGCCTTTCAATAAAATAGAATAAGGCGGATGTAAGAAGACCTAATAGAAGCTTCTGCTTCTAGAAGGATCTTCCTCTAGATGCTTCTCTTAATAGACATATTTAGTATAAATAAGGGTCGAGGGTATGAAAACCCTAGCTTGGAGATTATTGTAACAGAGCATTGCTCGATTGGAGGTTTCCCCCTCGAAGAGGCCTGTGAACATTGCTTTCGGAATCAAAGTGTTATTTCTATTATTGTTCTTATATCATTTTTGTGTTATTATGGAGATTATGCTGGATATTTTACTGTTATTCTGCCATTTCTAGCATTTTATTTTTGTTCTGCATATTTTATATATATGGTATCTTGCAAGTGGTATAAGAGCACTTTCCATGGTAGAAATTGTGGGTATTTTTTTTTCAGGGTAGAGACGTATGTCGGTGTCTTTAAGCCACAGAGATCTGTCGTTACATGCATAAACCCACGGTTGAGAAATTCATACACACAGGAAATACAAGTGGTTCTTAAGCGCACATCTATTGGCCACCCTTGTAACCCCTGTTGGTACCCCTTCGAGTGGTTGCACATGAGACAGCACCTGTGTACGGATTGGCCTAGATTTCCTAAAGCCCTCTTTAGATAAACCTATTGGTCACCGGACTGCTATAGTGTCACCGAGAACAACACTCGGGAAGATACTCTCTAGTACTTGGGTATTCGGGTAGTACGGCTAAGGGTACGGTCTATCCTCCTTAGTTAGTGCTCTGAGATATTGGGCCGAGTACTATTGTTGGACCCCGCACGTATATCAGAGAGCTATAGCACAGGGCAAACCTTGTCTGTAGAACCCTTGAATACCTAACCCTTGGGGAACATAAACAAATTAAACCAACGAGATCTATTGTCACGCATCTGTGTTCAGGTTGCTAAGTAAATACACATTTCTTTCTGGTTAAGAATTTGGGGATTTCAGCACTACAACATTCTTCAGACCAAAGTATAACCACGCAGCTATAAAAAAAATAAAAAATAAAAAAACGAGTCTGGAAATTGTTTCACCATTATTTGAGACCTATTCCATTAGATTCATCTCTTCTCCCTTATCACATTCATCCATATCATTTTTTCTGCAAAAATTTCTGACCCCGCCTGCTCCCTTTTCAGTTCACCCACCCTCATGGCCCATACCCATAGCCAAGAACTGGAGTCTTGCTTCAACACCTTGAAATCTAGTTTCCTCGAGACCCAACAAGAAATGCAACAACTCAGTGTTATTATTTCCTCTTGTGATACATCCATCAATACCACCATAAATGCATCCGTAAATGAAGTCATGCAGTCCGCAATGGTGGAATTCAAACACGAACTGACCACCCAGCTTGAATCTATATTTGCATCACTTTGCACCAAACTCAATATCCCTACCGATGACTCTTTTCCTAATGCACATACAAAGATTGAAGGTGAAATTTCTTCCCATTCCTTTCAGCCCCATCACTTTCAACGGGACATACGCCTTCCGCAAGTGGATGTAACCAAATTTGATGGCTCGGACCCCACTAGTTGGGTCACCCAAATGGAACATTATTTATCTCTCTACAACATTACAGATAACTTGGCCAAACTCCGGTATGGTGTTCTCCATCTAGATCAAGAATGCTGGCAATGGTGGCAATGGAGAAAAACTTCCCGTCAAGGGTATATTGCTTGGACCCAATTTGTGACTGAGATTTATGAATGCTTTGACACTGACACCAACCATTTGGGTTGTTTAACAAAATTGAAGCAATCAGGCACAGTAGAAGACTTCATAGCTTCATTTGAGCGCCTAGCTTTTCGAACAGAGGGCATGACTGATGCTTTCTTTCGAGAGTGTTTTATCAATGGCCTCAAGGAGGAGATTCGGGCCCATGTCCTCATGGCTCGACCTATGACTTGGGTGGAGGCTACTAAAAAAGATAAAGAAGCACAACAAATTATTTCCTCTCAAAACCGTAAGCCTTCCTTTATCCCTCGCCCTAAACCAGTACACCCCACTACTCCCTCTGCCCCATTAAAGATCCAAAAATTGACCCGGGATGAAATCATTGAACACCACCTCAAAGGCCTCTGTTATAATTGTGATGACAAATATTTCCCAGGCCACAAATGTAAGGAACAAAATCTTTTTATGGCCATCTCTGAGAATATTCCAGAAGAGGATGTTGACACTCCCCCTGTGCCTGAGTCACCAGAAATCACTGACATAAACCCTCCGGCCAACCCTCCCGAAGTGGAACCAATCATTTCCCTCAATGCTCTCACCGGCTTCTCTACCCCCCAAACCCTCAAATTAATCGGTTACATCAAGCACCGAAAGGTCATCATTCTAGTTGATAGTGGCAGCACCCACAATTTTATTCATCGTCACATTGCCCAAGAAACCCATTGCTACATCCATGCTGTCAACAATTTCCAAATCATGATTGCCAATGGTGGTTTTATGAAATGTGGCAGGCGCTATGAAAATGTGCGTCTCCAAATCGATGACTACCACCTAAAATCCCATATGTTTGCTATTGACATGGGCAGTTGCGACCTTGTGTTGGGTTCAGACTGGCTAAGGACTTTAGGTCCCATTCTCATGGATTTTTAGAACTTAACCATGCAATTCGAGCAAGGAGGCCACCAATATAAATTCCAAGGCATCACTATTGGTTCACTTGAGGTCATCAGTTCTCACCGCATGGAAAAACTGCTCAAAAAAGGTCATTCTGATGTCATTTCCCAACTCCACGCCATACAAGCCACAAAGACACCCCCAATACCCCAATACCTCCAAGCCCTCCTTTCTAAACATCAAATGGTATTTTCCACTCCCCAAGGACTCCCTCCTTCCCGCGGTGTTCATGATCATTCCATTCCCCTTGTCCCAGGAAGCCTTCCCCCTAATATCCATCCATATCGCCACCCCTTTGCACAAAAAAATGAAATTGAAAAAATGGTCCAGGAACTCCTTACTGTCGGCATCATCCATCCTAGTACGAGCCCTTACTCATCTTCAGTCGTCATGGTACTAAAGAAAGAAGGTTCTTGGAGAATGTGTCCTGACTTCTGTGCTCTCAACAAACTGACCATCAAAGACAAATTTCCCATTCATGTCATTGATGACCTCCTGGATGAATTGAGTGGAGCACAATTCTTTACCAAACTTGATCGTCGCTCGGGCTATCACTAGATACGTATGAAAGAGGCTGACATTCCCAAGACCACCTTTCACACTCATGAGGGCCACTATGAGTTTTTGGTCATGCCCTTTGGTTTGTGTAACGCCCCCTCCACCTTCCAGAGCCTCATGAACCATGCCTTCCGCCCTTTTCTCCATCATTTTGTCTTATTTTTCTTTGATGATATCCTCATCTACAAAACCTGGACAGACCATCTTACTCATGTGGATCAAGTTCTCCGCCTACTCTCTCAGCACCAAATTTTCCTGAAACAGTCCAAATGTGTTTTTGGTGCCTCAGAAGTAGAATACTTGGGTCATCTAGTGGGAAAGGATGGCGTCAGGGTGGACCCAAAAAATATTGAAGCTATGCAAGACTGGTCGCACCCAAAGACTCTCAAAATATTGTGGGGATTTTTGGGCCTCATAGGGTATTATCGCAAGTTCATTAAGAACTACGAAAATATTGCAGCACCTCTTACGGCTCTCCTCAAAAAGAACTCTTTCACTTGGACTCCAGTAGCTGCTCAATCTTTTCAAACCTTGAAGACGACCATGTGCACCACTCCAGTTCTGGCCCTTCCCGACTTTGCAAAGACCTTTGTGTTGG
>ML776725.1:403542-431583 GCA_009831015.1 Picea engelmannii
TAACAACATCACCTACTACTCAACATTTAAATAAATAAAAATGCAAACAAGACACATAAACAAAAATAAAAGGATGTAATATGAAAACCAAGTGACGAAAGGAGCAAAGTGCCCTTTAAAATAATAACTAGAGGATGGTAACACTGTATCTCTCCTAGATTTTATTAGTCAAGTAAATTGGTAGGGATTCAATGTGATCTCAACCAAGAATCTCCTTCTTCCATAGATCAAATTCATTCCTAAGGATCAAGAGTGTACTATCAATATTAATTATTATTATCTTTATTGCTAAAGATTTATTCAACTAACATTATTACTCCAGGTTATTAATATCCTCTTATCATTTAAAAGACAAGGATAGGAGAACCAAATTCTAACTAATCTAAAAAAATGTAAGCACTACTAATTATGTATTTTGCTAAGGTTATAACTCAAGCACTACCAATTATGTATTTGGCTAAGGTTATAACTGAAGATACCCTATCATCTTGTTTTAATAATTCCTTTAATAATATATTACCTCTCCACTCATATAACATATTAAGTTTCAACAAACCTTGTCCATAATCCATTATTACTTCCTTTATACAAGTAATGGCAATTAACTAAATTACATAGCTATATAATTTACCTTAGCGATTACTTAACAATCTAACTAGATAACCTTCAAGGTAGAATTATGGGAAACAAGAAGCAGAAGGTAGTTTATCAACTAGTATGTTCCATGCTATCCTTTACTCCGATGATAACGACTCCAAAGTTATGGCATGCAGAAAAATGGTTTCTGGTATGCACAATAACGCGTGCACCGTGAAAGTAGACTCGCACTGGTTCTTCCTCCCTTTCCCCTCATTTTGATTCTATCTCTCACACCAGCGTTGGAATTTTATGTTCTGCAAGGTTTTGTATCTTTGCATCTTATATTTAACTTCCACCGGCATCGCACAAATGTGTTTCAATTTATGTTCAGCATGGGTTGTATCTACGCAAATTCTTTTCACCATAAGGAGACGTATTTTTTTATGTAATACATAATTCATTTTTCTTAAACGGCGGTGATATGTAACACTTTCTGGAAAGTAAAAAGAATAAAACTCCACCCCATTGATTATCATTAATCCAAGTAAGGACCAAATGCAACCAAAGGGGTTTACATGGGTACCTGCAACGCATTACAGATTCCAAACAGAAAATCGATTTCACTTGTACCCACTACATAACCATTGTCTGAATTTGCAATAGTGAAAACTCTTTACAGTTCGAGTCAGAAGAAAAGCAAGGATAGGTGCAGGGTTTATAGCTCCCGACCATTAAGATAGAAAATAAAAGCAAGGATTAAAAACAATTTCTTTGAGCTAAGGAAATGGAACGTCGAGTTTACAAGGGATTTGGAAGCAAGGAGATTCTCCCTTGCTAGGCAGAAATGCATGCAATGCACAGAGAAAAACATGCCAATCACAGAAATATTGAATGGAAATCGCAAGGGTTGTAAATCCATAAAAATTCACAGCAGAAACATAAGGAAATCTCGCTGAGGTTTCAAGTAAAAATCATCAGCATAACAAATCATCATGCTAACTAATCCTCAATGGCTAGTAGGTAAATAACGAACTGATATCACTCTCATTGATCTATATCTAACTCAATAGATCGACCAACATGTATATATATACAAACTAGTTTTATTTACTTATATCAGATTACAATTTTAACTCATCAGTTTGATACAATTATCCTAGCAAAACATTTACAAGATAACTCGACGCAGTGAAATTTTTATCTTAAAATGAAACCATAACCATAACCATACAAAAGTACGACGTTGGCTTGTTGATGTTCTTCAGTTGTCGTCGATCCTCCTCGCTCCCACATGTTAATCGCTAAGACCTGGCCGCTACCTCCCAGCCAACTCTAGGGTACTAATATTCCCCCTAAGCCCCCCCCAGCCGCAAAGGGGCCATGTACAAACCAGAGAAAAGATAGCTCCCAGCTCGCCTCGCAAGGTCGAGCTACCACTCTCTAACCAAGTTGGGCATCCCAACTCTCACAATAAAAATCAGTCAAGAAAAATATGGGCAACGTAACCTTACGCCTACCAGACGTGGTCCATTCCCCTTCTCTGCCATTTCTTTTATAGAGTTTTGTTAGTGACTAGTTTCCAAAATGCACATTAAATTTTTTTTGTTAAATTTTTATGAAGAAAATTCTCCTTGTCACCCAATCTCTTAGTTGCATCAAAAATTGATTTAATTAATTTAATTAAATTTCCAAATTCCCTCACCCACCTAAAAGTGTTCATAAAAATGCTCATTGATGTCCCTTTATTCCCTCACATTCCCTTAATGACTGAATCCTTTATTAAAGCTTAGTTGAGTTCATTTTAGGAAATTTCTCTACATTAGATTCCTTCTATGTTCCACATTCCTTTTTCAATTAATTTCCTCTTTTTGTCTAAGTTCGAATTTATCACGTTTTGCACATAAACAACAATTAATCGTTTAATTATTTAATCCTCCAATTAATTCTAAATTTGATTTTTCCCCCCTTTTAATTCTAATTTGATTTTTTTTCCCTTTTAATTCTAATTTGATTTTTCTCCCTTTTATTAATTGCTTAATTAAATTGTCCTCATATCCTACTTAGACCTAGGCTTTAAGTTCAACTAGGCTTAGCAAATTTTAAGGGAAAAATTATAATTAATATACTTTACTGATGCATAATTATTTTAAGGATGACCATGTCAAGGTAAGATATTGTTTTCTAGGTACCTAGGTTCATTGACTCACCTGTGTTTAAAAACTGTGACATGTCCTTCAAGACACACTACATGCTCTAAGGGTGCCACTCACCTTCATTCATGTTTCTTTTATGTGGTGTGCCCTTCAAGATGCACTATGTGCTCCAAGGGTCCCACTCTCCTTTTGACTGATTTTGGTAGACTTCAAACCCTTGGAGTCAATACTCCGTCAAGTAACCTTGAGGAAGACTAAGGGCCTCTAAGGAATAAGGACCCTGCCTTATTACTCTCCCCTTGGAATCTTTGTGAGTGACTATCACAGTCTTTCCTCATGGCATCGTGGATCTCTCGAACTAGATAATCGTTAACCTACAGTTCAAGCCACGGTGGGAGTGTTAGTAGGTTGTGGCAGGGCTGGTGCCACACCTCTTCCTCAATATCTTTGGTTGTCGTGCGCGACCCCTTTACTCCAAATGTGAGTCTGATTAGCAAGCTATCGTCAACCTACATCCATCAACAAAACATGTTAGCAATCCAAAAATAACATCATAATATACCAGTCATATGTCACATACACAATAACAGAAATACTCAAACCACAAACAGTCCACTCCCTGACTCGATCTGGAGTCCAATGGGTCCATCGATGCCATCGACATCCTCAATCTGTCTAGAGTCCTGCACACTCAGGAGAAACCAATCAACATCACATGTCGACACATATATAATCAAATAATGTATCATCATATCCACAACATCATCATAATCCATAAGCGAAACAGACAATCATATAATGAACCAGATCACTTGCACGCAAGTGTCCTCAAAGAATAAGTCAAATCAGGTGTGCGCAAGAGCAGGATGTTACAATGATATTAAATAATATCACTTTTATATAAGTGATGATCGATCACACGATACACATTATGTACAACATTGTTTTGATAAATTTTATGATTCATTGAAGGAATGTGGGATCAGATTCGATCGACATTGGATACGGTCAGATGAATGTGCAGGTTAGTTCAAATATTCACAATCATTCTATTGGTTATGTCAGCTTCATAAGAAATCAAACATTACACATTGTTGGATTTTTTTTAGACTGGTCATTGAAAAGGAGAGCACGACAGTGTAGTGGCATGTGTAAAATGAGCACTTTGAAGGTATCAGATGAACCCTCATGCCAATCGATTTGAATCCACTGATCAAGTTGTTGAATGGTGAAAATTGGTGCTAAGTCATGAAAATAATTCGTCAAGAGATGTGCACAGGTGTATACATATATACATGTTACACATGTACAAAATATATTTGTATTCACGTGTTCAAATTTATATGATATTCAATCATTTTCTTGGTATATTTCAAATTAACAAGTGCTTGTCTTGTGCAGGTTTTTTTGGTATGTTGGAATCCAACATGTAATTAGATCAATCCCATATGAATCTAGTACAATACATGGGACAATAAAAGTGCATTCAATTAAAACAAAATGCTATAAAAATGTGTTTGCATTTGATAGAAGAAGTGAATCTTGTTTTTGTTCAGTTTGTATAGACACAGAATCCATAGAGATTTGCGAAAACGAAAATGCAGAAAATGTTAAAGCTTGGAGACATACCGAACTTAATATAAAAGGGAAAATTCCACTTGCAAGCTCAGGGAATATGGAATCAAATGAAACTATAGTGTCATTTTATGGTGATAAAGTTTATGATCTTGTTATAGAAGGTAATTTTTATGTTTAAATATTTAAACAACTTGTAGATGTACTTGTGTGATAGTCTAACAAGAACTACTTGTTGGAACATATCGAATTATTTTCAGGAGATGTCTTTGTCGTGGTTGCACCTGTAGACAACATAGAAAATGTCAAATATTATTTGATGCAATGCACAGAACAAAAGATGAGGTTATTAGAATATTTTGATGATAACAGTTTTATATATGAAAGAGGATCCATCATATTGAAAGGATATTTTTTTCAAGAAACCCATCAAACCGATACTCATGTTCACTTTCAAGACTACCATTCGGATGTCATAAGTTGTCAATATAATCATTTGGTATGCGCATCACGCATAAAGTTAATAGAATTTCAATCAAGAAAGAAAAAAAAAATGTTCGAAAATGGAAAATGTCCAAAGCCGATCATGAACGAATAATTGAAGATGGCATACCATTACAATTTCTTTAAAAAGTGACATGTACATTCCATAATTTTATATTTTGCATTGAAAGTACACGTATTTATGAATATCTAGGATTCTAGAATCATTTGGTTTTGTTTACTTTCATGGTCCATTCAAATAAGGAAAGTTATATTTTTTATGAATTATAAAGCTTATCGAGCCTTATTTACAATTTGAGGGAAGAACCTATAGATTGTATAGGGAACCTAAAATGACCTATAATTTGTGTGATTACACTAATCCTACAAATTGTCCATCGTATACACAAATCCTTTAATGCATAACCAACTTACTACATAAAGGATTTGTGTTCATTATTTTCAATGATTGAAACATTTTTTCATATGAAGAGGATAACTTCATATCAAAACTAGGACCCATTTCCATGTCATTATAAGGGACTATTGACGGCTTAGAAAAACTTTCACTAAATGTAGTACCTTTAATAAAATCATCCCCCTCTTTACTAATATCTCTAGGAATAATATCATTCTACAAATAAAAAATAACACCATCTACTAAGGCTTGGTTTGYTGCATTTAGATTTTCATTTTTTTAATTGAATTTGGAGTATATTGAGAATTCAAGGTAGTGTATGATTAACATCCTAATTTAAAAATTTAAAGACATCTTAAAAAGTATCAATTTTAATTAATGAATTGCGAATTTTGATTTCAAAAGTATTGATATATTAAATTTCTACAATGTGCATTTAGATTTCAATATCTTGAAGCAAATTAAGCAAAATTGAAATTATGAGCTACTTGAAAAATGTGTATGAAGAACCTAACACTACTTATATTCTACACATTAAACATAGTTTTCATTAAGTTTGATTGAAAAAACTTAAGTTGAAAAAGAATTTGATTATATGACCTGATAACAAAAAATAATAATAATAACACCATCTACTAAGGCTTGGTTTGTTGCATTTATATTTTCATTTTTTTTAATTGAATTTGGAGTATATTGAGAATTCAAGGTAGTGTATGATTAACATCATAATTAAAAAAAATTAAAGACATCCTAAAAAGTGTCAATTTTAATTATGAAATTGTGAATTTTGATTCCAAAAGTGTTGATATATTAAATTGTTTTGTAATGTGCATTTAGATTTCAATATCTTGAAGCAAATCAAACAAATTGAAATTATGAGCTACTTGAAAAATGTGTATGATGTTACCTAACACGCATTTTAAACATAGCTTTCATTACTTTTGATTGAAAAAAATTAAGTTGAAAAAGAATGTGATTTGTGACATGACAACAAAGTTGGAAGTTTACTCAATGTAGACCTTGTATTGTGGATGGTGCGTTGTTATCCATGAAAATCTTTTAATAGAAATTTATTCAGTGATATTGAACAACACTCATTGGTGTCATATTAATGGAACTAGTGAATACTTCCAATCTGCAGAGGATTGATAATCCATCAGCCATGTTTTGTCATTTTCGGTACATAAACAATTTATATCAATATAAATTTTAATGAAAATCACTTACTTATATTAAAGTATATTTTAATTTTACATATTAAAAAATGTTAGATGATGTTTTTATTTCACATTTTTATTTCAAAGTATATTTTTATTTCACATTTTCTTGAATAAATATATTGAAAGCTCGAAAAGAAACCGAGGATGAACATAACCAGTTTAGTGTTGGACTGTCATTTCATTGTGAATTTTCAATAAAGAAACCAAGGATGAGCATAACTAGTTTAGTGTTGGACTGTCATTTCATTGTGAATTTTCAATTTTGAGTTCAGGGTTTTTACTAAATTTTGGATTGATATGAGTCTACGCCCTATCAAAATAAAGGAGAGGCCTAGATTGATGTGATGATCAATATGCTTAAATTTACAAAAGCATTGTTAAAGTCAATTGATTATCACTTGAATGGAATGGAATAAAATCCATATCACCCAATGAAAATTGTGTAATTGGAAATACTCACGACTATCAAATATTTATATCTACAAACCTTCACACTATAAACCCTATGAACCCGTCAACTTATAAAAATATCTACAAATAGAACAAAAACTATAATTTGATGATATGTTTGACTATTCAACCATATTTGCAAATCAAAAAATTTGAAATTATAAGTTGTAATTGATTATCACTTTGATTATCACTTGAATGGAATGGAATAAAAGCAATATCACCCAATGAAAATTGCCAATGCTTTGTAGATATTTCATTGATCTTACTATCAAATATTTAAATATATACAACCCTTCAACCCTATAAATCCTATGAACCCTTCAACTTATAAAACTATTTACAAATAGAACAGAAACTATGATTTGATGATTTGTTTGACTATTTTCAACCATATTTGCAAATCAAACAAAATTGAAATTATAAGTTGTAGAAACTATAATTTGATGATTTGTTTGACTATTTTCAACCATATTTGCAAATCAAACAATATTGAAGTTATAAGTTGTAGAAACTATAATTTGATGATATGTTTGACTATTCAACCATATTTGCAAATCAATCAAAATTGAAATTACAAGTTGTACTTGACATAGTATGATGATGTTTATAAATAAAATGAAACAAAACTTTTTTAATTTCAGCACAGTATCGTAAAACATAAATTATCATTTCACCGGATCATAAAAATTGAAATTATAAGTTGACCATAAAACATAAATTATCATTTCACGATCATAAAAATTGAAATTATAAGTTATTTGACTGTTTATAAATGAACAATAAACTATATATTCTACCATCATAAACAATATAAGAGAAATCAAAGATGAAACAATAAATTGATATTTTGAGTTCCATATATATATATATAATGAAAGTTTTCATAGTTACACCACCAAATACATAGGTTCCACAACCATTTTAGGCTAATAACAAAAACTAAGAGGCGTGATTAAAACATTTAACTCCAAAATTATGGACTATAATCCATCGCTTTAAGATAGATCATTTCATACCTGCAAAAGAAAAAAGTTGTCGAATTTAAAATAAAATATATCTACAAATTTAAAATAAAATGTACACCTGCATTTTTAGATAAACAAAACAAGTTGTGATTAAGCAAAATTGACATACATACCAAAAGAGTTAAGTTTCATCTTCCAACATGTTCATTTCCACCAAAAATAATGTAAACATATTTTCCACCAAATATAATGTAAACATCTGTAACAATAAAAAACAATAAAAAGAAAAACCAATAACACATATTAGCATATATATTTTATTAGAAAATATTTTAAAGATATTTAACTAAATCGTAAATAAGAAATAATAACATACCCAACAGGAGTTCCACAGATTTAAGATTATCACTCTCTTTTTATTATACTTTTTTGGCACTTTTTTTAAACCAAAATTAACGAAGTTCCAAAACTTCCAAAATAATTACTCTCCATATTAAGCATACATGATCTAAACAATGTAAAATCTTATCTAGCAAATTTTTAAAGAGAAAATGGGTGTTCTTGGTAACCAATTTTAGTGTTCATAGTTAGTAATACCCTGAAAATAAATTCAAATGTGTATGCAGAAAGTTCACAAATCTCCATATTAATCCATTCTTCCAACAAAATACTTATCTCCCCGTGGATAAAGTCTCAAATCCTTCAAGTGAAGTTCTCATGCCTGGTGACCTTATTTACTCAGTAGTAAAAAATTTATCTCCTTGTTTGCAATGGAATAGATGTTCTCATATAATCAAATTCCCTCAAATGTCCTTTCAAATTAAAGGACTCACAAATCTTCATATTAAATCATTCTTCCAAGAAATTACTTATATCTATGAAAGTTGACAAATCTCCATATTAAAAACCATTCTTCCAGGAAATACTGATCTCATCTTTCTATGGTGGAATAGATGTTCTCATATAATCTTTCATGTACATGCAAAAAACACAAATCTGCACATATATTAAGTCATTCTTCAAAAACTATTTAAATATTTCATCTTGCTACATGGGATGTATGCATATTACATATAATCAAATGCTCTTTGAAATGTGTTTTCATCATGATCTAAACATAAGTGAGATCATGCATGTACATAGCTTATTTGTAAATCTACAAATGTTGATTTTTGTGGTTAGTAAGCAATTAGTTAAGAGTTTGACAATACCCCAAGAAGGAATTCACTTCGTTGTATACAAAAAACACAAATCTCCATATTACTTCATTCTTGGACAAGAAGGCAAGGAATGAAATTGAAAAAAAATTAGAAACTTCATCTTTCTTGATGTGGGATAAAGTCTGTTCTCAAATAATCAAATGCTCAAGTTCAAAATTAGGTCTGCATCATGATCTAAACATAAATAAGATTGAATGTACCATTTTAGATGACGATAATCTTATATAGGAGTTCTATATATTTAAAAATAATTGATCAAAGCATTGAAAAGTTATATAGACACTAGTTGAGTAACCCTATGAATAGGAAAGACTAAACTAAAAAGTTGATCAAACAAAAAATTGAAAAAAAAAAAAAGTAAAAAAAATAAGCATATTCAACAAAAATAAGCTTGAACACTTATATATAAAATGTCCAACATAAAAGAAAATTAAAACTCACTAATGTGCAATGAACATACATTTAAGAATCATCATGAATAGATGCATGCTTCTCAAGTATGGATGCATCCTCCTCAATCTCAATCTCCTTCACTCCCTTCTCCACATTATGTTCAAGCACACTCTCGGGCACTCTCTTCTCCACATGGCCCTATAATACATTTCAAATTTGTACATTTGAAAATTAAATTTAAATGATTTTAACACATTAAATTATAGTTTTAAATTTTGAAACATGTAATACATGTGATGTGTCAACCTAAATATCAATAAATTATACCCACCATACCCTAAGATTCAATAAATTATATATTGTTTAAGACATTTTTCTTTTAAATTAATAATTTAAATGACATTGCAATTTTCATATATAACTTACTTTGTTTTCAGCATGCAATGATACCTATGAACTCCCACCCTCTTCAAACTCTCCTAATGAGAATTGGGACAAACCTGCCCAAGTAGTAGGAGATGGAATAGGGATCTGTGAACAACACAACTAAGAACTAAATCTAGGATTCAATGTGTTCACATTTATACAAAAACATAAATTTCATGTTGTTGATTATTCAAAAGATTAGAGATTGGACAACTAAAGTGCTCATATGTGGATATTAGAAAACACATACCTGATTCAACCTATCTAAATTCAAACTTGTGGAATCAAGTCCCCTATTTACTAGAGATTCATTTAACATATGACCAAACTGCAATTAATTATGATAACAACTCAACTATTTCTAAAGATACAATGATATGTATCTAGATCTACAAATACAAGTAAACTATCTTCAAATGCATCAAAAATTTACTAACTATAACACATACCAATCTGATGTTCGGTTCATCATTCTGAATTAACACCTTCCAACCATTACTTAAAAATTTTTCATACTCTTTAAGATATTCTATTGACATGGTATCTATCTCCTCATCTCTTTTGTAAACAAAATTGGCTCGAGAATTGGCTTCTGCTCTCTAACGGTTCAAACCAACATCAACACCATAAAAAATTGATTCCAAATTTTTCCCGATTGCATTCCTAGCCTCCTTGCCAACATCTGATGTAGCTTGCAACTCTGAATGTGAGGTAAATGCCCCTATTGGATGAGATAATAAAGTTCATGGAGTCCTCTACAATTTTTCATTTTGATATGCCTCTTTCTTATCATATGTTTGTCATTTATCAGCGCCATAATAATTGGACGGTAGGCCGGTATAATTACGGTGCATGTTCATGAAAAACTCTTCATAAAAGTGTCTAGAAAATTAATTTGGAACTTCATCATTCCAAGACAAATTCTCAGATGCTGCCAAAAATATATTATAAAGATGTTTTGCTATGTTGGGGTGCTTAAAATATTGCACCTTCAACATCTTTCGCTTTAGCCCCTCTTTGAAATTGAACATAGAAATTGCATCTTCTTTTGAAACTCTACTTTTTACTACGTGCCACTTATCAGGGCCTATAACCTTCGAATTTCGTCTCCTCATCAAATAGATAAAACTATTAGTGGTTGGCCCCATATTTTGATATGCATCCATAAAGTTATGCAATGAATGCAAAAAAATCTCCAAGTTTTTCTTACTCTCTTGAAGGAGATCCAAGCTCCTCAAATCATTTTTCAACCTTCTTTTAACACCTGAGCATCGTTCGAGGGTCATTGCTTCAGTAAACCCTTCCCAAGGGATATCATCACTAACATCTGAGGGATAGGTGGACGTAGGCGTGGAATATTTTATTTCTGGATAACGCCCCCAGAATCCACCTTCACCCTCTTCACAAACATTGGAATATTCATGATACCCACTCTCTCTTTCATTATCTTCCCTCGCATTAAACTCATTCTCTACACATACACATTTGAAAGTAATTACAACATTTAACAAAAACATAATTTAACATAAAAAAATAAAAATAAAATTAAAAACATATATAAAACATATATATCTATATATATAAACATAAATACAAAATCAAAAACAAATTACCAAACATATTTTATTTTCTTCATGTATTCCCTACATTCTTCGGTGTTGGAGTATTAATGTGCAACCTATCTAACAAAGTTGCATCCATAGAACTATTTTGAGCACATTCTCGGGATGATCTATTCACAGATTCATTTGATAATCTCCTCTTACTATATTATTGTTGGTCACTCGAAGTGTCATTCAAAGAAGGGGTTCCCCTTCTTCTTTCATTGGATAGCCTAGAACGTTTGCGAGGAATTTTTGGATACTCTTGTTTCAACATCTCGCCTCGATATATATCCTTTGAAAATTCATGAATATGAAAGTTCATAAGTTATAGAAACATAAAATTGAAATATAATTTATAAAACAACTTGAAGGAATTTAATCATTTATAACAACTTCAAAGCATCAAAGACATATATTGAAAAAACTATAACTATATTTTTTACTATGATGCTATATATAATGAACATGAAAATATTTAAATATAAAAAAATGTAACATGTAGAAGATAATCTATATCTGTGTAAATTGTAGAAGGTAATTTTAAGATAATCTATGTGTAACATGTTAAAATTTAAGGGAAAAAATTATAGCTAGATAAAAAAGAAATATTTATTTTTATTTGTAAACATTAGCTACATGTATGTTACAATCAGCAAGACAACAAAATTTCTGATCCATAATCTAGTAGCCTAAAAAAATCACTGACAAAACATTTACTTAACTAAAACAAGAAACAATATTACCTTATATGTTGTTGTTATCCTATTAGATATATGATCAGAAAAAGCTTCAAGGGATCATTGACCAAACCCTCAGGGAAGATCTCATTGTGACACTTGGAACAAATTGGCAAGAATAACTTTTATGATAAAATATCAAAAGACTAACCAGCAACATACACAGGTGGCACCAGAAATAGAAGAGGAAAGAGGCAACATACACAGGGTGGCATTAGCAAGGAGATGAGGAGAGAGACACTAGAAAAAAAAATGAGGGCGACACCGGCAAGGAGAACCATAAACCCCAAACAACAACCAAGAAGAGACCTGTGGAAAGATGGAAAATACCCTTAGGGGTCAGTGACAACAAGAGATTGGATAGGTAATCCCAAGGCGGATTAATACACCAACAAGAACTATCATAGAGGGGTCATAGCCACTCAATTAAATAATTAAATAATTTAAACAAATAATATTTTATAACATAAAATATTAATTGTTAAATCATAAAAATCAACAAGAAAAAAACAATTCAAGGAAAGGGGATCCAAATTCAAGGAGGCTAACTTTCTTTAGGAAGAAGCAAAGAACAAAACCAAAAACCCACACAACAATTAAGGGGGTTGTAACTCAAGCAAGGGGGGTTTCAGGACAAAGTAAACAATGTAAGTTCTTCTTTAATGGCAAAATGTCCACATCATTTTCATGATATAACTTATAAGTTTTTATCATCCCAGCATACGAGGAAGATCAATTATGTGATCATGCCCTTCTTAACTATTCCTAGGTCTCATGGACCATCCCAGGAAAGAAGAGGGTCACACATTATCTCAACTTGGTACTTAACCAAGAAACAAAATAAACCAAAAACCAAAAACCCACACAACAATTAACTATATGAGTGGTTTCTATATTTTTCACAGACGAATACATAGAAAACTAAAAGTACGAGAATCATTTTGAATTCATTCAAGTAATTAATACAATATCTTGCATGTCTTGTGTTATTTTCCACTCTTTATCAAACTTGATCGTTAGGTAAGTGATTGTGAGAGTTTGTATTACACTTAAAAATTATCGGAGGTTTGTCCATGTTCAGGTATGTCCATGTACAGGCCCAAATTAGGCCCTATCCATGTACAGGGACAAGGTCGATTTTGAGCATGTCCCTATACATGGACATGGTCGAATTCGACCATGTCCACCTCCTAAAACACAAAACATGTAAATAAATGAAATTTTAATAAATTGGGGAATAGGTTAAGAGTTACCCGAAACCTAAACATGAAAATATTTAAATATGAAAAAAATGTAACATGTAGAAGATAATCTATATATGTGTAAACTGTAGAAGGTAATTTTTAAGATAATCTATGTGTAGCATGTTAAAATTTAAGGGAAAAAAATATAGCTAGCTAAAATAGAAATACTTATTTTAAAATTTCTAAACATTAGCTACTTGTATGTTACAATCAGAAAGACATCAAAAAATTTTATCCGTAATCTAGTAGCATAAAAATAATAACTGAGAGAACATTTACTTAGTTGAAAAGAGAAATTAAGAGACTATGCCAGTTCCCAAATTTGAAACAAGTTGCACACTAAGAAGCATTTGAGTAATGCTAGAGAGGAAATTTGTTGTTTAATTGTTCTTGGGACCACTCTTTCAAAATGCATGTTATTGGCACAAGAGATAGAGGAATGTAGAAGGGAAATAAAAGTAGTTAAATACTATTGAGTGGATATCGTAGCAGAGAGTGTTTCAAGTCTTGGATATTTGTATGTTGTCTTAGACTACAAATAGGGCATAATGTATCTATTTTTTGTTTCATTCAACCTAGTTACACAAGTATTATTATGAATTTACATCTATGGATGTGTTTCAAGTTGATTTTGAGATTATAAAGTACATGTAATAATTATATAATCCAAGTAACTATATGATTTGTTTCTTGTGCTTTTCAAGTCTTAGAGATTTGTATGTTTTCTTAGAATATAGATAGGGAAGAATGTATCTATTTTATGTTTCATTCAACCTAGTTACACAAGTATTATTCTGATTTTAATCTTGGGATGTGTTTCAGGTTGATTTTGAGATTATAAAGTATAGGTAATAATTATATGATCCAAGTAACTATATGAGTGGTTTCTTGTGATTTTCAAGTCTTGGATATTTGTATGTTGTCTTAGAATACAAATAGGGTAGAATGTATCTAATTTTTGTTTCATTCATGTAATGACCGTCGTCGTTACGACAAAATGAGACGCATAACCAAAGCAACATTTTTTTTTAAAGAAGGAATATAAAAACGACAATAGTCAACAACACAACTCGAATATGAACACAATGCTTCGACGACCAGTAACTGGAACCTTCCCAGCGAATGAGAGACCGCAATTAAACGTTACAATACAAGTACACCCTTAATTACCAAACAACATCATCCACATTGGGAGGCGCTTGACCCTAAGCCCGGTTATCATATGCGCTTCTTGATCGACGCACGCAATGATCCAACCTTAAGGGGTCATGTCGCCACAGTGCGACAAGCACACTAGGAACCCATGTGCAACAAGAATAATTCTAAACCTTCGACCCCACAAGAAACCCAATAATTCCTAAAATCCAACTTGCACTATCCTATGTTATACGAACCATAAAGAGAGCATTGTAATCAATCTAGCTAAATGGGGCGCATGGTAACTACCATCAAGACAGGGTTAAAATTTGTGGCATTCTAAATGTATCTCAAAACCAACTTACCATCAATTTTTCTAGCGCAATGAATCAAGCCTCATCTAAAATAAACCCTTGACAATACTTCCCTATTTTTAAAAACAACCATGCCTCCCTACCTTCTTTTCTTTAAGACAACCCCCTTAAACATCGTAAGGCACTAAAGTATCTCATCATCTAGAAAGTATTACTTTCCCTTAGTAAATTATAGATGCCATATCCAAGATTCTCTACTTTTTAAATACTAACCTTAAACATTATGAAGAATAAATCAATTATAATTAATAATTACAGTTTATCATAAAAGAGTTCCATGGACAACATTAACGAATTCAACAGTCCTTAATTAGTTCCCGGATGTAAGGGCAGATAAATATTATAAGGGATAATTGCATTGATCCCATTTAAACAAAACTAAAGCAAACAGTTAATCTAACTAAATCCATAACCATAATTCCATAAACTAGTTCCATAAACTAAATCCATAAACGTAATTACACCACTATAGAACGGTATTTTACATTGTCTAATCATTCAAAAACCAATCATTGTTTTCATTAAAACCATGCCCTAATCGCTACTATATCAATTAATCTATTATAACTGGGGAAATCAGTTATTATTGTAAGGGACAGTCACAATTTAATTTATTTAAATAAACTGTTAAAAAATATCAAGATATTGAGCTAAAATGCAAATTTTTCTCATTATTTTATAACGGTTATATAATTATATGAGAATCAACCACATGTGAAAACTTTGTGGTGCAATACACTAACCTATAAGAATCCTCATAAGCCTTACATTATTAAACATCAATGTTGTCCATTACCATTATCATTAATGTTTGGCTATAAGGGAGAGTGTGTGTCATAATTAAAACCATTGCTACAGGAAGGTAACACGAGGCAGTTCACGGGAATTAGTGGCAGCACGAAAATATGCTCGGGGACCCAGTCCCAGTGAAGACAACCCAAAGTGTCATAGGTGGGTAGGTATACCAGTAAAATATTCATTGAGCCATCAACAATTCGCCAAGCAGGGGTATTGCACATCCGGTGTTCACTGGTTCACGGAGAGAGAGCAGTCATCAACAACTATTTCTTTTTATCCCGCAAACCCAAGCTTCACAATTTTTGAAAGGAGTGGAAAAACGAAGAGGTTGAGGGATTCTCTCTTCTCTCAAAAGCATGGACCTCACGAATTGGTTTTGGTGTGTGTGAAGGGGTAGTTAAAATCGTGGTGGTGCTCTCTTTGTGCGCGAGTGCACATGCCTCACGAAAATTAAGAAATGACTCCATGAAGTAACACAAAACGCAATCCAACAGAATCGTAATAAGATTAAACACAGGGAATAGTTGGTCTGGGCTCGTTCAGGCATGAGAAAAATGGAGACAACCTCTAGGAAGAAAAACGAAATGCAGCAAGAAAATCGCAGCAAGAAATAAATCATTCACAACAAGAATTAAATCATTTGTAGCATAAAATTCATTGCAAGAAATAAACCAATCACAGGAGTAGATGATAAACCAAATGCAACAAGAATTAAATCCTTCGCATCATAAAATTCACTGCAAGAAATAAACCAATCGCAGATAAGTAAAACGTTTGGTGACTGGAGAGACATCCCCAAAATCGTTGTGTGGAAGCACGAGTTTGCAGAGAATAAATCACAATAATCGCATATTCTAAGGAGGGAATAAACGCCCAAGAGATAATTCCTTGTTGGGAAAAGAAATGATCCTACACTTATTATTCATGCATAAGAAAGTAGGTCATTTGAATCTAAATCTTTAACACCGGAGTGAAAGACAGTCGATTCAGCTCCTGGCCGACTGCTCAGGCACAGACTAATAAATTAAAAGATAAAGGAACAAAAGATAAAAACAAAAATTTGCATCTGTATCTTCTCCGTGGATAAACAAATTAATGAAAAAAACGCAATCAAGCAATAAAGAAAATGCAAGCAAGAGATACAAAAGCGTAGGCAAGGTTTTGATTCTGGGGCTCATTCTGGCCACACGCGATTAGACAGTAACTCAGAAATAAAAGATACTATGGATAGCAAGGTTTATTACAGGATAAATCAAGGGACAAGGAGATTACATTGATAACAGAATTCTCAAGGAATCCCTAAGGAGACCTAAATTCTTACCAAAATTCGAAAGAAAACCATTTCTATCCTACGCAACAGTTCTTTTGATGTGGTTATGTGTGTACAAATAGTTTTCTTTTTCTTCTATCAGATTACCATTACAAATTATGATTTTACTAAAAATAATTCGTTACAATCACCATAGAAGTACATGTGCAAGGAAAGCTCATGGAAATGAAATCGTCATCCGAATACAGTAAAATAAACAAGTGTAAATTAAATTTATTACAAGTAACAACTTTAATAGGTGTACCTTTACCGACAATGACAAGGCGAAGAGGTTCTCCCATGCATTCTCTCCATATAGATCTCGCTTTCCGACTGATGAGACCTCAACGGTACCTCCCATCCAACACTAGGGGTACTCTTCTTCCCCTTGAGCCCCCCGATTCGCAAAGGGTCCATGCACACAATAGTAGAGAATGCTAGCACTCAGCTTACCTCGCAAGGTCTAGCTACCACTCGTTACCTGAGCTGGGTATCCCAACTCCCACAAGAGAAAGTTTAATCAAGATGAAATTCAGCAACGTAATGTTACACAAGCCAGATGTGATCCATACTCCTCCTCCGCCATCCTTTTTTTAGAGTTTCTTAGTCATTAGTTTCCAAAACCCTCATTAGATTCATTTTTCATTTTTCATTTATTTAATTAGGAAAAACCTCCCACGTACACATGTCGCCAGATCCCCTAGTTCCACCAGAAAAATAATTTATTAATTAATTAAATTTGTCTATTTCCCTCACCCACCTAAAAGCATTCCTAAAAATTCTCCTCGGTGTCCCATTATTCCCTTACAATTCTTAAATGACTTATGTCTTACTTAATTCATAGTTGAGTTCATAAATAGAAAGTTTCAAAGGCTAGATTCCTTACTAAGTTAGACATTCCCTTTTTTCCTTAAGTTTCCATTTTTCTTTAAGTTTCCCTTTTTCTTTAAGTTTCCCCCTTTTTCTTTTAACTAAAAATCAAATTTAGCAAGTGCAGAAAAATAACCATTTACCCTTTTAATAAATTTAATCCTCCATTATAATTTTTACTTTAATAATTAAAGTTTGAATTTCTTTACCCCCTTCTTGTTAAATGTCTAATTATTTTTTTGTTCAAAGGTTCTACTTAAACCTAGGTTTTAAATTCACTAGACTTGGTGATAGTTCTTAAGGGAAAATATGTTATTAAACTTGTTCATCACATCATTCATTTTAAGGTCGACCAGGCCCTAAGGAGGCATAGTTTTCTAGGCACTAGGTTTATTCATTTACCAGTTAAAATCGTGATGTGCTCCAAGGGTTCCACTCACCTCTTTTCATTTTATTTGCACGACGTGCCCTTCAAGGCGCACTACATGCTCCAAGGGTGCCACTCGCCTCTTGACTGAATTTAGTAGACGTCAACCCCCTGCAGTCAATACTTTGTCAGGTGATGTTGTGGGAGACTAAGGACCTCTAAGGAATAAGGACCCTGCCTTATTGTGTGCCCCTTAGAATCATCGTGAGTGACTATCATAGGCTTCCCTCATGGCATCGCGGGTCTCTTGAACTAGGTAATCGTTAACCTACAGTTCAAGCCACGGTGGGAGTTCTAGTAGGTTGTGGCAGGGTTGTTGTCACACCTCTCCCTCAATGTCTCTAGTTGTCATGTGTGGCCCCTCTACTCCAAATGTGAGTCTGGTCGAAAATCTATCACCAGCCTGCATCCATCAACGAATCATGTTGACAATAATAATCAACATCATAACATATAATCATATGTACATATGTCACATTAACAACATTCAAACCCTAACAGTCCACTCCCTGACTCGATACAGAGTCCACAGAGTTTCATCGATGCCTCGGCATCCTCAACATCCAGAGTCCTGCACACTCAAGAGAACCCAGTCAATAGCATATGTCGATGTAAATATAACAAAAATAACATAACATCAAATCCACAATGCCTCATAATCATAATCAAAACAACCAATAGTATAACGACCTGGATCACTTGCACGCAAGTGTTCTCAATGAATAATTCATCTCAGTGCACGCAAGAGCAGGATGTTACATACACCCCCTCTTGTTTTAAACTTCATCCTGAAGTTTCATAGTATGTAAATTCCAAAATAAAGTGTATCACAGTATCATATGCCTAACTATCAAAAAAACATGGGAATTGTTGACGCATATCATATGTGTCCTCGCAGGTCGTCGAGTGTGAACTATAGTTGTCCCACTAGACCTTGACCTGATCTACTGTTCGACCTAGTAGTCGTTGAATACGATGGTATAGGATGCGGATTGGCTCTGTTGTTGGCCCTTGACCAAGTTTTGAGGAAACCTTGGTCAGATTTGGACCACTTTTGGACTTCGACACATTGGTCGAAGATGGAGAACCTAGGTTG
The DNA here is from genome assembly GCA_009831015.1 of Picea engelmannii. Taxonomy (NCBI): domain Eukaryota; kingdom Viridiplantae; phylum Streptophyta; class Pinopsida; order Pinales; family Pinaceae; genus Picea; species Picea engelmannii. Next base: position 423,024 of record ML776725.1, read on the forward strand.
AGCTGAGATCGTGGATCTCACCGATTTTGCGGGCTATGTGGACCCAGTAAGGGGTCCTCTAGGGGTTTTTTAATGGTTTTAATGGATGTTGTCCCATGGGTTATCCCATTTTTAGGCCTTATTGTAAGGGATTGTAAAAGTATAAATAAATAAGAGTGTATGGTAGAAGTAGTTAAGTTTTTGGAGCTAAGTGCAAGTAGTTGAGTTTCTTTGTGAAACAGAATGTATATGCGTTAAGACTTTACGCTTGATAGAGAATTGTATTTATGCCTTGACCTAGTTTTGGAAGGAGGATCTGGTGCTCAGTGTGTAGATCTACTATCTGGTGCAAAGCTTAACTCTGTGTCTTAGTGCACAGGAGTGAATGAATGTAAGATTCGAGCACATAATAAAGAAGGTGAAGTGGTTGGTGGACATAGCCCCACATTGGGGTGAACCACGTATATCTTGTGTCTTTGGTTTTCTCTGTGCTATGTTGTTTATGTTATGAATCTGTTGAGTGATTTGATTATTATGCATGATATATAGATATGTTATTGCTTAAGTGTGTTACTTTCATTAAGGGTTAATGGATGTTAGATCTAACTCAGTGCTAAGTGCTCGGGATATGTAATCATTTATTGTTACTGCATTGATCTATCTTTAGGTATATTCTGAGATGTTAATAAGGCAATAAACTAATGCATGTCACATTATAAGTGTTGATAGAATACTATGTGAAGTGTTATTATCACAGATATGTGTCCCAAATTGGTTATAGACACCTACATCCTGTAACCCCCCCTGCTTCTACCTTGGGTGAGACCTCTCCTACTTCACAGGTGTTGTCAAAAGGGGTGGTAGTTGGGGTTTTTTTGGTGCGTTGTTAAGAGTTGAACCCTGGGTCTACCCATGTGCCAACAAATGGTTCCATTGTTGGGACCTAAAACTGTGATTGTTGGGAATTGAAGTAAAGGAAAAGAGAAGTTATGTGTGTAGATATGTCGTTGAAGTGCGCAGTACTCTACTTTACTTGCGAAGCTTTGTGCTAAGAAAGAAATCTAATCTAAAGAAAAGAGGTAAGATCCTAAAAGAGGTAAAGCTTTGTGCTTTGACAAGAGTAAGATAGGTGAAAATTTTTGTTTCGAAACATGAACTTAAGTACGTAATAGATTCTATCCTAGTCTGAAGGCTAGGGTGCAGTTGAAAGAAAAAGTTGATTTGAGTAAATTTAATGGAAATGAATAAAGATATGTTATTCCTATGCATAGAAAGAGTTTTTGGACTAATAAGTGGATGTAGGAACCTAAAAAAAAAATTTGCAGATTGTAGGTCTGGCACTATGATCCTAGTGCGCAGTACAGAAGAGGTTGGGGAACGTTTAAAAGAAAAAGAGGATTAACTTTGTGTTATAACTGCAGAAGGTCAGGACATCTTGCTAAGGAATTCCCTAGCGCGGGTCCTATTTGTCTTTGTTGTAAAATTTTTGGTCATGACATTGAGGATTGTCCAAAGATGATTGCTAAAGTTGAAAGGATGAACATAAAACAAGAAAACTATGAAGAAAGTCAAAATACTAAGAGCATGTTAGAAAGTTCTAAAGAGAAAAGGTCAGAGGAAGTTCAGACTACGTTATCACAGTTGAAAGAAACAATGGATGTTCATAAAGATGTCATTTTACCAAATATTTTGAAGGTAAAGCAGTGCATAAGTGCAAAAATAGAATACTTTGACATAGACTGTGTCTTGGATGAAGAAACACAAGTAAATATTATGAAAGAAGACACTTGGAAAATTTTGGGAAAGCTTACTGTGATACCTTCATTGGGAAGGATAGGCTTGTTTAAGGGAAAGATGATAACCCTATGTGGAAGAGTTACTAACATACCTATTATTGTTCATGGAACATTGATTGAAGAAGAATTTTAAGTCATTAAGTTTGTTGGGGACAGCGCCCCTTTCCCACTATTGTTAGGTAAGACTTGGATTAAGAAAGATTAGAACAGAAGAAAAGAAGAGGAAGAGGCCATAGAAAAGAAAAATCAAGAACTAAGGGATTTCATAGCTAGAAAAATAGATCGACTAATAGAAGAATAAGAGGATAAGTCAAAGAAACCAAACAAAGTAACAACGCAGGAGGGATAGAAAGCAAGAGAGTTAGTTGTCAAGGTTGAAAGAATGAAAGAAGGCTTGAAGAACCTATCTATGCAAGAAAGAAGTATATCCACCCAGGAAGTATTAAGAGAAGGGATATTAACTTCAAACCCTTTGAGGGCACATCAGCAGTGTGAAGCCACTGCGCTAGGGGAAGATAAGAATAAGAATGGAAAGAGGATTACAGAAATAGTTAGAGAGACTTAGATCATAGGAAAGAAGGAAAGGAAGATCAATAAAAAGAAAGCTAAGTTAGAAAAGTTGCAAGAAGATACAAAAACTAAATGGCATACTTCCCAGACTGGAACCTCGTAGGAGGCAGGCTCGTAGGATTTGAACCTCGCTGGAACAACAGGATCGTGTAGAATGGGACTTCGCCCTGGCAAAGCTATATGACCATTGGAGGCGCCTCGGCCGTTAGAACGACGCTCCGGAATGGTTAGAAAATGCATTTACGAGCTGATGGACCACTTTTGGATGTTGAGACTGCGCCATAATAGACAGATTCACATTGATGGAAGCATTCTTGGCCATTGGAAGAATCTATTACGATGCCCCGCTTATTTAACTCATCGAACGCTATGCCAAGACCACTTTTTTCTACCCGTGATTAACTGATCCGAGAAGAGAATTGTCTATGTGTTGAGATGATTTATATGAAAGAAGACCCCGCCTGTCCATTTTTCTACCCCGCATGTTTGTTCATTTACCCCGACTTGTCTGTTTAAAAGTTAGAATGTCGGGCGAACCTAGTGATTAGAGAATTTTGTCAAGGAATTCCTCAAGAATTTAATGGCCAACAAATTGATATATGAAGGTGTCAAGGTGTTGTCGACGAGGGGACTGTAGGCTTCCCCTTTGACTGGACGTCATTCTGGTTGTGTCAACCCCGTGACTGAGCAGCGAAGTAAACACCGCAGTGATCTGGCTAATGTGAAGCAGATCCCGTCGATCCTACCTAAGTACATTCCACCTTTGCTTGGCGTCGTTAATCGTGACAACATTCACCAATATTATGAGTACATCATGTTCACCACGTAAATTCCTAAAGGAATACGCATAGTCGGGAGTCAGTTAGGATAGATCATGCTACTAAAGAACAACAACTTCAATTTAGGAGACAGGAAGAACTATGCTATGTTAGCGCCCCACTGATACTTGACGAAGTCAACTGGGAAGAATCCCTGCCTTGTCTCACATCCATGGATTAAGGGGTTGTCATACTCAACTATGTTGAATGTGATGAAGATTTGATGCAGGAGCATCGCTCCAATGTCATCAATCACCAACTAGCCAACACATCAAAGCGCACATTCAATGGAAGGAGAGAGGCGCAGCCCTCTCGTTTTTCAAATTTTGAAAAATTGTATTAAATGTTTGTAAGGCCAAAGAGCCAAAGCCATGCATGTGCACAGGATTTAGATAAAGTTTTCCTTAAATGGTTGTAAGGATGAGATCTAGATCTGATTCAGACTAGACAACCATTCAATGTAAATGAATGTAAATTAATGAGAGTTGGTGAGATGGAGGGAAGAGCTCGAGGAGCCCCTCTTTGTAAAAAGATATTATTTGTATCTATATTGGAGGATGGGAAGAGTAGAACAGAGAATAGGTTAGAGAGTAGAGGAATTCGTGACTCTGTTGCAGTCTGGGCTCACATTGTAAAGAGGCATTTCATATTAATACAAACAGAGCAATTTTTCCTGCATGTTATTTTGTGTTTGTTGATGAATGTCTTTATGTGTTTATGATATGTTGTAGATGTATGTTAGATATGCATTTGCAGGGATATATAGATTTTTCTATCTGGGGGTTTACTGATTTCACATTTGGTTCTTTCAGGCTTCATGCAAGAGGTTGCATGACAGAACATTGTAGGTTCTATAAGCCAGTGCATAAAATGCACTTCTAAATTCTGCAGAATTTGGACAGAGACTTGCCAAGCGGGGCACACCAAAGGAAGTATTAGACCCAGGGAGAAGCCTCAAGGTTGTTGAACACCTTGGAGGTAAGACTGTACAGAGGAAGGCACAAAGATAACTGAATCACTGAGGGTTCTGTGGAAGCTCTGTTAGGAGGGCATTGAGTAGGTGCATAGAGTGCACAGAAGAACTCTCTTTTGAGTTCTGAGATAAGGGAAGTGTCACAGGGAAGACACTCACAGGGTTACTGAACACCCTGTAGGTTCAGTAAGGAGTGCTTGAATGGGAGGCTTCCAAGAGGGCACCAATCTCCATTTGAAGGAGAAGGCAAGGGTCGAATCCCTTAGAGGTTCAAGCAGGAAAAGCTCAGGACGAATAGCATAGTTGTGTGTGGGGACCCTGCAAGGAGTGCAGAGGTTGAGAAACCTCTTGAGGTTTCAGAGTGAACAAAGCTCTGGAGGGCATAGTTTTCAGTAATGCAGGTGAGACTAAAGGTCATGGACTCGCAGGATAAAGAACAAAGGTTTTATCCTTTGAAGCGTTCGAAATATTCCAAGGCTCAGAGAGAGCATGTGCTCAAGAAGGAGAAACAGTAGCCATTGGATCGGTACTAAGAGGAGAAGATATGGACTATTGAATCTATGTCCAGGAAGCAAGAGGAGATCATTGGAGGATCCCTGAATCGCGAAATCGCAATTCGACCTGAACCGTTGATCGAGGAGAAAGGAGAGTTGTGATATTTGGTGCCTCACTACATCATGTATCGGGGTTTCAGAGGGTGAAGGAGTTGCAACTTGATCACTAAAGTCATGAAGCTCCAAGCACTGAGGGCTCGGGCGAACACATGTCACGTCCATTAGGTGGGGACCTTGTGGTTGACAGGTGGCATAATAACAAGCGCCCAGAGAAAAGTGGAAGCGAGTGATAGGTGGTGGACACACGTTGCCTGGGAAGAGGTCAACCCATCGCTGACTTATTGTGCTTCGGGATTTCACAAAGGAGGAGCATGAGGGCTCAACACTCCAACTCGTGAAGTTGTGAGTTATGAGGGGTGCTAGAGTTAGGCCCTAGCTAGCGATCGCTTGTAGAGGTTCTAGCAAGGAAGGATCCATACCCGTATCGCATCTTGGGTATCGGAGGTTTGGAGAATGAGGAGTCTAGGGTCATCGACTCATGAACTAGCGAGTTGCGAAAGGCGCTTGTGCTAAGACTCGATTGTGGTTGCATGGAGATGTAAGGCTCGCACCTGGTGTTAAGTTGGGCAGGGTGAGTTTTCATGAAGGACCTGTGGATTGTGTAATTTGAGGTTCCAATAGGGATCCGAGGGAGTCGCTTTGGCTCAAGGAGAATTTAGAATGATCTTGTGCAGATCACGGCTCGAGGGTCGGGGGTCTGCATTAAGATCCCCCATTTTGGCCACCACCAGGAGGTTAACGCTTGTGTTAAACTCCTTTTTTCATGCTATCATGGTGGATACATGTGGATTGACATAAGGATTATTTTGGATCCAACATTGATCCACCAGATCATAGGCTTAAGAGTGAAGGGACCTGACCCTCAATAGTTTTATCCAGGGAAGGCCTCGGACTGTTCCTTGGCATAGTGCATCAAAGAAGCTTACGAAGAAGTCAAAAAAGGAAAGAGAGGTTACAAGATAGCCTCTATATAGGATGGTGCAGTGCACCTCACTTTTCAAACCAATTGAGAAGACTTGGGGATGCGATAGGAGCTCGACTTCACAGAGTCCAAGAAGAGAAGGAGAAGGCTACATAATCCTTGAAACAAGAGAAAGATGAAGCCTTAGAAAAATTATGAGTATCATGGTACAGTGTATCCACCTATGAAAGTGAGAGAGAAGAGTTTCAGGTGATGCTTCAGGAGGAAAAATCCTAGCTACAGAGAGAAAAGGAGAAGTTTCTCACAGAGTGAGCCATGGTCAAAGAAGAGGTGAATAAAGCATGTCACTTTGTGCCAGGATTGGAATAGGAGGACTAGGAGTCGGTCAAGGCTCAAGCAGTGAAGTTCATTGAGACCCTCCAGTAGCTTCAAGCTAGGATAACAAAATTGGAGGCCCAAGCAGTAATGATCACTCTGCAGGATGTGCGTGACCAGAGAGAGGAGATCGTTAAAAACATAGTAGTAAGGATAAGATCCCTCTCCTCAGAATGAAAACAACTGAGTGATAGAAGTGCACAGACATATGAACACCTCGTCAAGCATCCATAGCTAAGAAAGTTGGAAGCGCAGTTACAGAAGGCGCAGCAGCAGGCATTTTTCGTGCAAGTGCAGATGAAGTTAATCACCGTCGTATAAAGAAAGAAGATATCCTAGGAGAAGCATGCAGTACAGTAGTAGATCACCTCCCTCTAGAGAAAGGTAATGGAAGTCACGCAGAAGATGCAACCTGTGTAGGATGAAGCCTGCAAGGTGTTCGAAGAGATTGATGGACAGGGCTCACAATTGGAACAAGTGGTTGCATCGGTAGAATAGCACCTGGAAGGGCCTATTACAGAAAAGGTGATCTAGGATCTTGCTGAGCAGGAGGCTCAGGTGAAGCAGCAATTAGAGGCATCCTGAGTTAAGATCGAGGCCTTCGAAGCAGCATTGCCTAGACCTGAGTAACTTGGGACGAGTCACGAGTGAGTGTTGAGGGAATCTTGACCCTCGACCAAGTTTTGGGGAAACCTTGGTCATATTTGGACTACATTTAGACTTCGACACATTGGTCAAATATTGAGCACCTAGGCAGAGCTGAGATCGCGGATCTCATCAATTTTTCAGGCTATCTGGACCCAGTAAGGGGTCCTCTAGGGCTTTTGTAATGGGTTTATGGGATGTCGGCCCATGGGTTCTCCCATGTTTAGACCTTATTGTAATGGATTTTAAAAGTATAAATAAGTAAGATTGTATGGTAGAAGTAGAGGATTTTTCATAGCTAAGTGCAAGTAGTTGAGTTTCTTTGTGCAACAGAACGTATATGTGTTAAGACTTTGCACTTGATAGAGAATTGTCTTTGTGCCTTGACCTAGTTTTGGAAGGAGGATATGGTGCTCAGTGCGTAGATCTCCTATCTGGTGAAAATCTTGACTTTGTGGCTTAGTGCATAGGAGTGAATGAATTTAAGATTAGAGCACACAATAAAGAAGGCGAAGCGGTTGGTGGATGTAGCCCAACACTAGGGTGAACCATGTATATCTTGTGTCTTTGGCTTTTTGTGTGCTATGTTTTTTATGTTATGAATCTTCTCAGTTCTTTGATTATTATGCATGAGAGATAGATATTATATTGCTTAAGTGCTTTACTTGTGTTAAGGGTAAATGGATGTTAGATCTAACTCAGTGCTAAGTGCTCAGGATATGTAATCATTTATTGTTACTGCGTCGATCTATTTTTGGGTATATTTTGCAATGCTAATAAGACTAATAAACTAATGCATGTCACCTTATAAGTGTTAATAGAATACTCTGCGAAGCATCGATCGTCATGGCATAGTGTAAGTGGATCTTCTCTGGATGCCACGATATCCTGGTGAATGTCTAGCTGGTGTCTAATGTTTTTGTGCACCAGATGACACATGTCCTGTAGGTCTCGCTGGAGTCCTACTCTGACCCCTACTGATAATATCTTCCTCTGCTATGAGGGCCTTCTATATAGCATCATGAAAGGTTTGAGGCTGTTGGACAACTGAGAGGGGGGGGGGGTGAATCAGTTGTTACCATGCTTAAACAATTATGATTATTTTAAACTCTTTACAGAGCACTCAATGACAATCATAATAATACAGGGAAGTAAGAAATAGAACATTCAGCATCATTCATACATATGAGATACACAGAGACAGATATTTCCTGAGGAAACCCATAAAGGGTAAAAACCTCTTCTTCTTTATATGATAAGTAATCTTTACACTGTGTACATTATCATACTTATGAGAACCAACTCATAATGAGGCTACAACCTCTGTTTTTCAAGTTGTTACTTGCTGAGAGCACCAACTCTCTGGATTCTCTAGCACCCACTAGAAGGAAGCACCAACTCTCGGGTTTCTCTAGCACCCACTAGAAGGAAGCACCAACTCCCTGGTTTCTCTAGCACCAACTTCCTAAGAGTTTCAGCACCAACTTCCTAAGAGTTCCAGTACCAACTTCCAATTACACAGGCACTGACCTGTATATCAAAGAACTAATGTTCTCCCTTGCACCACTCTGCCACCCTGGTTTCTATGGCTACAACCAGATGGAAGCTACAACTCCCTTTGTTCAAGCACCCATTTGAACCTCTGAGGACAACCGTCCTCCCTAGCACCTCCCTACCACCCTGAGATTTTAATTAGTTTTCTATATATCAATTTATCATAGTGATACAATATTTATCAATGGCTTACCGGTCTCATCACTGTTCTGCTACACTGCTCTACTCTACCTGCATCAGTGTCTTCCTGCACACTTTCCTTACACTTTATGTTCTTCTGCCTTTTATTCTCTGTGCGCCATGTCCATTCTATG
>ML776725.1:441844-468732 GCA_009831015.1 Picea engelmannii
CGCAAGGAGTGTGTGCAAGAAGTTCTCTGAAGGACTTGAAGAATTGAAGAACAATCTCAGGAGGAGTAGGCCTTCGAATTCATCGAAGGATAAGTGTAGCGGAAGTTGTTGTCAAAAGTCCGAGGGAAGAGCCGTAAGTTACGCGCAGTGGAACGAGTCCCGTGGATTGAATGAGGTTTGTATAATATTCGTAACAGGTAAACACAGCTTGAACTTGTATCAATCTCCATAAGAGCTTATCATTGGTGTATCTTAGTATCCGACCTCAGGGTAGAGTAGAAAGAGGGGTTACCTCACAGAAAGCACCATACATTGAACAGAAAGGGCAGCATACCGAGCAAAGCGGAGGATATGCTGACAACAACACTTTTCCTCGTACCAGAGGTAGAGGAAGAGGAAGAGGTGGAGTCATCACATGTTTCACATGTGGGAAGAATGGGCACATGTAATTTGAGTGTCCAGAGAAAAAGAAGAACAGTGGAGAAGTTCACATCGCAGAAGCGCAGAGGCGAGATGTTGAGACCGAAGACACAGAAGGTGGAAGGTCGCTAATGATGCGTAAAGTTCTCTTAACACCTGGAAAAGAGGTGGAGGACTCAGCTCAGAGGACCAGATTGTTCAGGATAGCTTGCAAGACCAAGGATTGGGTATGCAAGGTTATTGTGGACAGTGGTAGCATAGATAATCTCGTTTCAACCGAGATGGTGGAAAAGTTGGAGATGGAGACAACTGATCACCCGAGTCCATACAAAGTTTCATGGCTACAGAAGGGACATCAGGTGAGTGTCACTAAACAGTGTTTAGTTGAATTCAAGATAGGGGAGTATAATGACAAAGTACTCTGTGATGTTATTCCCATGGATGTATGTCATTTATTGCTGGGTAGACCATGGAAATATGATAGAAATGTGGTTCATGATGGGAGGATGAACACATATACCCTGGAGAGAAATGGGAGAACATACAGGTTGCTTCCGGAAAAGGATAAGGAAGTGAAGACGGAAGTAAGCAACACAATACTTCTCATGAGTGGGAAGGAACTTCTCACAGAGATGGAGAAGAAGGAAGATCCACAATTCTTTGTGGTCAAAAAGCCGAGGATTGTTCTGACTAGCACAAGAGTGGATGATCTACCAGATGAGATTCAGGAACTGCTGGGAGAGTTCGCTGACATCATAGTGGACGAATTACCTCATTCGTTGCCACCGATGAGAAGTGTGAGTCACCATATAGACCTCATACCAGGGGCTAGTTTGCCAAACAAATTTGCGTACAGATTAACGCCACAAGAAAATGAGGAGGTTAAAGGGCAGGTGCAGGAACTGCTGGATAAAGGACTAGTCAGGGAGAGTTTGAGTCCATGTGATGTTCCGACAGTAATTAGTCCAAAGAAGGATGGATGCTGGAGAATGTGCATCGATTCCAGAGCCATTAACAAGATAACCATCAGGTACAGGTTTCCATTGCCAAGGATGGATGACTTGATGGATTGCCTGAGTGGGGCAAAGTATTTTTCAAATATAGATTTGAAAAGCAGATACCACCAGATTCGCATGAGGGAAGGCAATGAATGGAAAACAACCTTCAAAAAAAATGAAGGATTGTATGAATGGCTAGTCATGCCGTTTGGCTTGACGAATGCGCCAAGTACTTTTATGAGGTTGATGAATGAACTCTTGAGGGAATTCATCGGGAAATTTTTCGTCGTATATCTGGATGACATACTGATTTTCAGTAAGATGAAGGCTGAACATTTGAAGCATTTGGCCATTGTGATGAGAAAGCTACAGCAAGAGAAGTTGTTGGTCAACATGAAGAAGTGCTCATTCATGAAGACAGAGCTCATTTATTTGGGGTTTGTTATTTTGGTGAATGAGTTGAGGATGGATCCGGATAAAGTAGAAGTGATTAAGAATTGGCCATCACCGAGAAATGTTTTCGAGGTGAGAAGTTTTCATGGACTGGCTAGTTTCTACCGAAAGTTCATCAGGAATTTCAGTGGAATTAGCACAGAGATGATGGATACAGTCAAGAAGCGACATAAGTCTTTTCATTGGACAGCAGAGGCTGAGAAGAGCTTCAATATGTTGAAGCGAAAGATAACGGAACAACCAGTGTTGGTATTGTCGGATTTCAGAAGACATTTCAGGTGAAATGTGATGTGAGTGGGTACGCCATCGGAGCAGTCTTGAGTCAAGAAGACAGACCAGTGGCATATTTCAGTGAGAAGTTGGATGAAGCAAAACTAAAATACTCCATGTATGATAAAGAATTCTATGTTATCATACAGGCATTGAAGAAGTGGAGGCATTACTTGATCCCGAAAGAATTTGTATTGTATAGTGATAATCATGCATTGCAATTTGTGAGTCAACAAGAGAAGTTGAACCAAAAACATGAAAAATGGGTAGAGTATATGCAGAATTTCACATTTGTGATTAAACACATTTCGGGTACTGCTAACAAAGTGGTTGATGCTTTGAGTAGAAAATGTTTGTTGTTGCAGGAGTTCTGAGTCAAGACATTGGGTTTTGAAAATCTCAGGGACATGTATGCAGGTGATGCAGATTTTGGGGAAGCATATGAAGCAGTTGAGAATCCAGTTCTCAGAGACAGAAGTCATTGGATAGATTACATGATCGAGGAGGGATTGTTGTTCAGAGGCAATCCACTGTGTATTCTGAATTGCTCCATGAGGGAGAACTTATTGAAAGAGAAGCACAGTGGTGGATTAGTAGGACACTTTGGCCATGACAAAATGTTCGCGAAGATGAATGAATCATATTTTTGGCCAGGAATGTGAGAATATGTCAAGAGGTTTGTCGATAGATGTATAATTTTCTAGCATTCGAAGGGGAGAAAGCAGAATGCAGGTTTTTATCAGCCATTGCCCATACCAGAGAGGCCATGGGAGGCGATTAGCATGGATTTTGTATTGGGGTTGTCGAGGACACAAAGAGGTGTCGATTCCATATTTGTAGTCGTGGACAGGTTTTCGAAGATGGCACATTTTATTCCATGCCAGAAGACCAGCAATGCGACTCACATCGCCAATTTGTTCTTTAAGGAGGTCATTCGACTTCATGGATTGTCGAAAAGCATAGTTTCGGATAGGGACACAAAATTCATAGGGCATTTCTGGAGGACCTTATGGAAGAAGCTAGGAACTAACTTGGCATTTAGTTCTGCTTATCATCCTCAGACGGATGGACAAACGAAAGTGGTCAACAGAAGTCTGGGAGACTTGCTGAGAAGCTTGGTGACAGAACACCACAGTAGCTGGGATCAGATATTACCACAGGCAGAATTTGCATACAACGATTTGGTGAATCGGAGTATAGGAAAAAGTCCATTTCAGATTGTGTATGGTATGCAACTGAGGGGAGTTTCTGAATTGCGAGATTCAGGACAGACTATGACTAGCAGTGCTAGTGCAGAAGAGTTTGTTGAGGCGATGAAATAACTTCATAGTAAGGTGAAGCAGCGACTAATAGATTCAAATCAAGAGTATAAGCACAGAGTAGATCAGCATCGGAGACAACTTCAGTTTGAAGTTGGCGATTTAGTTCTGGCACATTTGAGGAAGGAAAGGATCCCAAGGGGAACATACAATAAACTCAAAATGAAGAAAATCGGGCCTTGCAGAGTCCTGAAGAAATTCAGAGAAAATGCTTACGAGATCGAGTTGTCGGATGGCATCGGAATATCTTCGATATTCAACGTTGCGGATTTATACCCATACAGGGCTGGAGAAGAAGACATTGGAAGTGATGAACAGCCAGAAGTCCAGTGGCAGAAGCAGATGTCGATTGCAGAAAAGCCACAGATGGAATGCATACTGGACAAGAGAGTGGGTAAGAAGACCAGGAGAAAAGAATACTTTGAGTATCTGGTCAAATGGAAAAATCATCCAGTGGAAGATGTCAACTGGGAGACTGAAGCAGTGATACATAAGCATGGACAGACCGTACAGGAGCTCATGGACAGGAGCCCATGAAATTTTTCAAGCCGGGGAGTATGATGCAGGAGCATTGCCAGCACATCAAGCGAGCCAGCGCGACGAGGGGAGACAGCTGGACGAGCCAGCACACATTTTGAAAAACACTTTGGGAATTGTTGCACAAGTCTTTAATGATGCCATTTATGAAGGCGCACTTGTATATTGTAAATGGACCTTGAGCGGATAGCTCTCATCCTTAGGTAGATGAGGCATTTAAGATAGTTAATGTAAAGTAGATAGAATATTTAATTGTAGATTTGATATTTTTAGATTCCAAGAGGGAAAACGTATATAGACACCCTCATTGTATCATTGTAACATGATCGAGCATTCAGGAAAAAAAAGAGCAAGAAGAGAGCTGTAAAAATAACACCCATGTACAGATATTGAATTAATAGAAGAAATCTTTGATTCAATTCCATGGTGATGTGTTGTTTCTCTGTGTGTTGATGTTTTTCTCATGAATGTTTGCTTTCTGTCATGCATTTTCTTTTATATGTTGTGTATGTGATTTCATGGTTGAATTGAAGGCAGAGAAGAAGAGTGAATGAGTTTCAATTGTTTCTCTAAGTGAGCCTGAGGATTCCTCCAAGGAGTGTAGTCGAATTTGTCCGCAAGGAGTGCGTCGACAGAAGGGTTCCCTTAGAGGTAATTTTTGTTCTCATTTCTTCGAGAGTGCAACTAGGCACAAGTGTTGTGCAAGGAGTGTGTAGGCCAAGCTAAGACTCAGAGTTGTGATTCTGAGCGAAGTATCGAAAGATTGTTGCTGCAGTAGTGCGCAAAGTCGAACGACTTCAACACTTAGATAAGGTTGAAGATTTGCCGCAAGGAGTGTGTGCAAGAAGTTCTCTGAAGGACTTTAAGAATCGAAGAACAAGCTCAGGAGGATTAGGCCTTCGAATTCATCGAAGGATAAGTGTAGAGGAAGTTGTTGTCGAAAGTCCGAGGGAAGAGCCATAAGTTACGCACAGTGGAACGAGTCTCATGGAGGAACACTCAACTATTTTCGTAGATTCTCCAAAGGAAGGAAGGATGGCCGAAATTCTCCGAAAAGAATTCGCGATGTGCCTATAAGTTGTCAGATCTCACCAAGAAGCAAGGAAGGTACAGCGAAGGTATCAAGAGGTTCTAAGCTCAGGAAGGGCAGGACCGTCGATGGGGATCACAAGGACTGTTGGATCTACTTGTGGGTCGGCATCGCGGGAGTTCGTGAGTCAAGACTCCAAATATTCGCAACAGAAGTCGCGATATTGCGAAGCGCGATACTCCGACGGGTGAGTGAATAGTGTTAGTCACAGGAGTTGGTGATGTGGCAGGTGGCGCAGGTCATCGGGATCTCGTCGCGAGAAGTCTCGAGTATTTGGTGTTAGGATTCGCAATCCAGCGAAGCCCGAAGTCCCAACGAGATAAAGGATTGTCGGAAAAGTCAACTCGCACGTGTGTATCGGCGTTTTGGCACATCGTGAGTCGGGAGTTGGAAATCTGAGAACTTGGCATCACGAGTAGCGAGGTCGCGATAGAGCCGAAGTCCCGATAAGGTGAGAGGAAGTCAACGTTGACTGACATATTGGGTCTCGAGGATTGGAGAGCCCAGCGAGTAAACGAGAACTTGCGAAGCTGCGAGTTCCGATCCTCCGAAAGTAGAGGAGGGAGGATCGCACCGAAGAGAACTGTGGGTGCAGATTTCCCAATAGGGAAATAGAACAACCGTTGAGTTCTTTGGGCCGAGGAAGAAAATAAGGTCCTGTGAGAGCGGTCGTGCTCCGAGAAGTGCGGTCGGCGTCACATTCTAAATGTATCTCAAAACCAACTTACCATCAATTGTTCTAGCATAATGAATCAAACCTCATCTAAAATAAACCCTTGACAATACTGCCCTATTTTTAAAAACAACCATGCCTCCCTCCCTTCTTTTCTTTAAGACAACCCCCTTAAACATCGTAAGGCACTGAAGTATCTCATCATCTAGAAAGTATTACTTTCCCTTAGTAAATTATAAATTCCATAGCCAGGCTTCTCTACTTTTCAAATACTACCCTTAAACATTATGAAGAATAAAGAAACTATAATTAATAATTACAGTTTATCATAAAAGGGTTTCATGGCCAACATTAACGAATTCAACAGTCCTTAATTAGTTCTCGGCTATAAGGGCAGATAAATATTATAAGCGATAATCGCATTGATCCCATTTAATTAAAACTAAAGCAAGCAGTTAATCTAACTAAATCCATAACCATAATTCCATAAACTAGTTCCATAAACTAAAGCCATAAGCATAATTACACCACTATAGAACGGTCATTTACACTGTCTAATCGTTCAACAACCAATCATTCTTTTCATTACAACCCTGCCCTGGTCACTACTATCTCAATTAAGCTATTATAACTAGGGAAATCAGTTACTATTGTAACGGACAGTCACAATTTAATTTAATCAAATAAACTATTAAAAACGATCAAGTTATCGAGCTAAATCGCAATTTTTTCTCATTAATTTACAACAGTTATATAATTATATGAGAATAAACCGCATGTAAAAACTTGGTCGCACAATAAACTAACCTATAAGTATCCTCATAAGCCTTACCTTAGTAAACATCAATGTTTTTCATTACCATTATCGTTGAAGTCCGACTGTAAGGGAGAGTGTGCATCATAATTAAAATCGTTTCTATAGGAAGGGAACACATGGAAGTTCACGGGAATTAGTGGCAGCAAGGAAATATGCCCGGGGACCCAATCCCAGTGGGAACAACCCAAAGTGTCAAAGGTGGGTAGGGATATCAGTGAAATATTCATTGATCCATCAGCAATTCTCCAGGCAGGGGTATTTCACGTTCGGCGTTCACTGATTCGCAAAGAGAGAGAGAAGTCATCAATGATTGTTTATTTTTATCCCGAAGACCCAAGGCTTCACGATTTTTGCAAGGAGCGTCAAAACAAAGATGTTGAGGGATTATCTCTTCTCTCTCTCTGATCGTAAAAGAACAGGCCTCATGAATTGGTTTTGGTGTGTGCAGGGGCAGTTAAAATCGTGGTGGTTCTCTCTCTGTGCATGATTGCACAGGCCTCATGAAAATTAAGAAATGACTCCAGGAAGTAACACAAAACGCAGTCCAACAAAATTGCAATAATATTAAACAAAGGGAATATTTGGTCTGGGCTCGTTCGGCCATGAGAAAAATGGAGACAACCTCCAGGAAGAAAAACGAAATGCAGTAAGAAAATTGCAGCGAGAAATAAATCATCCGCGGGATAAAATTCGCTACAAGAAATAAACCAATCGCAGGAGTAGATGATAAACCAAACAGAGCAAGAATTAAATCCTTTGCAACATAAAATCCATTGCAATAAATAAACCAATTGCAGAGAAGTAAAATGTTTGGTGACTAGAGAGACATCCCCAAAATCGATGTGTGGAAGCACGAGTTTGCAGAGAATAAATCACAATAATCGCAGAGGCTAAGGAGGGAATAAACTCCCAGGAGAGAATTCCTTGCTGGGTAGAGAAATGATCCTACACTTATTATCCATGCAGAGGAAAGCAAGGCATTTGAATCTAAATCTTTAACATTGGAGTGAAAGACATTCGATTCAGCGCCTGGATGATTGCTCAGGCACAGACTAATAACTTAAAATATAAAGGAACAGAAGATCAAAACACAAATCTGCATCCAAATCTTTTCCGTGGAGAAAAAAATTAATGAAAAAAAAAATGCAATCAAGGAACAAAGAAAACGAAGGCACGAGATACAAAAGTGCAGGCAAGGTTTTGGGTCTGGGGCTCATTCTGGACACGCACAATTAGACAGTAACTCAAAAATAAAACACATTGTGAATAACAAGGTTTATTACAAGATGAATCAAGCGACAAGGAGATTGCATTGATAACAGAATTCTCAAGGAATCCCTAAGGAGACCGACATTCTTACCAAAATTCGAAAGAAAACCATTTCGATCCTACACAACAGTTCTTCCGATGTGGTTATGTATGTACAAATATTTTTCTTTTTCTTCTATCAAATTACCATTACAAATTAGGATTTTACTAAAAATAATCTATTACAATCACCGTAGAAGTACATGTGTAAGAAAATCTCATGTCAATGAAATCGTCATCTGAATACAGTAAAATAAACAAGTGTAAATTAAATTTATTACAAGTAACAACTTTAACAGGCATACCTTTACCGACGATGACGAGGCGAAGAGGTTCTCCCATGCATTCTCTCCATCCAGATCTCGCTTTCTGACCGATGAGACATCATCGGTACCTCCCAGCCAACACTAGGGGTACTCTTCTTCCCCCTGAGCCCCCTGAGCCACAAAGGGTCCATGCACACAATACGAGAGAATGCTAGCACCCAGATCACCTCGCAAGGTCGAGCTACCACTTGTTACCCGAGCTGGGTATCCCAACTCCCACAAGAGAAAGTTCAGTCAAGATGAAATTTGGTATCATAACGTTACGCAAGCCAGATGTGATCCATAATCCTCCTCCGCCATCATTTTTATAGAGTTTCTTAGTCATTAGTTTCCCAAACCCTCATTAGATTTCTTTTTCATTTATTTAATTAGGATAAACCTCCCCCGTACACATGTCGCCCGATCCCCTAGTTGCACCAGAAAAACAATTTATTAATTAATTAAATTTGCCTATTTCCCTCACCCACCTAAAAGTGTTCCTAAAAACGCTCCTCGGTGTCCCATTATTCCCTTACAATTCTTAAATGACTTACGGATTACTTAATTCCTAGTTGAGTTCATAAATAGAAAGTTCCAAAGGCTAGATTCCTTACTAAGTTAGACATTCCTATTTTTCCTTAAGTTTCCCCTTTTCTTTAAGTTTCCCTTTTTCTTTAAGTTTCCCCCTTTTTCTTTTAACTAAAAATCAGATTTAGCAAGTGTAGAAAAACAACCATTTACCCTTTTAATATATTTAATCCTCCATTATAATTTTTACTTTAATAATTAAACTTTGAATTTCTTTACCCCTTTCTTGTTAAATGTCTAATTATTTTCTTGTTCAGAGGTTCTACTTAGACCTAGGTTTTAAATTCACTAGGCTTGGCAATAGTTATTAAGGGAAAAAAATTTATTAAACTTGTTCATCACATCATTCATTTTAAGGTCGATCGGGTCCTAAGGAGGCATAGTTTTATAGGCACTAAGTTTATTCATTTACCAGTTAAATCGTGGTGTGCCCTTCAGGATGCACTATGTGCTCCAAGGGTGCCACTAGCCTCTTTCCATTTTATTTGTGTGATGTTCCCTTCAAGATGCACTGCGTGCTCCAAGGGTATCACTCGCCTCTTGAATGAATTTGGTAGATGTCAAACCCCTAGAGTCAATACTCTGTTAGGTTATCTTGTGGGAGACTAAGGGCCTCTAAGGAATAAGGACCCTACCTTATTGTGCGCCCCTTAGAATCGGCATGAGCGATTGTCACAGTCTTCCTTCACAGCATCGTTGGTCTCTCGAACTAGGTAATCGTTAACCTACATTTTGATCCATGGTGGAAATGCTAGTAGGTTGTCGCAGAGCTGCTGCCACACCTCTTCCTCAATGTCTTTGGTTTTCGTGCGTGGCCCCTCTACTCCAAACGTGAGTATGGTCAGCAAGCTATCGTCATCCTTCATCCATCAACGAATCATGTCAACAATAATAATCAACATCATAACATCTAATCTTATGTACATATGTTTCATTAACAACATTCAAACCCTAACAGTCCACTCCTTAACTCGATCTGGAGTCCACGAAGTTTCATCGATGCCTCGGCATCCTCAATGTCCAGCGTCCTACACACTTAGGAGAACCTAGTCAATAGAACCTGTCGATGTAAATACAACAAAAATAACATAACATCAAATCCACAATGTCTCATAATCATAATCAAAACAGCTAATAGTATAACGACCCGGATCACTTGCACGCAAGTGTCCTCAAAGAATAAGTCTGCTAAGTGCGCGCAAGAGTGAGATGTTACAATTCAACCTAGTTACACAAGTATTATTCTGAATTTACATGTTGGGATGTGTTTTAGGTTGATTTTGAGATTATAAAGTGCATGTAATAATTATATGATGCAAGTAACTATATGAGTGGTTTCTTGTGCTCTTCAAGTCTTGTAAATTTGTATGTTGTCTTAGAATACAGATAGGGAAGAATGTATCTATTTTATGTTTCATTCAACCTAGTTACACAAGTATTATTCTGAATTTACATCTTGGGATTTGTTTCAGGTTGATTTTGAGATTACAAAGTATAGGTAATAATTATATGATCCAAGTAACTATATGAGTGGTTTCTAGATTTTTCAAACTAAAAGTAAGAGAATCATTTTTATGTCATTCAAGTAATTAATACAAAATCTTGTGTGTATTGTGTTATTTTCCACTCTTTATCAAACTCAGTCGTTAGGTGAGTAATTGTGAGAATCTGTATTACACTTAAGAATGATCGAAGGCATGTCCCTGTACATAGATAGGGCTGGATTTGGGCATGTCCATGTACATGGACAGGGTTTATTAATATAAGTTTTTATAAATAAATAAACAAAATTCAATTTATAATGAATATTAAAAAATAAAATTATCTTGTAATCTCTCATCTTCTTTACTAGTTTCATTATCTTTAGTCATATATCCTTATTGAACAACCTTTCCCATTGATTAAGCAACATAATTAGAATCTGTCCCATCGATTGAATAAGGTTTGTATAATATTCGTAACAAGTAAACACAGCTTGAACTTGTATCAATCTCCATAAGAGCTTATCATTGGTGTATCTTAGTATTCTATATCATGCATATTGTACTCAAATACAACAACCTGAACACGATAAAGCTAATACATTGCTTAAGTTGGAGTTAACACATGTATGATGATTAGAAAATCAAAGTACATTGATTAGTGATTATAAAATGTTCCTTATTGATATTCAATCATGATTACTAGTCTCATGTTAGTATAGGGCAATGGTTTTCACTATCACACTGTTTGAATCAGTCATATTAGCATGTTCTAATCTCATATCCATTGTGGTTAAGATAGCTATATAGAATCACTACTAGTTAGCTTAGTAAGCATATCCCATATAACTATGATAAGCTTCATTATGTAGATTACTATGACAATGAGTATGATACACAGTTTGTTACATCACGTGTGTTACTTATACTGATATAGGCTTAGCTTTTACTCTCTCCATATTTTTTACTCTTGTAATGGGAATTCGGTCATGTCCTTGTACAGGGACAAGCCTGAAATAAAGACTATCCATTTTTCTCCATATCAAAAATTTATTTGGAAAAAAAATTGGTTTTATTCATTTGCAAATTACAGAAAAATATTTGGAAAGAATTTTGGTTTTATTCATTTGCAAATTACAAAAATTTATTTGGAAAGAATTTTGGTTTTATTCATTTGCAAATTACAATTATATGTATAAATGAAAAATCAGCAATATAGTACAAAAAAATTCATTTATAAAATGCAGGAATCAACAACTAAATGATACATAGTATAAAACATTTTATTGTATAAATGAACTCAGCAGAATAGTACAAAATTTGTCATTTATAAACAAAATGATACAAAGTATGAAACATTTAATTGGAAAATAAATAATTATTAATACATTAATGAAATATGTTTGTCCATGTCCATGTACAGGGATAGGCCTGAATTTAAGCATGTCCCTGTACATGGATAGGGTCGAATTTGGCCATGTCAACCTCCTAAAACATAATGTAAATAATTAAAAAAATATTTAACAAGGAAAAGGTTATATTTACCTAGACCAGTGGCAACGAACCTCCAGCACCAGCAGCAACGACCTCGAGAACCAACCGCCAGCACCAACCACCCGTACCAACCGCCAGCAACAACGACCACCAGCACCAACCGCCAACACCAACCACCAGCGGCAACGTCCGCCAGCACCAACCAACGGCTAGAAATAATCTACATCAACCAACATTCAAACAGTTCAAAAAAATGTGGATGGGGAAATGTGTGGGTGATATATAAAAATATTTTTGGCTGAAAGACTTTTTTGGACGAAACAGTATTTTGGCCGAAAGAGTTTTTTGAACAAAACATCTTTTTGGCCGAAAGATTCTTTCGACCAAAAGAATGTTCGAACGAAAAATGTTACTGGAAAATAAATTTGTCTAGCTAATATGGTACAAGATAGTCGATGTCATCTTCACGGTATTGTTTGATTTGACATCTAAAGGTTCAGCCAAAAAGATGTGTCTTTCGACCAAAATAATTATTAGTTCGGTCGAAAAAATGTCAGTAGGAATTTTTGAGACCCGATTCTCACAAAAGTGTTACCCAACTTCATGATTTCACCCTACTCCATTCTGATATCTTTCATAATGGCAGATAACTCTCAGCATGTGCAAGGTAGATTATTTGACGATGGTAAGAAAAAATCACCTAACAATCTACAGTGTAAAAAATAACTAGTTAATGTAAATAATAGTAATCAAAAATATTACATCCTTAATATATTACACATTAATTGACACTAAAATAAGAGAAAGAATTTCGACCTTTATGTACCTTAGGATCTGTGTGAGACAAGTGTTTCAAAAACCATTCAATACCTTTAAGTTCACCAACAACATTATAGTTGATATAATATGTGTTCTTGAGCCTTCATAAAGGGATTTTTATGCCTTCTCAAGAAGAGGTACATCGTGAATATCAGCAATGTTGTCCTCATCGATAAGAGCAAATATGTCTTGGATCAATCTATTTGTCCCATCATCTGGCTCAACAATATTATTGGTGTCATCTTCTTCCATAGAATTAACTTAACCAATTTCCAACTTCCTCAACCTGTACAATAATATTTTTACTACTACCAAGCATATTCTCCGACGCCACAAACCTAGAAGGATTTTTCTTTATAATTACAAACAATCAATAAAATTAGTGTATATAACAAATATTAAAATGAAAGAAAATTTTATAAATACACTAAAAACAAAGACAATATATACTAATGAATAAATTACCATGGCACGATATGTGAACCCCCCTTCAACATGCCCATTTATCCAACAATGTCTCTCAATTTTTTTTCTTACAATTCTTCTTATGTTAAAGCCCCTGCATTAATTTCAAGGACATTCAAGTTTTACATTACCCTTTTCCTCCAATGTCACCTTTAACCTAGCAATATTCCTTTCATTTTCTTCATATGTAATGTTGTTATCAATATTTGGCATTGTTGTTTCCCATTACAACAAAAACCATTAAAGATACAATATAATTACAATGTACAAATATTTTCTTACAATACAAATGTCGTCGAATATTGACCCCATTTGTACGTCTAGAGTTAGTAATTAAGCCTTTTCCATCATTGATTTACTAAATGTTCATAAGAGTACTAGTCAAAAATTACTCAAGAGATGAAAATTAACCATATAAACATATACATTTTTACCACATAAGCTTCAAAGCTTCACTATAATAAATTAAGAAAATCATTAAACAATTATAAAAAAGAACTAGGCCAATGGAAATTGTGTAAACATGTTCATACCTTTTTCCTAGACAAATTAAACTTGTGTCCCCACAAAAAATAGGGCCTAAACTTTAGAGTACGTCCAAAATCCAAGCTATATAAATCAAGAATTCAATGTGAAACAAGGAGTAGGCCATATAAAATAGATTATTACATACATTGAATAATGGCTAGATAATTAATATTTTATAGATGTCGCACCTACAATAGAACCATCGAAATCTCTAACTTTCGTCAAAATTCTAATGCACCTTAACAATGTCAAAGTTGACTAAGTCAATGAATTTTAAGCACTTTCAAATGGATATATTTTTTTTTTCATGACCCACAAAATTTTTCGATATATCAATGTGCATTCATTCTCTCGTGACAAAAGGGTGTCGATCTATTGACTCGCTTTAGTCGATATATCGACCAACGTTTCATCGATCTAGTGACGCAAATTTGTCACAAGAGAATGAAATCTCTTCGATATATGGAGTCCCTCATGCCACAAAAGCAATGGAAGATGCAATCTGTTGAAAGTACGATGAAGACCGGGGAGCCCCAAAAAAATAAGATTGCAATTGTAGTAATTTGTAACGGTGCGATTAATTTAACCCATATCATCGTAATATTTTGTCAAATTTTGACCCCGTATGTATTAGTCTGATTTTTTACCACCCCCAAGGTTAGGGGTAACCAAGGAGATGATGTCTCGAGGCCTTCAGGTTCAATACATGGAGTGACGAGAGCCAAATGAGAAGACAAAGCCCCTTTTATCACCACACATCACCATTGATCAACTACAGCAGCGTCCACTACACCATCATGGCCTAGAAGGGACAGTAGGTATTGCTTTATGAGGTAACAAGATTGGTCTTTTGGTGAGTGTCATTTTAATAATTGAATCATTTAAGTATGTTGAAAAGAATCATTTCTTGATTATGAAAATGTTTGCTTGGAAATTATACATTTTGCCTCATTTCACCTTGGTGGTTGACAATGTTTCCTAGTAAGTAGGTCACCCTAGGGAAAAGGGATGTTACTAGGGGTCTCCTTGAAGGGCCATCATACCATTCTCACATATACTTATCACTTTCCACACCTCTTTCCTTGTGTTTCCTTATCTTTTGGGTTTTCGGGATTATTGACCCCAAGAACGGCATGTGCCTCATTTCATGGGAAGAAGGGGCTAAATGCCCAGAGGTTTTGTAGCAGGAAAAAGTTAAAATCCATAAATTATCCTTCTATATGTTCACCCTAAGGTCCTAAGAGAAATGAAATGCTTCTCTATAAAAAATGAAGGACCTTTAAAAAAGGAAACACATAATTAATAAATGTCCCACTTGATGCGGGAATGCATTTGTGGTGTCTTTTAATTTCCAATGCATATGGAAATCAATGTGTTCCTAACTTCAAGTAGCATTGTGGTGATCTTTACTTTCTATTTCACATAGAAATCAATGTTTTGGACCATGTTGGCACAGGGGAAAACCCAGGGTTCAACGCTTCAACAACGCACCAACAAAACCCTAACTATCGGCCCTTTCGGCAACACCTGCAAAGCAGATGAAGTCTCACCCGAGGTAGAGGTAGGGGTGGTTGCAAGACTCAGGTGTCTGCAACCTTAGTTGGGACACAAATCTGTGATTCTAACACTTAGAAAACACTTTAGCATATATCATTCATCGGTATTTAACCCTCATGCCACTCCATAAATGGCGAAGAGCACCGCAACATTCACTTAGATCTAGGTTAAGTTAGCACTTAGCAATAGCAAAATAGGTCTAGCACTCAGCACTTTCATATATGTCAAATCTACATCCATACATCTATGAAGCACAAATAAAAGTAGATATATCTAAGTATATCATAGCAAATCACATAGCATAATCACATCAAAGCACAACACATGGAAAGAGACAAACACATTAGGTCGAAGCACAGAGCACAACACATAGGTTTACAGTGGTTCACCCGCACCCTGGGGCTACATCCACAAAGTCTTCTTCTTCTTTATTAGCTTCGGTCAATCTAACTACAGCACAAAGCTCAAACTTGTACTCCACATAGGACAAGAGATATGCGCGCACCTCGCCAGATCCTCCTTAACCGAGTAGATCTAGCATAGTTCCTTCTTACAATCTGTGCACTCAGCACTTACAACACTTGCACTCAGTTCTGCAAGTCGGTCACACAGTATACACAAAGCCTTGCATAGCACTTAGCTTCTCTACCTCTCTTACATTGCCTAGCTACTTATTTATACTTTACAAAATAGGCCTAAACATGGGTAAACCCATGGCCCGACATCCCATACCCATTACATTATCCCCAAAAACCTAAAAAGGACCCAAGAAAGGGGTCTAGCTTCCACGATCTCCACTTCGCGTTGTGCTCCATCTTTGACAAGCTATCGAAGTTCCAAAAACGGTCAAATATGACCAAGTGTTTCCTCAAAACTTGGTCAAGGGCCAATAGGCCCCCAACACTCACTTGTGACTCATCCCGAGTCACTTAGATCTAGGTAAATTTTCCTCAAAGGTCTCGAGCTGCTTCGACTTGTCTCTGTGCTACAGCTTCCTGCTCAGCGAACTCCTATACAATCACTTCGTTGATAGGCCCTTCCAGTTGTTGCTCGACTATAACAACTACTTGTTCCATTAGTGTTCCTTGGCCTTCGATTTCTTCAAATAGTATGTATGCCTCCTCCTGGCTCGGATGGAGTTTCTGGGTGACTTCCATCACTATGTTCTATAGGGTAAGAACAAGTTGATGGTTAGTTCATTGTTCCTGGGATCTCTTCATCCTCTCAATAGGTGACAGGAGCTCAAGCTGTGCCTGTACTATATCTACGTGATGCTTTTCTTCCTGGATTTGGGACTCCAGTTTCTTCAACTCTGGGTCTTCAGATAGTTTCCCATATATCTGTGCACTTTTGTTACTTAGTTGTTTGCATCCTGCAGCAATTTTTCTAATCCTATCGATTTCACTCTGAGCATCCAATTCTCACTGGTTGTGCACTTCTTGCGAAGTCTGTGGTATGGTATGAAGCTCTAATTCCACGACCCTTTGTTGAATTTGTTGAATAAATTCAGTCAGCTTCATCATTTGACGCTCTATGGGCTCTTCGGCCTTCTGCTATAAGTCAGTCAGAGAGTGAAATGCTCTGTTGACTGCTTCTTCAATTCTAATTTTCTTTGCGAGCAGCTGCTCTTTCTCTTTTTGGACCTTCGCTCGGTCTTCTTCAAATTTTGCTTGGAGAGCATTCTTCTCTTGTTTTGCTACTTGATGTTGCTCAATAATTTCTTCCTGTGCCTTCTTGAGGGCCTGGGTAGCCTATGCTTTTTCTTCCTGAGCACATCGAAGGCGTACTTCGACTATATCAACAATCTTGCAGAGCTGGACCAATTCATCTCCTTCTTCTGTTGTTCCTTCTGGCAGAGGCATAGTAGAGACTGCTCGGCTAGACTAGAGTGCTTTTTGTACTCCTTGGAGCGCGATCTCAATTTGGCTATACATTTGTTCCTGCTTCTCTATTATTTCCTTTCAAGCATCATTGACTGTTGCAACAATGAAATCAAAGTCATCCGATGTGAGGGAAGTTCGCATATTAGTTACAGGGGTTCTTGGTTTCTTTCTAGAGGAAGACTTCAGAGGTGAAACCTTCCTTTTCTTGGATGAGTCTTCTTCATCCCTGGGTGGCGGTACTTCAACTTGTTGTCTCTCATATTCTGCACCTTCCTCATCATCACCTTCTTTGTCTGGCATAATGGAAGTCATCCTTACTGATCTATTATCTATATCCTAAACCTCTTCGGGCTTCTTCGTCTCCTTTGTCTTCTTTGTTCTATTGGGCCCAGGTGTATCTTTTGTAGCTTTTGGGCTATCGATGTCTAAAATTTCTGTGGGGTCTGTTGAAACAAGGAGGTTTGTCGACCACTCCTTGGTGATCTCTTCCAGGTCTTGTTCTGTCAGCTTATAGTAGGACTGGAGCTATTCTTGGTGCTCATCAACACGTGGGGTTAGGTATATAAAATGGTGGTCCATGCTGAACTTTATCAGAGGTTGGAACCTATGTAAAGTTTTATGGGTTATGCGAGGTTCACTCCTTATGGTTTCTTTCAGTTAATTATAATATCCATGGAAAATGGAATTTGATTGACATTGCTTGATCATGTCGTTCGAGTACCACAAGGTACTGAACTTCGCAGCTAGTGGCTCAAAAGGGTCAAGGTCCAAGAAAGTTGCACCTTCTGGTAGCTTCCATGCAATGAAGGTGATCAGTATCAGGAGCTAGCTAAAATGGAGTTCATGCCCCCGATCCTGAGCTTCTCTATAGTCAATCTCCAGTTGATTCACCAGGTACTTTGCCCAGTTCATTTGTAGTCCCTCTGCGCACTTTCCTGCGACATCAACTACGAAGCCTGATACTTGTGTTGGTCGATTCTTACATACCAGCTTCCCTGCAATTAGTTGGCATGCGAGGTGCATTTTGCCACTTTTAATAGATGATACCTTGTAGCCTCTTGTGCCTTTCTCAACATCGCCATAAGCCTCTTTTATCTTCTACGCAAGAGTGCAGTCTATGGTCTTTCTAGGATAGTAATCATGGGGATCAGGGCCCTGCATGCTAAGCCCAGTGATCCTATTGATCAGCGTCGAATCAACAATTATTCAGCAGTCTAACCATAGGTATCCTCTGTGGTAACTTGCAAGAAGTAACTTTACACAAGAATTCACCTCCTGGTGTCTGTCGAAGTGCGGTATTTTCATAATGTTTAGTAGAGTAGATTGTGCGAGGTTCATCGTCCATTGTTGCGCGACAAGATTTGATTTCTTTCCCTTAGTTCGTGTCAAGTAATTATACGGGGCAAGCATGCTATAAACTTTATGGTCCCCCAGGTTGAAGTCGCAAAACTTCAATGTTGTAACCTTGTCTTGATCTGCGCGGTAGGTGCGTACTCCCTTTGGTAAATATGCAGTTACTAGGGTATATTCAAAATCTCTAGGGACATTGTCCCTATTAATATCACCGCTCAGAGGGGGTATGTAAGCTGGTAGAATGGATGGAACTAACTTTGCATTGGCTATGTCGTCCTTATGCTTAGTTCTCCTCTCTGCACCGGCTTGAGATGTTCCAGCTCGAGAAGTCGATGGGGAGGATTGCACTCCTCTCATCGATGAGGCTTGGACTCATGTGGACATTCTTCTTTCTAATATGACTCTCCCACTCATTAAATTGAGAAGGAATTTTGTGATGGATTCCTCAAGCGCGGTGAGCTCGTCGGACATACACACTTGGGAAAGATAAGCGGAGTCACGATGATCTCAACAAACTACACTAGGGTGGACGATCTACTTGCAATGATCATTGTATACAATTATGAGTTTTGTGGGCTTCGATTTTTTAGTTGCAAAAAGTGTTCTTCAGGCGCGACGCGATGAGATAAATAGGAAATTCATCAACGGTCTGATTGCAACGGGTATGAATCTTTCATGAACATTGATCCATCCATTATGGCATGGCCCAATGGTCTGGTGGTGATCCTTTAATGATTTTTTGTTCGTTCGGGGCAGAATTCGAATGGGTATATCGGTCCAACGGCTATATTGTTGCACCTTGGCGAAGTGCCAGATGTTGTTGTCCTGATATCTCGGCGAAACTCAATTCTTTTGATTTTTCTTTCTGCGAAGTTTCCTCCGAAACTTTCTGTAACTTTTCGATCTTGTCTCTCTTCTTACTTAGCTTCCTATCCTTCTTCCCAGTGAGCTTCATCTTGGTCATCCTTTTTCCATTATGAATCTTGTCTTTTCTCGACATAGTCAATTCACGATGTTGAGGTTCTTTCTTCAGATCTAAGGGTAATACTCCTTCATCATATGGATTAGTTATTTTTGTCTTTGGTGGTTCCTCTAACGCTCTTATAGCTTCGACATTTGGGTTCCTGGTGTTCAACAGCTGAGATTTGTTCTCTTTTTCTTCCATCAAGTAGGCGATCCTTCTAGTCATAAACTCCATGAGTTATTGCTTCTTCTGTTCTAGGGATTCCTTTTCTTCTTTTCTCTGGATCTAGTTGCCTAACAAAGCTGGAAATGGGGCACGGTCCTTAATAAATCTAATGACTTCAAACTCTTCCTTTGTCGAAGATCCATGGGTACTCATAGCTATCTAGGTAATTCTGCCACATAGGGTTACCATTTTTCCTTTAAACAACCCTATTATTCCTAGTGAAGGAACCATAGCAATCCTTCCTAGGTTTTCCCAAGTACTTTCTATCATAATGTTCATTTGTGTTCCCTCACCTAGAGCACATTCAATGTCGAAGTCTCTTATTCTTACTTCAACTTTCTCCTTTTCTTTGAATATCTTTGACAAACTGGCATTGTTATGTTCATCCAAGGTTTCTTTCATTTTCAGTAACATAATCTCTGATCCTTTCTGGGTTTCTTCTATAATCTTAGTCTCTTGACCTTTTTCCATATTCATGTTTTCACATCTAGTAATCATTCTAGGGAAATCCAGTACTTAATGGTCCATAGCCTTACAATAGAGGCAACTAGGGTTTCTCCCAAGGAATTCCTTAGCAATATGTCCTACTCTTCTGCAACTGTAACAAAGAGTTAATCCTCTCTTTCTCTTCCATGATCCCAAACTTTTCTTGTACTGTGCGCTAGGATCATGATGGCTAGCCTGCAAAAATTTCTTTC
Organism: Picea engelmannii; assembly: GCA_009831015.1. Taxonomy (NCBI): domain Eukaryota; kingdom Viridiplantae; phylum Streptophyta; class Pinopsida; order Pinales; family Pinaceae; genus Picea; species Picea engelmannii. The sequence goes on from ML776725.1 coordinate 462,090, forward strand.
TAGGATCCTGCATCCATTGGTTAGTCGAAAAATTATTTCTATGCATAGGTATAACATATATTTCATTATTATTATCAGATATATTCATACCAAACGTTCTTTCATCTAGCAATGCCCTAGTTTTCAAGCTAGGAAAAAATCTATCAAGCATACCTAAATCCATACTTTAGAAACAAAAATTTTCACTTCTTTTACTTCTATAGATTACAAAGATTCCAGATCTAAGAACTTTTAACTATTATTACCTTTATCAGAGCACAAATATTACAGATCTTACCTCTTTCTGTAGATCTAACTTAGAAACTTCAACTTTAACCTTTCTTAGAGCACAAAGCATTCAGATCTGACTTATTTTCTTCAGATCTGTCCTTCCTTCTTCAGCACGGAGCTTTTCATATCAAGTGGATCACTGTGCACTAGGGAACAAGTCCATGCACAGAGCTTTTACAATTTCAGGACGAACTTTCTGTACAAATCTTCTTCTTCCTTAGTTCCCAGCAATCACAGTTTCAGGTCCCGGCAATGGGACCATTTGTTGGCACAAGGGAAAACCCAGGGTTCAACGCTTCAATAGCGCACCAACAAAACCCTAACTACCAACCCTTTCAGCAACACCTGTGAAGCAGATGAAGTCTCACCTGAGGTAGAGGCAAGGGTGATTGCAAGACTCAGGTGTCTGCAACCTTGGTTGGGACACAGATATGTGATTCTAACACTTAGAAAACACTTTAGCATAGATCATTCATCGGTATTTAACCCTCATGGAACTCCGCAGATGGCATAGAGCACCGCAGCATTCACTTAGATCTAGTTTAAGTTAGCACTTAGCAATAGAAAAATAGGTCTAGCACTCAGCACTTTCATATATGTCAGATCTACATCCATACATCTAAGAAGCATAAAGAAAAGTAGATCTATCTAAGTATATCATAGAAAATCACATAGAATAATCACATCAAGCTCAACACATGGAAAGAGACAAACACATTAGGTCAAAGCATAGAGAATAACACACAGGTTTACTGTGGTTCACCCCCACCCTGGGGCTACATCCACAAAGTATTCTTCCTCTTTATTAGCTTCGGTCAATTTGATTATAGCATAGAGCTCAAACTTGTGCTCTGCATAGGACAGGAGATCTGCGCGCACCTCGCCAGATCCTCCTTCCTTGAGTAGATCTATCACAGAGCCTTCTTACAATCTGTGCACTCAGCACTTACAGCACTTGCACTCAGTTCTGCAAGTCGGTCACACAGTATACACAAATCCTTTTCTAGCACTTATCTTCTCTGCCTCTCTTACATTGCCTAGCTACTTATTTATACTTTACAAAATAGGCCTAAACAATGGTAAACCCATGGGATGACATCCCATACCCATTACATTATCCCTAAAAACCCAAAAAGGACCCAAGAAATGGGTCTAGCTTCCACGATCTCCACTTCGCATTGTGCTCCATCTTTGACAAGCTGTCAAAGTTCCAAAAACAGCCAAATATGACCAAGTGTTTCCTCGAAACTTGGTCAAGGGCCAACAGACCATAATAAATTAACGACAATAAAGGGGCTTGGAAAAATGTTGGAATGCAAATGAAGGATGCAGTGCACCCTCTACAAAGGTACTCATAAATGAGACAATATGAGCCCTTGATATGTCAAGAACCCCATGCCCAAAATTCATACCCCCATTCACCTCATATTCATTACATGACTTAGAGGGGTATTCTTTGGAAAGTCTCCTTGACTTGGGGATTGATCTACCTAATAGGGCACCATGACAACCCTGTCATACTTAAATTTGGAAAATTTTATAAAGTCTTTGAGAATTTGTTTAGTTTGAAAATGGGGTACTTGATGCACATGTTTGGGTGGTTCTTTTATTAAATTTTGCTTACTTGGAATGATACATGTGACTTGTGGACCCTTGGAGAGCATACTTGTTTGTCTTTGCAGGACCTTTCCAAGTGAAATCTATTCATAGATGAATTATGTCATTTTTACCTTCATGGGGGGTTTGAAAACCCCAAGGATGGACACCATACCCCATAGGAAGGGAAAAGGACCCCAGAACCTTTGTGTGAAAACGATATAGGACGTTTCCTTTGGAGGCACTTATACATCACTAGAGGATGACATGATATCCCTTTGCACTTATACGTTGGCCTTTGGAAGCCTAAGATGTCACCTCCTAAGGCCTTGATGTCATGTAGAGGCTAGGGTTTTGATGGGATTTATGGAACCAGACATGATGTGATGTGGTTTGAAGGAAGGAAAGGCATGGAATGACACTCTAGCACATGATAGCTTGACATTGTTGAATTATTGTAACTACAAAGAGTATTCTATTTATTATTGATGTATTATTCATTAGATCAATCCCCTTTTGTGGATTGATCATGTCGAGTATTGTAAATGACCAAATCCCCTTTTTCGGATTGGTCAAACCATAATTGTAATAGGATAAATGAGAAGTCGGTCCCAGAATATATTAAATTGGTTATAACCACCCAAAATATATTAAAGTGGTTATAACCACCCAGATTGAGAATTTGGACATGGCAGTGAAAAGACACCTCAGTTTAGCACATGCCAGATTGTATAAATAAGAGAGGCTAGTGCCTCATTTGTTCACACAATCACTTGTTCATCAGAGCTCAAGTTTGGAGTTGTAGCTAGAGAAGAAGGAAGAGAGAGAGAGGCGCATTCTTGGGAGAGGAATTTATGTATTGTTTGAGTTATCTCTTGGCATTGTATTGGCTATCTATATTAAGGAAGTTTTTGTTGGGTTTTCTCCCCCATGAGGGTTTCCAAGGATAAATGATGTGTCTCTTGTGATTGTGTATTTCTCAGTGATCCTATCTATTCTATGGTTATCTAGTGAATTTAAAATAAACCTAATAATAGCTTAAACCTCAACATGGTATCAAAGGTAAGCTGAAGAGAGCATCTTTCACAAGAAAAAGAGAAAAACATCAGTGTTGTCGTACATTCAAATTAGGGAATTTTATTGAAGAAGAGTTTCAGCCCCAAAACCATCTAGAAAAGTGTTCCCTTCCTCAAGGATCCCTTTGGCATCCTCAACCCAAATTTTCAATGGCTAGATCTCCCAAAAAGTGAAACCAGAGTTTTCACAAAGTACCAGAAAACCAAAAGTACCAGAGTACTAGAAGTACCAGAGTACCAAAAGTACCAGAAAACTAGAAACACTAGTCCAGAAATCCATTGATCAAGTTTGAAGGGGTAAAATTTGGATTTTTTTAAATCTAACCACACCAGGTTACTCGCCTTAGCCAAGCACACCTCCGAGTAAGTTCATAATTCAATTTTGAGCATTTTCATTTTTTGGTCATTTTCCTAGCTCCAGGTAAAAGATGTCTACAAGCACTAATATTTTTGACAAGCTAGAAGGTGTGGAAAACTTATATTCCTATAAGTATAGGATTGGACTCATTCTTGAAGAGAATGACCTAGCAAGATTCGTTAAAGAAGAGGTAACAAAACCCGTCGATGCTGCAGAGAAAGCAAAGCACCAAAAGGACACAATTAGGGATAAGAGAATCACTGCAGATTCTATCAAAGATCACTTGATTCCTCAAGTGTATTAAAATAAGACTCCAAAAGAAATGTTTGATGCCCTAACTATATTATATGAATGAAAGAACATAAATCGGAAGATGAATCTAAGAACTCAACTCAAGAATACAAGCATGTAGAAAGGAGAATTGATCCAGGAATATTTCTCCAGAATATCTCAATTCAAAGAACAACTAGAAGCAATTGGAGATACTATAGATGAAGATGAACTCATAATGATGGCCCTTAATGGTCTCACAATACCATGGGATGCATTCATCCAAACTATTTGTGCCTGAACGGAGGAACTAAAATTTGACAGTCTTTGGGAAGAATGTATTCAAGAAGAAAAAAGAGTAGCTAACCGAGAAGATTTACTATCAAGAGATGAAGATCAAGCCCTAGCTACTCAAAATAAAAGAGGAATAAATAAATCTTACTTCCAAAAAGAAACTCATAAAGAGTCTCACCCCAAAAACAAATTGATACATAAAGAATCTCAACCAAAGAGATTACATAAGAAAGGACAAAGAAAAGAAAGAGACTTCTCATCTTACCAATGCTACCATTGTGACAAGATGGGAAATATTGCAAGACATTGTCCAGCTAGATGAGAAGAATACAAGAGGAAAAACAAGAGGCATCATGCCCATGTAGTTGAAGATGAAGAGCCACCCATGAAGATCATAAAAGAACGAATAGAAGACTATGTCTTAATCTCAGCCCTCTCAGGATCAGTATCACCTAGAGAGGAAACTTGGCTCATTGATAGTGGTGCTTCCAAGCACATGACAGGTCAAAGAGATATTCTCTCTTGCCTTTCAGAAAATAAGTTTTCTCATAAAGTTACACTTGGATATGATTATCAATACCCTATCAAGGGAATGGGAGAATCAAACTACAAGATTAATTCAGGGACTCCAATGAAGATGAAGGATGTATTATATGTACCAGGTTTGACAAATAACCTACTCTCCATATCAGCTTTATAAAAGAAAGGCTTCAGAATTGCCTTTATAGATGGAGAATTTCTTATGTGGGCTAAATGAAAAACCATGAAAGAAGCAATCGTTATTGGAAAAGAAGAAGGTGGATTGTATAAGCTAAAGGGTCAATTGGAAGCAGCCATGACCCATGCCATTGAGAATCCATGTGAACTTTGGCATAGAATATTAGCCCACATCAATGACAAGGCATTACCGTATGTATGCAAAGTAGTGACAAGTCTACCAAAACTCAAGGTTGACCATGAAGGTGTGTGCAATGGATGTGCACAAGGGAAGAACATCAAGAACCCTTTTCCAAAGAGAGATAGTAAAGCAGAAGGAGTCTTAGAACTCATTCACTCAGATGTGTGTTTCCCAATGACATCATCCTCCATCAGTGGGTATGTATACTATGTATCTTTTATTGATGATTATTCTCATAAAACCTGGGTTTACTTTTTGAAATCAAAAGATCATGTGTTCAGTAAATTCAAGGAATTAAAATGCTTGATAGAGAATCTTTCTGAAAGAAGGATCAAGATACTCAAGTCATATAATGGAGGAGAATACACCTCAAAAGAGTTTGCAATATATTGCAAATATGTCAAGATCAAGAGGGAACTCACCACTCCCTACAATCCTCAGCAAAACAATGTAGCAGAAAGAAAGAATAGAACTATAATGGAAGCAGTGAATACCATGATCCATGATCAAGATATTCCAATGTGCTTATGAGCAAAAGCAGCAAAAAAAGCAGTATATGTACAAAACTGAGTGTCCCATGGTGCACTTGGGTTCAAGACCCCTAAAGAGATGTTCTCCGGAAAGAATCCAGAAGTAAGCCATCTCAAAATATTTTCCTTCCCAGTATTTGTACATATTCCAAAAGAGAAGAGAAACAAGTTGGACCCTTCAGGAAAGAAGGGAATATTTGTTGGATACTGTGAGGTCTCCAAGGACTTAAGAGTTTATATACCAAGTCACCATCATATTGAGATCAGCAAGGATGTGACCTTTGATGAATATGTAGCACTCAAGAAATTAAGAAGATGTCAGCTTGAAGAAGTATATGAAGAGGAACCTGTAGCTCCCAGAGTTGCAGAACCAGTGAGGGAAGTCATAGCTTCCCCTAATGAGGAAATTCTATAAGATCATGACATAGTATAATTTCAAGAACCTCCTCAGATGACGATCTCCCATAAGATAAATCGTGCTTGGGCTAGAGATATTATTCAATATGGAGAGAATTATGGTGTTCTCGAAGGAACCACGAGATAAGTGAAGAGACCTAAGCCATTCTCCATTTATATGGCCTTGATGTGTGATCTCTTAGAAAAGGAGCCTGCCTTCTTTGAAGAAACCATTCAGAAGAAAGAATGGGTATATTCCATGACAGAAGAATACCAATCCATAATTAAGAATGATGTATGGGAAATAGTTCCCAGACCGAAGAGCAAGGATGTGGTATCTTCCAAATGGATTTTCAAAATAAAACATGTTGTTGATGGAAATATTGAGAAGTATAAATCAAGGTTTTTCACCCGTGGATTTTCTCAAAAGGAAGGCATTGACTATGAAAACACATTTGCTCCTATATCTAGATACACTTCAATCAGAACCATCATAGCCCTTGCAGCTAAGATGAAGTGGAAGTTACACCAGATGGATGTAAAGACAACTTTCCTAAATGGTGTCATTGAAGAAGAAGTGTATATAGAACAAACTCAAGGATTTGAAGTTGAAGACAGGAAGACTCATGTCTGCAAGTTGAAGAAGTCTTTGTATGGATTGAAGCAAGATCCTAGAGCTTGGTATGGAAGGATAGACAGTTTTCTGAAAAGATTGGGCTTTACCAAGAGTAAAGCAGATTCTAACCTTTACTTCAAGGTTATGAATGATGAGCCGGTTATATTGTTGTTGTATGTGGATGAATTATTCTTGGCTGGAGAAGAAAATCTCATCGCCAAATGTAAGAAGAATCTCGCTGCAGAATTTGAGATGAAATACCTTGGCCTAATGCATTATTTATTAGGTCTTGAGGTATGGCAGAGTCCAGAGAGGATATTCCTTAACTGAGGGAAGTAT
>ML776725.1:481063-515926 GCA_009831015.1 Picea engelmannii
GCATCATAATGAAGGAAAAAGTTTTATCATCATAAAAATCCAGATCACTTGCGAGCAAGTGTCCTCAAAGAATAAGTTTGGTAAGTGCACCAGAGCGGGATGTTACAATGACTCATATACTATGTACTCCTCTTCCATAGAGCCCTCTGGTTTTTCCCTTTATCGAACAAACCCCTTCAATTTTTTCATGTACCTCTCTAAGAAGAACATTCAATGACATGAGAGTACCCCAGCTAATTCAACCTCGTCAGGTAGGTGAATTAGAAGATGGAATTGCAAGTCCATAAAAATCATGGGAAGTTCCTTCTCAAACATACAAACAACATTAGTTATATCTCTATGCCACCATGGAATTATATCCATATGAATCTCCTTTGATGTGATCCAACATACAAATGCAGATAATTTTGATATGGCATGTCCCAGGTCCTAGAGGAATTCATGGTTCACACAACCACACATGAGAAACTGATAATGACATTACAAAATAGACACACACACATCATTAATTTCCATAAAAATTTGAGTGAATAGCATATTTTTATCGACAATATAGAAGAATAATCATGTATTCAACATACATACCCTTAGAAGGTCCATATGGTCATGTGATTTCAACCCCGACAAATTCCCTTCTACAGTGAAGTCACATTGTACAGTCGACACATATAAAGAAGGTGCCTTTACACCCAATATACAATCCTTCGCCATAGAAGTATCATCTTTCTTAAAAATACATGGGACATCACCTTCTTTAAAAGACCAAGAGGTACCAGCCTCTCCTCTAGTTTATTTTCTTGGCCAATGTCTCTTTTTAGTATTTGAAGCAATAAGATCTCTCCTAACAGCCAATGTGTCAATTTCATTCGATGATATGTGTCTCCATAAATAATATGAAACATTTTTAAATATATGCATGGGATCTAGTAAGTGGTCAATCTTAATATTCTCCCAATATGGAAGCTCATAAAATATAGATTTCATTTTCATCCTAAAGGGAATTTTCTTGACATAGGTGTCAAAAATTTAAGTATCATCGAACATAGGTTCCTCATTTGAATCAAACAATTCTACCATTTCCTTCTCCTTCTCTATTTCATATGCCTTAATCCAATCGGTCGGTGTCATTTTTTTAGGTCTTCGGGTTCTCTATGGTTTACCATTGAAAGCATATGCAACTCTTCTATAAGGGTTTGTTGGAATATACATTAATAGTAAGAGGGGGGTGTGAATCAATTATAGACAAATTTTATAACTCTTTCCCTTTACCACTTTAATTAGTAATCAATCAAAAGAAATGAACAAAGTTAACCATATCAACAAATATCAACACAAAACCATAGTACATAGATATTAACGTGGAAACCCAATTGGGAGAAAACCACAAAATTTTATTTACAAGATATTGTAGGCACTAACCTATAGTTATAATGTTTTCATGCACCAACATGTTGGATATACCAATCTCCTTGAATGAGCACCAACTCAACAATAAGTTTTGCAAGCACCAACCTATAGGAGATACCAATCTCCTTGACTGAGCACTAACTCAACAATAAGTTTTGCAGGCACCAACCTACAGGAGACACCAATCCCCTTGGTTGAGAACCAACCCGGTTGTAACATTTTCATGCACCAACCTACAAGGGAAACCAAACCCCTCTCTTGCACCACCCTTCTACCCTAAAGTAAATAATATTTGTATTTATCTTCCTTTATGTATTTTGATCTCATAACTTTAGCGCTTCTCTTCACACGATCAAGTCCTTCCACTCACTGATCCACTCCCTGAGATGATTATCTTCCCTTCATTTTAGGTATCCTTGGACTTGTGAAAATCAAAGTTCCTCTTACTCGCACATACTTTTCACTTTCTTAGTTTTTCAAACTCAGAACCCCTTGAAATCCATCAAATCCTCTGAGTTCTTCCACTTCTTTTCATACTTTCTCTCACTTCTTAGAGCCTTTGAATCGCAAAGCTCCACTTCCCTTCAAATTCACTCACTCTGCTCACTATTTCAAAACAATCCTGACATCGCTATTTATGTGAGACCATAGGTAAGTGTGTGTCTACAAAAACACATTTCTCATCAAGTCGGCTTCAAATATTCACAGAATCAGGCTAAAACATTCCTTTGAATATGGCACAAACCCTTTCATCTCACACAATATACTCTCATACCACACAACACAAATTTGATGCTCAACAGTCGTCAAATCATTTCCTCAGTTAACTCTCAATCATTGATTGCATTATTTCTACCATTTGATTGGGACCATAGGGGCTTGAAACACACAGGGCACCCCTAAACAATTAGTAATTGTCTAATCAAATCCTTGAACAAATTGTTATAGTCAATTTGTGATCAAGTTCATCAGAACTATTGGGTCTACCAAGTCCCTAGGCTATCAACATATCATCATATCGACTTCTTGTTGTCCCTCAGACTCCCCTCCATTGAAACACGTCCATAAGTAAATAAATATGTTATGTCTAGATCCTCTCCGATGGCACATATTCCGACAAATCCAACAGTCCTCAGAGTCTAATATTAATGGCTATGATCGCATCATTCCTTCAACCTACATGACCATAATCTCCCATATCTCAAACTACTCATGAGATAGTCAGGTAGGACCCACAATGATCTACGGTTGTCTTTGCATCATTCCTTCTCTTTGATTAGCGGTTATCATTGGCTCTTGGATTCTCTCGTCATTGGATATCGTTCTAAAGTATTCCTCCCAAACCTTCGACAACCTTCCTTCTGATAGGCCTAGACTAGAATTAATGGTCGAGGACTCGTTGATACAACTTCTCTTATTAAACCATTAGACATCATTGATTCAAGGATCTACTCATTGTATTATGAAAAAGGTGCTTGACTTAGTCCCTCCTCGGATTGGCGCCAAGCTCTTTTCTTCCATGTGATTGAGTGCCATAACATTGTGCCAAGCCCCATTCATTATCTCCTTTAACCTTTGGTGTTAACCCCCTTTACCATATATGACCTCGGACTATAACCTTGGGATATCGAATTTCATCATAATTAACTCTTCTTAAGCCATCGAACTGCCCTTTTTAGAATTCCTCAAAGAATAAGGTTTATAACACTCTGAACTATCAACTCCGATGCAAAATAAACCACTTTGATGGTTCAGACTCCTCCTTTTGGAGTATTTATCACTAGTCTCACTCTGATGGATCTGATCTGATGGATTTATACTACTCTGGCCTTTTCAAACTCTAATGGACTAGATTTAGTCCGAGAATTAGAACTCCAAGACACTAGAAGCACTCCGACCTTTTAGGATTCTCTATCGAAGTGTCTTCATCGGACCTCTCTGGTTGAGTCACTCTGATCTCTTCAAACTTTGACAACCTTCTAGCTCTAATAGTAGACTACCACGTGCCTCCTTCCAGGTCCGTTGATTTGGTTCACTCTAAATGTATATGTATTTTTTTTCGGGGTCTTCCTTTTGTTGAACCTTCCTATCAATCAGTAACTCTGATAGTCATCGGACTATCACCCCTCGGAGTATTAGTCTCTAGATTGTCTTCAGATTTTTAATTGACTTTGAAGGTCCTCGGATTCTCCGCCTCCTTGGGTATCGTCTCCGACCCAAACTCAAGAGTTGGATCATCATTTATCCTTCTAGTGATCAATGGTGGGTGTTTACTCCATTGACTCTATTTGATGGCATAGATCTCAAGGAAAATCCACAACCCTATTTCCAACCTCCTTTGACATCAATGACAACATTGTTTCCAACAAACTCCCCCTTTTTCATTGATGGAAACACAATCTGAAACTAAAATATTCCAATCTATGTGACCATAGATCTTATCATTTTGTTTTCATTCTAAGTTGACTACTTCTTGTAAGTCTCCCCCTTTTCTATAAATCTCCCCCTTTGACATCAATGGTAAATGAATTTTCTTCTACTTTCACTAAAATTTTCATTCTGCAATCAGCGACCTTATTCACTGCTCCCCTGATTTTTTTCCCTTCTCTCTTTCTGTAGTTCCCCTTGATTTGTTTATTTTCTTGTATTACTTTAGTGATTGGAAGTCATAGTGACCACCCCCAATTTATGTCTAAGGTACTTAAATACTTCTCTAGGAAGAGGTTTTGTAAATATATCAGCAACTTGTTCTTTTGTGCCAATATACTCCAGTTTGACATGTTTTTCTATGACTTTCTCTCTCAAGAAGTGATACTTGATTGGAATATGTTTTGTTTTTGAATGCATGATGAGATTATTAGATAGATTTATTGAATTGGTATTGTCACATATAATTGATACAGGTTGATCATATTATACTTGAATGTCTTTTAATGTTTTTTTCATCCAAAGGAACGGTATACAACATGTTTTTGTTGCAATTTATTCTTCTTCTGATGTGGATAGAGAAATCAATGATTGCTTCTTGTTGAACTAGGACACCAGGCTATTTCCTAGAAATAATGCTCGACCACTAGTTCTTTTTTCTATATCCCACACTGCCTACCCAATATGCATCTGTGTAAGTTGTCAGAGTGAAGTCTTTTCTTGTGGGATACCACAAACCAAATTCCAACGTCCCTTTCAAATATCTGAATATTCTTTTGAATTCATGTACATGTGTTTCCTTAGGTTCATCTTGAAACCTTCCAACTAACCTTACTTCCTGCATTATATTTGGCCTTGAAGCCATCACATAAAGCAGGCTACCTATCATCGATATGTACAGGGTTTGATTAGTTTCCTTGGATTGATCTTTCTTTCTTAGCTTACAACCAATGACCATGGGTGTGTTTACAGGTTTACAGTCTTCCATTTCAAACTTCTTCAACATCTCTTTGATGTATTTGGTCTGATAAATGAATATGTCTTTGCTCATTTGAGTAATATGTAGTCCCAAAATAATGGCAATTCTCCAATCATGGACATCTCAAATTCCTTTTTCATTTCTTCTGCAAAATTTTGGTTCATTTCATCAACATTACTTCCAAAAATAATATCATCCACATAAAATACAATGATCAACATTTATGCATTATCTATTTTGATGTAAATATTTTTATCTGTTGTTCCTCTTTTGAAGCCTTGTTGTTGTAAGTACTTGTCAAATCTTGAATACCATGTTTTGGGGGCTTGCTTTAATCCATAAAGTGCTTTCTTCAATATATAAACACAATCTTCATCTTCTGAAAATAGGAACCCTTCAGGTTTTTCTATGTACACTTCTTCCTCTTAATCTCCATTCAGGAAAGTTGACTTGACATCCATTTGGTACACTTTAAAATTCTTGAAGCTTGCAAATGCAAAAAACTTTCTAATGGCTTCTAACCTTGCAACAGATGCAAATGTTTGTTCAAATTCAATACCTTCTACTTGAGCATACCCTTTACACACTATCCTTGCTTTATTTCTTACTAATTTTCCATCTTCATTCAACTTGTTCTTGAATATCCACTTTGTACGAATCACATTTTTATCTTTGGGTCTTGGGACAAGTTCATGTGTCTCATTTTTATCAATATGATGTAACTCTTCTTCCATAGACTTCACCCAATGTTGATCATAACATGCTTCTGCAAAGCATTTAGGTTCTACTTTGGAAAGTAAAGAGAGATTCGTATGCTCAGAACTATTTTTCAGTTTTCTCCTAGTCTAAGTCTTAGCATTTTTATCTCCAAGAATTAAGTTTTCTGGATGATTTTTCTGTACAAATCTGGATGGTTTTTGTGTATCTTGGCATTCTATTTCTTCTTATTATTCTTCTTATACATTTTTTGTTTCTTCTTCTTCATCATATGCTTCTTCTTCTTATTTGTTGTAATCCATTTCTCATGTGTCTGGTTTATTCTTGTGTGGTAGATATTCATCTATTCTTACATTAACGCTTTCAACAATTTTCTGCAGTCTTTTGTTGTAACATCTATAGGCTTTGCTTCTTGATGAATATCCAAGAAAAATTATATTCATCTGCTCTTGAGTCAATTTTCCTATATCCTCATTATCTTGTTTGATGCAAAACATGCTTGCAAAGATTCTGAAGTGTTTAATAGATGTTGGTCTACCTTTCCATAATTCATAGGGAGTCTTGTCACAATTGATTATGATCTGCCCTCTATTTAGACTGTAGACAGCAATGTAAACCACCTCTCTCCAAAATCTATCTGAGAGATTTGCTTCATTTAACATTTTCCTAGCGATTTCTTGTACATGTATGTTTTTCCTTTCAACTACTCCATTTTATTGAGGGGTTCTTGCAGCTAAATATTGTATTTTCCTTCCACGGTTTTCACAGAATTCTTCAAATTCATTGGTTGTGAACTCACCTCCATTATCTGATCTTAATCATTTGATTCTCAAATCAGTCTCATTCTCAACTAAGGCTTTGAATGCTTTGAATTTTTCAAATGCCTCAAATTTATTTTTGAGAAAGGCAACCCAAGTCATTCTTTTATAATCATCAATGAGAAACATAATATAGATTTTTCCTTGTAGGATTTTTGTTCTTTTTGGTCCATAGAGATATGTATGCACAAGATCCAATGGCTTGGATGTTTCATATTCCTTTTTCTTAAAGCTCACCCTTGATTATTTTCCATACTGACATTACTTGCAAATAGTAATTGAGGGTTTGTGATCTTTGGCATATCTCGTACTGCTTATTTGGTACTAATTTCTACCAAGTTGTCAAAGTTCACATGACCCATTATTTTATGCCACAGCCAAATTTCATATATCTTCCCCATGAATCATTTTTCTCCATTAATTTCATCAAGAATGTATACATTGTGTAGGGTCTTGATTCCCGCTTGAATTTTCTTTTATAATATCAAATTCTTGAGAGTCAAAGGTAAGAGTATGTCCTTGGTCACACATATGGATTACACTAAGATTATTATGTTTCAAGTTTTCAACACACATAACATTTTCAATTTTATCTCTTTCATTGTCAAGACTGAGAGTGCCTTTTCCAATTATTTTTGATCTGCCATTGTCTCCAAAGGTAAAATTTCCCTCATTTTTCTTCAACATGATAAAATAGGTTATATATCATGTCATGTGACTGGAGAACCCACTGTCAACGACCCACTTATCCTTACTCTTTTGTGCATGAAGTGTTGTTTTCACAAACATGGATGCTTTGTTCCTGATTTCGTTTCATGATTGTTAGGGCTTCCTTTTCCTGGATTTTCTTGAAGTTACTTCTGCATAATTTTTCTATATTCCTGAAATTACTGCAGTTATAACATATGATGTTATAGTTCATCAAAAGTGAAAATGGATTATAATTTCTTCTTGAGTATCTATGGGTGTTTCTGTTGTTGTTCCTCATAGGATTGCTTCTTACATTTGTTCTACAATCTATTGCTTTATGACCAAAGCCATTACAGGAATAACAATAGCCAAAGAAAGAGTTTTGATACCTGGTTGTGTGACTCCATCTTGATGGGACAGTCTTCCAAATTCCATCCTTGTGAGGGGAAATTGTCTTATGTGGAATGTATAGTTCCTCCTTCTTGTTGTCTTCAACATTGATAGAATTTCTAAGTGTATTGGCATAATTCTTGGTTCTTTCTTCATTTGACTATTTTGATTAGGTTGAGGCTTCTCCATTGGCACCTCCCTTTCCTTTATTGTATCCAAGACCAGTTTTGTCAGATGGTGATCTTTGATGATTTAGAATTTCATTCAAGGTTGTGGAGATCTTCTCAAACTTTATGCTCGTAGGTGATCTTTCCAACTCCCTTCTTAGGTAGACTATTTTAGATTCTAGACTGCTGCAGATATTTTCTTTCTCTTTTAGTTAGGATTTTAAAATTTCTATGGTTTTTTGTCCTTCTTCTACTTGAAATTTTAGGATAATTATTGTCTTTTATGTTCCTTCAACACCATATTCCTTCTCTTTATATTTTTTCAACTCCTTTTTCTACTTTATGTTCCTTTCTTTAAGTCTGTCTATTTATTCTAGGGCACTAATGAGTTCATCTTCAAGGTCTACTTCTGCATCCTTGTCAGGATTGTCTCCTTCTATTGAATTGGTGCCTCCATTTGTTTGTGTTTCTAGACCCATAAAGAGAATTTTGTCTATTTCACTGTCACTATTTTCTGAAGAGATTTTGTCCTCATTGGTATATAGATTATTCTTTTGTCTATAGAATTTTTTCTTCTCTTCAATCTTCCCATTGTTGTACTTCTTGAAACTAGAATCTTCTTTTACGTTGTTATTTCCATTTTTTAAGGGAATTTATGGGAAAAGTGTCCTACTTTTCCACAACAAAATAATTTAAAGGGAATCTTACCTTTGTATCTTCTTTTGAGATTCTTAACAAATTTGGCTTCTTCCTCATCCAGTTCGTTATCTGAGCAATCACTTGTCTTGCATTATTCTATCCTTTTCTTCTTTGATGCCTTGAAGGTTGATTCCTCCCTCGATGCCCTTGCTAGATTATCACGTTCTATCCTCATTTTATATGTAGTGAGGATTCCATGCAGCTCATCCACTATCATTTTTTCTAGGTCCTTCATTTATTCAATAGGAGATATCTTGGGATTAAATCTTGAGGGAAGTGACCTAAGAACTTTTTGCACAATGATGGTTTCTCCAATATCTTCTCCTAATCCTCTGATAAAGTTGACAACCTCATCCACATGAATAAAATAGGTTGCAACACTCTCTTCTTCATTAATCTTGAAAGTCTCAAATTTTCCTCTATGAATTTGTGACTTTTCTCTCTTGAACTTGTCATCTCCTGCATAAATTTTCTATAGTTTGTCTCACATATCTTTTGTTGAGACACAATGCATGACTTTGGTATACATTGACTTTTCCAAACCGCAAAGAATAGCATTCTTGGAACTGTAATTATTGTTATTGATCCTCTTTCCATTTGTATCAACTGGTGGAGTTTTTGGATCTGTGTAACCATTCTCTACTGCACTCCAAATGTCATACCCAAGTGACATCAAATAGGTTTACATTCTTATCTTCTAGAAAATACAATCTGATCCATCAAATATTGAGGATTTTTTTTTAGAAACATTTTTGTTCATCCATTTGAACTATAAGGATTCACCTTTCAGTTTTTAGACTGTTATTGGAGGAACTTGCTCTGATTCCAATTGTTGTAATATACACTAATACTTAGAGGGGGGGTGAATCAGTTTTAGACAAATTTTATAACTCTTTCCCTTTTATCACTTTAATTAGTAATCAAGCATAAGCAATGCACAAAATTAACCATATCAACATAGATAAACATAAAATCATAGTACACAGATATTGATGTGGAAACCCAATTGGGATAAAACCACAAGAATTTCTTTATAATATCTTGTAGGTACCAACCTATGGTTATAGTGTTTGCAGAAACCAACCTGCTAGAGATACCAATATCCTTGATTGATCACAAAATCAACAATAAGGTTTGTAGGCACCAACCTCCAAGAGATACCAATCTCCTTAACTAAGCACCAACTCATAAATAAGGCTTACAGGAACCAACCTATAGGAGACACCAATTCATTTGTTGAGCACAGACTCAGTTGTAATGTTTGCAGACACGAACCTGCAAGGGACAAAAATTCACTCCCTTTCACCACCCTTGCACCCTAAAGTAAATAAGATTCCTATTTATCTTCCTTGATGTCTTCTCGCCTCATAAATTCATCTCTTCTCTTCACATGAACAAGTCCTTCCACTCATTGATCCACTCTCTGAGATGATTATCTTCCCTTCATTTATGGTATCCTTGAACCTATGAACATCAAAACTCCTCTTACCCGCACATACTTTTCACTTTCTTAGTTCTGCAAACACAGAACCCATTGAACTCCATCAACTCTTCTGATTTCTTCTACTTCTTTTCATACTTTCTCTCACTCTCGAGAGCCTTTGAATCACAAAGCTCAACTTCCCTTCAAATTCACTCACTCTTCTCACTCTTTCAAAATGATCCTGACATCTCTATTTATGTGAGCCCATACCAAAGTGTTTTTCTACAAAAACATATTTCTCATCAGGTCAACTTCATATCTCCACAGAATCAGGCTAAGGCATTCCTTTGAATATGGAACAAACCCTTTCGTCTCACACAATATGTTATCATACCACACAACATAACTTTGACACTCAATAGTCATTGGATAATTTCCTTTTTTAACTCTCAACCATTGATTTCATTTTTTCTACCGGTTGATTAGGACCACATGGGCTTGAAACACACAGAACACCCCTAAATGCTTAGAATTCATCCTATCAGATCCCTGAAAAAATCATGATTTTCGATCTGCGATTGAGTTCATCGGAACCACCAGGTCTATCAGGTCCCCAGGCTATTCGAATATCAACATATCAGCCTCTTGTTGACCCTCATACTCCCCTCCATCAGAACCCATATGTTTGTAAATAACTACATTCAGACCAAAACCTCTCCGATGGAACATATTTTGATGGATCCAATGATCCTCGGAGTCTGATATTAATGGCTCTGATAGCATCGGTCCTTCAGCCTGCATGAGCATTATCTCTCGTATATCAAAATGCTTGTGATATGGTTAGGTAGGACCCACAATGATCTACGATTGTCGTTATGTCACTCCTACTCTTCTATCAACGGCTATCGTTGGCTCTCAGAGTCTCTTGTCGTCGAACTTTGTTTTCAAGTATTCCTCCCAAAACTTTGATGGCCTTCCTTTCGATAGGCCTAGACTGGCATCAATGGTCTAGGACTCATCGATACAACTTCTCATATTGAAGCAATGGCCATCATTAATTTGGGGCTCTACTCATCGTATTATGACAAAGGTACTTAACTTAAACCATTATCGGATTGGCACAAAGCTCATTTATTCCATGAGACCGAGTGCCATAACCTTGTGCCAAGCCCCATTCATCATCTCCTTTGACCTTTGGAGCTAATACCCTTTACCACATATGACCTCAGACTATAACCTTGGGCTATTGGAGTTCATCATACTTAACTCTTCATAAGCCATCGAACTCTCCTTTTCAAAATTCCTCAAAGAATAAGGTTTATACCACTCCGAACTATTGACTCCAATGCAAATTGAACCACTCTGATTGTTCAGGCTCCTCCTTTTGAAGTATTTTGCACTAGTCTCACTCTAATTGATTTGGTTTTATGGATTTATAGTACTCTAACCTTTTTATACTATGATGGACTAGATTCAGTTCGATATTAGAACTTCGAGACACTGGAACCACTCTGACCTTTCGGGATTATCTATCGGAGTGTTGTCATCTGACTCTCTCTGGTTGAGTCACTCCATTCACTTCAAACATAGAAAATCTTTTGGATCCAACAGTATACTGCCACATGCCTCCTTCCAGGTCCATTGATCCGGTTCACTCCAAAAATATATGGATCGGTCATCGAGGTCTTCATTCTGTTTAACCTTTTGATCAATCAGTAACTCCAATAGTCATCAACCTATCACCCCTTGGAGTATTGGTCTCTGGTTTGTATTCTGACTATTAATTGACTCAGAAGGTCTTCAAATTCTTTTCCTCCTCGGGTATCATCTCTGACCTGAACTCAATATTTGGATCACCATTGATCCTTCTAGTGATCAACAGTTGGTATTTACTTCATTGACTTGATCTGGTGGCATGAATATCAAGGTAAATTTGTAGTATTTTTTCCAACCTCCTTTGACACCAATGACAACATTTTTTCCAACAAGGTTGTCTTCTAGAAGGAACTTGAGTATTCATACATCCTCTTTCATAGGTGGTTGGACCACCTAGCCTTTATAGAAGGTCCACAATATTTACATCCATGATACCCTTTTGTTATAAGACCTACAATGTTATTGTATACAAATTACGTCGATGTCAAAAGTATACTTGCACCAAATGAAGTATGTCAAATAACATTACAGATATAAACAAATCAATCAACACGCTTACAAGAGCAAAATCCTAGTCCTAGATAATTGTGCATGGTGCACATACATATGCCATACAGTAATGGTCGGGCTAGCCATTAAATATCAAATACATAAATCTAATTCAGTGGATATAAAACACTTAAATTATAACCATAAACTGATAAAATATAATTGCATATGATCATAAAATTCAAGAGAAATAACAATGGTCGGGATCTTACCTAATAGTGTTGAACACAATTACTCACAATATGGGTGAGTGTAGAAACGAAGTACTCCAAGCAGTGATCCTCTTGACTGCAACACAGTGTGGGGGATGACTCTCCACCCAACCAATCCCTCAATCGATACAACTGAGAGCCCATGAGCCCTTAATCAACTATCTATGCCAATTTCAAATCCTTACTTCCGGAGAATTCTTCCAAGCCAAAAACAAAAGATGCCTTCCACCCTTCTCCTCTTCTATTAAATAGAATTCCTTAGTCCATCCATGCAAAGAAGCCTAATCATGCATACATTTCACTTGTCATCGTGAAAACTTTATATTTTTTTATCTTAACTTAACTTAATTTAGTCCTCCATAACTTATATTCTCTTATTTCACCCTTTTATTAATAATAAATTAATTATTTTATTATCTTAACTTAACTTAATTGAGTCTCCCATAACATATCTTCTCTTAATTTACCCTTTTATTAATAATAAAGTAATCCATTTTATTTATTTATTTATATTTCTTTACTTTATATTCTTTTACTATCTAAATATTTATCTATTTATCATCATCATCATTATTAATACGAGGCATTACATACTTCCCCCCTTCAAGGAACTTCATCCCAAAGTTAACGTTATTTATGTTCCTTATAGTTTTTAATTTTCTCCCCATGTAATCCAGAAATCCCTTTGTTGAACTAGTATAAATCCACCCAAATGACTACAGCAGGAATTGAAATTTCACATAACCCCACCGGGGAAGCAAGAGTACTCTCTAGCCTTTCTTCCTGACTTTTGGATCCAAGCTTAAATCCTCTCAGACTATCACAGCTCTAGACACTAGACCTTATCTTGTTCATCAAGGCTCTATGGAACCAGACCAGGAAATATTGATCTATGAGGACTCTAGGTACTAGAATTCAACTTCCCAAGCAGGAATCTGGATCAATACTCATGTACACAAGTGATCTGGATCAATACTCATGTACACCAGCCATCTGGATCAATACTTTCATACACCATTCATCTCGAAATGTTAGACCTAATCTCCCTCCTTATCCTCCCTTGAGTACATATCCCCAGGCATCGAATTCCAATCCCATAACACCACCAGTGAGCAACACTCCAGCCATTATTTAGGACTTTGACATCACCACTCTGGTATCAGGAACTATGGAAATCTCAACATGGGCCCATGTCCATCAAGAATCATAAAATGAAGAAGAACCATTGAAATATATTGGTTCATTTATTTGTCCCCAACCCATAAGGTATTACTTGTAATATTCTCCTTCGTAGGTGTGGACTCCCAAGAGATCATCAAATAAATCATCCCTCTTGTCCCACTGGTGGATAACCTGAAAATCACCACCTCACAACTTGCAACCAATTCATTAGTTAGAATCATAATATCAACATCTCAAGAAAGAATCCGCATGCTAACTCACACATGTCATCATGAGAGTACAACATCATTTTCATCACCACGTGCTCACACATGTCATCTTAAAACATCTTTACATAAATCTTCATGTAAGTACCACATGCCATCACATCATGACATCATAAAAATATTATTGCACCGAGAGTAGTGAGGTGCTCTACAGCCCGGTATGAGAGAGATGTTGTCACATAGGGTGATGTTAGATTAGATAACAGTACATTAAAATAATAATAATAATAATAAAGTTGACTCAATTAAAAAAAAACTATGTACATACATATTTATATAACAACATATAAATTAAAATTTACACATTAAGAAATTTGATCCCTCTCAGTGTGTGATAGATCCGAGTTTAAGATGGACCTACGTTGGTCATAAAAGAATCCCATGCAATTATATTGTGTCACACATCAAGAGATATTATCATAAGACCATAACCTCAACATATCTATATCAAATATAATAAATGGAACCACATGTTATCCTAACCTCATAGCATAGCATCGTGAATATGATAATCATCTCAACGGATATTTATCAAAGACATAGCGTTTTATCAACATAATTAAATGGAATCATATAGCATCATAAGAAAATATCATAGGCTCTTAAGATAACCTAACATCATGAACATAATAACCCTCTCAACACCTATCAGATGTAGCAATAATAACATCGCGAGTGTTCTTATCATGATTCATCAACAAAATCAAAAATTAAATATCGAATACTAGATTTTATATCTAATGCAAGAAATATTATCAAAACATCCATCCTACATGGATGTACCTATTTAAGTTTTTCATCCCAAGCTAACTCTCAAACGGATCATTTAGTACTATGAGTGCCATGTGATCATCCAGATACCTATTGTTTCTTGATTATCATTTTAACAAGAAAGTTGCAATTTATGGGATTTGTATCAATGTACTAAAGTTTTGATATACTTTCCTTGTTTGAATATATTATTGACTTTCTCATAAACCCCATCATCTATAACCACAATATCTAGTCATGTTTTTTTTCCCATGGTGAATTCGATGAATTCAATAGAAAAAAAATATGTGTGTCTTTATATTTTGTTTTTATTCATTCAAGGACCACCATACCACGAGCATGAAGGAACGATTAAACCTAGTTATTTATTCTTCATATGTAATTATCATTGTTCACTCCTAAAAGGATTATCTCATATAATCCAAATATACAACCCATCGTTAGCATACTAGCTTCTTACTCTTCATGTTGGGTGCTTTATCACTAGTCTCTGAGACTCAATCTATCACATGGTTTATTTCATTTTCCAAAATAGATAGTTTTTCCCTTGAATATTTAAACATTTAGACATTTGCCTAAGTTTTTCCCTTGAATATTTAAACATTTAGACATTTGCCTATCTATCACATGTTACCATTCCAATTACAAGTGTTTTAGTTCATAACTTATCATCTTGATAGTTTTAAAATTATACAGGTCATCACTATGACCCCTACCAATCATCCTTATTTATCTTTCATCTTGCTCAATCCACTCATCAATATCCTTAAGGGAGCTTCCCACTTTGGTGAGGCACCCCTTTACTAGCATTACATAAATTTTCCTTAGACATTATTGCAACATGACAAACAAGCTCATGTGGTTATCATTAATAATTAAACGCATGATAACCTCATTTTCGGCATAATTATTAGCTTCGATAAGTTTCCTTCCATACGCATTATGGTTGGCCACTCTTTTTACAGTTTGATTGGTAGATTCTCTTGTTTGAAAGTTCAAGGAGGCCTCGAGATCAAATCACATTAAGTCCCTTATCTCTAGTTTTCATAGTACCTCTAGTCACTTCAATGTTATTCATTAGGTATACCCCTCAAGGAATTCATATGAGCTTTAACTAACCGCTCTAATCCAAACCATTTCCCATTTGTTTACCCTATTCTACTTACGGAATTTACTTAATTTCCTACTGGTCTACTTTAATTCCTTCTTGCAGGTACACATGGGGTTATTATCTCTCTTTTTGTTCATCCAAATTTCCATGTTGGTTATGGTTACCTCGACTTACACTAAGTTATTGACATTATAAAATAACTTGATCAAATTGAAGAACAACAATACAATTTCCCAATAATACATATTAAATGAAGTCACAACTAGAAACGGTGGGTATATACCTTAAGGTATTATGTAACTACAATTGGAAGGATAGTTAAATAAGATGGAAATATACAGAGATGAGGATTATAAGGTAGAAATATTTCCATCTTATTTAACTATCCTTCCAATTGTAGTTACATAATACCTTAAGGTATATACCCATTGCTTCTAGTTGTGACTTCATTTAATATGTATTATTGGGAAATTGTATTGGTGTTCTTCAATTTGATCAAGTTATTTTTATTATCATTCTTCCCCTATTCAAGAGGTGGCGTTCTCTAATCAAAATGACCAAATAATCATTCCATATGTTGCAATAACTCAACAACCACCATGAATTCATATTTTGTATTTCCAATATTCTCTATTAAAAGTGTTCCACGACCTACACATCAACTATAGATTTTATACTTGTCATTGTAATTAACCCCTTTTGAATGCATTAAACTACAAAAAGCTACAACACTTTTGCATGACCTTGTATCACATAACATTAGTTTGATCCATAATTAGAGTTTTTTGCCACAAATATCCCAATTGAAAGGTAGACTAATAAAGGAGTGATTTGCCTAGTCTATCATTAATCTGCACAATAATTATTTATCTCATGAAATTCATCTCATATACTAAAAGGTATGTGCTTGCACAACTTGACTTTTATATGTGATTACGGTCTCATATGACTCAAAAATTGCAAACCCATGTTGTGAGTTTGGGGTTTCATAATTAAGATGTTAAGTCTTGAATATCATAATCAACCATGAATGTGTATATGCATAGTTTAATGCATTTCCTACCACTAATATGAAAATAGAGAAGAGGGGTGAAAAAGAGAAAAGATGTATCCAAATGAGGTCCAGGGGATCAGTTCCAAATCTCTCATTCTCAAGCATCACTAATTCTAATGCACTCCACCTAGGGTTTTCGTACTTTCCTGTGTTGACTCATGCTTATACTAGGTCATGTGTATTGCATCTAGAGTAGTCATGCGGATATCCTTATCGCCTCTATAAAATCATTGAATTTCTCCCTAATGGCAGGTGGTATGGGTATTGGAAAGCCTCGCTTAATATATTATAACTCCAAACCAGACTCTTGTCTTCTTATAACTACCACTAATCAGATCCCAAAATATATTGTCTCCCTGGGATGACTTCACAATTTCTCTTCGAGACTAAGGGTGTGTGATATTCCACTCTAAACATTATGATGTGATATCTTTGGGGATTTGGTTTCACCTATCAGTGATAATGCATGCATATGATACAATAAACTAATTTCATTCTAAAACAAGATCCATAGTGTGGTTTTCATTTTGAAGCATAATTAACTTGCTTAACTAAATATGTACATCACATACTAAGGTAAAAACATTCATATATCAAAATTAACTAAACTATCAAATCTTGTTGTACTCCGTTGTAACGAAAACTTTATCAATAACACCTTATTCAATTCTATATGTTAATATAGAAACAACCTATGGCATAAATAAACTCAAACCATCCAAGAGTTAAAGTTAATGTGTGTCTTTTAAGGTCTTGACATGATACCTTAGTTAATATGCCATTTCTAGATATGAAATGATTACGACAATAATATTAATCCTCAATCCAATAACTTATGAATAGAATTCAACATATTTATGTTCCTTTCACTAGCATCATTCAATATTACTACTACTTTTATGCATAATGAATTCCATTATAATCACTTGTGAAATGAAATCTTGAATTTTTTCTAAGGTAAACACATCAATATACTCAAATCCTTCATTGCACTATATGAAAATCCTTCATTGTGCAAGATTACACACTCTAATTATTAAATAAATCAACATCATTAGAAATATCATAATTAAATTCTTTCTTAAGGAGTTAATAATTACCAACCTGAATAATACATTAGTAGAAACACCTCACTAGCTTATGTCAATCACTGCACACATTTTTTTATAGGTGACTAATCAATTTGTGACCGATAGTATACATCATTATTAAGTAATTCCAATAAGATTTAACACAATAAAATATTAATTCTAATCAATTAAAAGTACTTTTTTGCATTGCCCCACCTTGTATAACATTGGTCCCCCTTGTATATCTAATTGTTCAAGAAACTAACTAAATAACCAATATATGGAAACATTGTTAAATTTGTTATATTCATTGCCACATATGAATATACCCATGGTTAAAAAGCGACCAATAATAGTACCATTTTTATCTGTAAACTATTGTGGATATTCCATTGGAACAATTCATCACAACAGATCTTATAGATAAAACTGAGATATACACTAAGAAGGTTAAATTCCTTTAGATTCTAAAATATTTAGTTATTGATTTTTTGCTTATGCATGAAATAGATCAAATGTTGAAAATAGAGAACAGTAAAATGCAATCACATACCATCCACAAGACAACACAGATTTTATCTGGAAAACCCTTATGGGAGAAAACCCATCCAGATGGTGATGTTTCTCTGCTCTCTTTTCTCTGGTATGGAAATAATGTAAGAACAAAGGAGAAAGCACTCTTTATGGGGTTACCTGAGACCTGTGGCCTATTAGGTTTCTATAGAACATTAATCCCCTCTATTATGCTCTCTAATTTCCCCCTCCCAGTTGTTACTCTCTGCTATGGGAAAAAATACAATAACATAGAATGGAACCCCTTCTCTTACTAGTGGCTTAGTATTTAACATAGCTTGGTAGTCATTTGAGGGTAGGTTTCTTACTTCCTCAACCCTCAATTGTGGTATGGTTTTGAACCTTCTAGAATATTCTTGAAATTCGTCACGTGGATGGGCCCATATGCATGAGTGATAGGGTTTGACATGGCATCCTATCGTACCATGGTGGTCAACACGATAGGTCAAATTATGGGAGGCATAACTTTTTCATACAAACTTCAATTGATGGACAATGTGCATCGTTGGAAAGGTATCAGAGTGTAGAAAACAATCAATGGGGTGCACACTATTTTGGACACTAGAACCCCAAAAAAACGTCGTTTAATGACTCAAAATGGCTATGGAAGTTTTTAGACCCCAATTTTCCAAATTGGGACCTGCCACTAAAATGACCCTACAAGATTATTTCTCCCATGTTTCCACTATGAAAGCATCAATATAGATGAAAATAATATCATGATCCAATACAGATCATACATCCCCATTTAGGGAGGCTTTTTGTCCCCAAAATATTACTGAATGAGGTGAGAAACTTTTTCCTCTACCTTCTTCCTGGAGTACCACTTTACATTGCATGGAAGTTGTACTTTCAACCCAATCTTCCAAAGGTCATGTTTCCCCTGTCATCTAGTTCTCAAACACTTCTGCAAAATTTTGTCCTTTGATAACTATGCTTGATCATCTGGTGTTAAGTCCTCTATGGAAGGTAGGACCTACTCCTCCTCCTGATCCAACATGGAAGGCTCGTAGAGTTTAAGATTCTCCACATTCACTACTGAGTAAATGTGCATGTATGGGGGTAGGCTGAGTCTGTAGGAATTATCTCCCACCTTTTCCAATACCTCAAAAGGACCATACCACAGAGCCTTGATCTTCTTACCAAGATCATGTAGCCTTTCTTTATTCAGTTGTAACCATACTTTGTCTCAGACTTTAAATGTTCTCTATGTTATGTGTTATTCATGTCTATCCTTGTACTTTTCATGTGACTTCTTCAATGTCTCGTGTACTTGCAAATAGATCTACCTAATCTTTTCAACAATTTTATTTTATTTTAATGCATCTCATGTGAGGTCCTCCCTCACTCCTCCTTGTTTCCCATATACAACATTTAAGGGTGAAGGTGGAAAATTCCCAAAGAAAGTTTCAAAAGATGACTTATCAGTAGAAGTGTGAATTTTTATGTAATAAGAGTTTTGTATATGGATCATATTTTCATCCTAAGTCTTCATATGCTTCGTAACCCCTCAAAAGTTGCACCAAATTCATGTTGAATACTTTCGTCTGCTCATATATCTATGGATGGAGTGTTGTAGACCTATTTAACTTAGTGTCCATATTCTCCCACAATGTATACCAAAATGCACTAAGAAATATGGTATCCCTATCTGAGATGAGGATCCTTGGTATCCCAAAGTGCACCCAGACCTGTTCAAAGAACATGTTTTTTTCTTCCTGTCTCTTGATGGTATGTATACAAGGCATAAGAATGCATTTTTTGCTAAACCTGTCAACTACCATAAATAAATAGTCATGTCCCTTCTGTGTGGTTGGTAAACCTTCCACAAAATCCATGGAAATGCTTTCCCAAGGTCGAGTGGGTATAGGTAAGGGATGGTATAGGCCTTGTTTCATGTTACTAGTCTTGTTGGTACAACAAAGTATACAACCTCAAATATATATTTCTACATCTTCTTGCATTATGGGCCAGTACACATACCTTTGTAAATTGGAAATTGTCTTCCCAACACCAAAATGTCCTACAACATTGGAGGTGTACACCTCTATGATAAGTTGTAGTCATTCAACTTTAGGAACACAGAGCTTGTCGAGCTTGTAGAGTAAACCATTCTTGAAATTATAGTCATCCTAGCCATCACCTTCTTCTATATGAATTTGGCTCTATAGTTGTTGAAACACCTCCTTGAAGTCCTCATCTTCTATGTATGCCTCTTTGTATGCATCATGGGTAAAAGGCTCCATGTGCATCAAAGTTCCCAAATCTGTAATATTGGATATGGGTGGTTGTGAAAGCATCTCTTCCAAATTGTTTATGTTTCCCCTCTTATACTTGATGACTAGATTAAATTGTTGTAAAAACCCCTTCCACTTGTAATGCCTAGTTTGTTGTAGCTTACTTTGGGCCTGCAAAACTATAGTGGTTGGTGATATGTGTGGATGATGGTCTCCTTTCCCATTAGATAGTGCTTCCACTTCTTGACAACTTGAACCAGGGCATAGAATTCCTTGTCATAGGTAGGGTAGTTTAGAACTTCCCCATGAAATATTTCAGAATGATAGCATATTGACCTTCCTCCTTCCATCAAAACAACTCCCATGGTATACCCACTTGCATCTGTCTCCATTTCGAAGGGATTCTGCAAGTTTTATAGTGTGAGCATTGGTGCTTAACTGATCTTTCTTTTCATCTCATCAAAGGCCTTTTGTTGATTCTTCCCCCACTAGAAACTCTTACCATTGGATGTTATGGCGTGGAGTGGTGAAGCTACTGCTGAAAATGAAGCTATGAACTTCTGCAAGTATTATTTTTCCTCAAAAAAACTCCTAACATCAATGACATTTGTATGAATTGGCCATTTCATGATGGCCTCCATATTTACAGGATCTATCTTGAGCTCCCCTCCACTAATCACATACCCCAAATACACCAAACACTACTGAGAAAACTCTCATTTCTTGAGATTGTCCAACAGCTGGTGATTTTTTAGATGCTCTAACACTTTCATAAGATGTGATATCTTCTCCTCCCAGGTAGCACTATAAACCAGTATATCATCCAAATAGACAATAACAAATGAATCTAAATAAGGGTGTAAAATATCATTCATTAGTCTCATAAATGTAGTCGGTGTTGCATAAACTAAATGGCATAACCAACCACTCATACAAACCTTACCTTATATTAAAGGTAGTCTTCTAGGTATCTTATTCTTTGACTCATACCTAGGTGAATTAATTGGCATGTTGTAATTGGTCCAACACATCATCGATCCTAGGAAAAGGGTATTGATTCTTCAATGTAATATTGATCAATGCCCTATAATCAATACACATTCTCCAAGTCCCAACCTTCTTGGGAACAATTATTATGGGTGACCCACAAGGTGAGGTACTTGGTCAAATCACACCCTAATCCAACAATTGTTGTAATTTATTCTCCACTTCATTCAATTCTATAACAGACTGTCTATACAACCCAATATTCGACTATGGGGAATCTAGCAGTAATTTTATTTTGTGCTCCACATCCCTCTTAGGTGGTATCCCTTTAGGCTCATTGAACACTCCTATGTATTCCTATAGCAACTCCTCCAACTGATGTTTCTTCTCTTTGGTACACCCTTCCAGGGATGCCTTCACTCTCATTGACTCATCATCAAAATGATTTTCTCTTAAGAAAATCAAAACATATTTGTTAATACAAATAATAAACTTCTTGTCTTGGTTAGCACTTACGAGTGGGATCTTTGAATTGTATTTATGTGTGTTGATGATGTAGGACTTCTCATCCTTGATCAATCAGTACTGGTTGTCTCTCCACATGAATATTCCATCCCTCATATACATGTAGGGGCTTCCAAACACTACTCCACATACATCAAGGGGTACTACGTCGAATTCCACTTTATCAATCAAATCAACACTTACAACTAATTTAATCTTACACTATTTTGTTACCTTTATATTTGCATCATTTTTTATGCAACCCAATGGATATGGTTTGGGATGGTCGTGAACCTCCAATCCAAGCTTTCTAACCAGATTCACTGCTATGAAATTAGCCTGTGAACCAGAGTCAAACAAAGCATCTATCTTGGTCTTCTTGATCCAAATCTTGATGTGGAAGAGCTTGGTCATCGCCTTCTCTTCCTAGTGATGAAGGCTACCCACCTCTTTCTACACAAATGTGCATACAATATTTGTATCCACATCCGAGCTACTTTCAACTTGATTTCTTGAATATGTGGCTAGAATTTTAATTTTTTTTACGTACTTGCAGTTCTTTTGTTTCAGCTTTGGATGTAGTTCATCATTTTTCCCTTGTATGGCCATTAATATTTCAATGATTGCAATGGTTGCTAGGATATTTTCACTAATGTGTAGTGGCTTTTATCTTCTTATATTTTCCCCCTTTCCACTTCTTCTTCCCCTCCTTGGAAGTTTCATGGTGCTCTTTCTTCTTTGAACCACTTGGTTTCCCCTTCTTTTGGCCTATGTTTTATAGGTATTGTTCCTATACACACGCTTCATCCATTGTCCTTAGCTTGAAGAGTGTCAACTTATTTCATATATGACTGTCTAAACCCCATGGATACTTGAGGAGTACATTTGGTTATTGGGAGAGATACCCAACATGATGGCCATCTTTATGAGCTCAGTAGTGTACTCATGTACATTATGCCCCTGCCTCTTCTTGAAGTAGTGCCACCAAATCCATTGGTCCTCTACATACCCGAAAGGGTAGAAATGGGACTTGATGAGGGTTTTGAAGTCCTCCCACCTAGTTACTGGAGGATCACTCACCAACCTAAGTGTTCCCATATGGATTTTCCACCAAGTTAAAGCATGGCCCTCTAAATTCAATCTAGCGAATGAAATATTTTGCTCTTCATCTATATGGTGAACGCTAAAATAAACTTATATTTGTTGCAACAAATGATTCATTTTTAATGCATCAATATCACCTTGGTATGGATTTATGTCCACTTTTGCTTCCATCTTGAATAGGGACTGTGAAGGGTTCATGGTACTCCAACTCGGTTGCTCTTTTTTGGATTCTTTCTGCAACTCCTTTCCTTAGTCTTCTTGATGCCTCAATTTCCCCTCTGATCTGGTCTCTAAGTTAGAGCCTCCATCATCTTTGAACGGTATGAGCTTACTTTCTAGAGATTCCATGAGGAGGTTCATATTGTGACTGATGTTGACAACTTTCACGTCCAACCTCTCAAATATCTCTTATGTTGAATCTCAAGGGTTATTATGAACAAACTTTTCTGCAATGGCTAAGGTTTATGTGACTTCTCTTTAAGTCGATTCTTAAATCCTACAACTTCCCACAAATACCCAAAAGAAAAACCTACTCTGATACTAATATGATTTGTAAACTTTCATGAATATTCTATTGGAATAGTTCATCACAACAGATCTAATAAATAAAATTGAAATGTACACTAAGAAGGTTAAATTCCTTTAGATTCTAGAATATTTAGTTATTGATTTTTTGCTTATGCATGAAATAGATAAAATATAGAAAATAGAGAGCAATAAAATACAATCACACACCATCCACAAGACAACAAAAATACTTTCTCTGGGAAACCCTTTCAGGAGAAAACCCAGTTAGAAGGTGAGGTTTCTCTGCTCTCTTTTCTCTAGTATGAAAATAATGCAAGTACAAAGGAGAAAGCACTCTCTATGGAGTTACCTGGGACTCGTGGCCTGTTAGGCTTCCACAGAACATTAACCTCCTCTGTTATGATCTCTAATTTCCCCCTCTCATTTTTATGCTCTTCTATGGAACAAAATACAATAACATAGAATGGAACCCCTTCGCAGCTCTCCGAGGTAACAGGATTTTTCCCTGTACAAGTCTCGGGTTCCTCCTCTTGGCTCAAAAGAGATCTTTGGGATAGCAACCTCTTGGCCCTGACAGCCCCCTTCTCCTCAATATTTGAAAACACCTCTATCCTCAACAGTGCACTACTCCCTTAGGATTTCAAAGCTCCCCTCTCTCCGACAGGTTGTGACTTCTTCTCTTTATCATACCCAACGGAAGTAATCTAGAATTTCCTGGAACCCACAGTAAACCCGACTTCCAGTCATGGGAAGGGGGAACTTGGGGTACACCCAAAGACTCTACAGGAAGTGCTCTTCAAATATCTGAGCTTAGGGTTGTGCAAGCTCCAGATCATATCCAGGATTTATCCACAGAATGCTACTTTCCATTTGAAGGCCAATATTTCTCACTAGGTCATGCACCTCCGGAGTTGGAGCAAGGGTTTTTCACTGCAAATATTCAACCCTTCAACCTCAACGGATGGGACCTCAACGGAGGCCATAAACGACGTTTTTTCATCATGAAGTAATCAATGAATATTAGTTTGTTTCAAACCATGATAATCCTTATCAACAGTTGTATTCCTCGGATAGATATTTCTAACGATGTATCATATGCGTCAAATGGAGATAGTATACCAAAGTTACGACCCCAGGAAATTGATGTACCAATTTACCCCAACGGGACCCATATTTTGGTGTGTCATCTCCTAGGGTTAGGTTTGCAGATGTTTAGGGTTTCCATTGTTTCTCAATAACATATAGGACTTCGAGCATCATTGTAACATAGAGTTCAGAGGCATGTAGCTGCCACATCTCTTCTCATAGATAAGAAACCACCACCCTAGCTAGTTTATTTCTATTATGTCTGTAAACAAATTTCATTTCTTTGATATTAATGAAATGAAGTGTTATTTCCGATGCATCTTTGTATTCATGGTTATTTGTGTATTCTGTTGCATTCCTGCATGAATTCAGATCAGTGGTATCAGAGCGGTATGCTCTTTCTCGATCCTTCTTTGCATGTCCCCAACGAGGTTAGGGTATAAGGAGTTAGGGCTCGATTTGGTTGAACCTTTGCAAGATCAGCCTCGCAACCCCAACAACCACCCATGGGAGATGAAAATAAAGAAGAGGGAACAGGAGATCCTATAAAAATATTGCTTGAGGAGGCCCTTGAAAAACAAAGGAACGCAATGATGGATAATTTCACCCAGATCCTTCAACGATTGCCCACTGGTGGTGCATCTACATCTAGCAACCACTCTGGAGGTGCAACCCCTTTTAAGGTACAAGTAAACTTTGACATTCCCATATTTGATGGCCAAATAGATGTAGACATAATAGATAGATGGTTGAATATATTACAAGGATATTTCTCAATTCATGACTTTTTCAATCAGGAGAAGATTATATTTTCACTACTCAAAGTCGCCCCCCATGTCAAGGACTAGTGGGAAACCTATTGTGAGAAAAAGGACGAGGAGGAACGCTCTCTATTATTGATCTTACCCACTTGGAATTATTTCTAATACACCATCAAGGAACAATATTATCCCCTAGGGAGATATGAGTATAAGTACATACAATGGACTATGTTGTGGCAGCAAAGGGATCAAGATGTGCATGAGCTGACGAATCTCTTCCATACCCTGTGCACAAAGTTTTGTATCAAATATTCAGAGAAACATTTGGTGATGAAGTACTGTAGTTGTCTAAATAGATACATTCAGGAGGAAATGGAGTTCCTTGACATCTCCTCACTTGGTATGGAATACTGGTATGCTACCAAGTTTGAGTAGAAATTCAAACAGAAGAAGCGAGACTTTGGATCTATGAATCAAAAGCAAGCGAAAGGTGCCCCCAAACCGCAGAACAAATGACAAATCCAAGGCATGGTGGCTCAAGACAACCTACCAAAGCCACAATAAAATAACAACACCGTGAAGTAGAAGAAGGACACAGGAAAGTGGTGCGAGTTCCATAAGAGCTCCACTCACAACACAAGTGAGTGTTGAGCCAAATAGTCACTAGTGGCCAAGATGAGGGCTTCTGAATTAGATGCATGCTTCGACACTGAATCAGAACCCGAGAAGGGGAATGAAAAAGGGAAGAATATTATATATGTGAAGCCCAACGCCACCATTTCCACCACAAATATCCAAAAGGAAGAATCAGAATATCCAAAGGAGGATGAGCATCTCTTCCACTCCCAGATGTGGGTAAATGGTTCCCCTCTACAGTTCATTGTCGACAGTGGGAGACAAACGAACCTCATTTCAATAGAGGTCATGAAGCAGTTGGTCTTGCCGACCACAACACACCCACAGTCGTACACCATCGGTTGGCTTCACCAAGGACGAGATCTCTGCATCAGCCAGCAGTGTCGCCTTCCCTACAGCATCAAGCCCTTCACCGATGAGGTATTATGTGACATTGCTACTCTTGATGTTTGTGATGTATTATTACGCCAACCATACTTTTGGAAGCGACATGTTGTGTATGATTCTCGGCCTCGTTCTGTTATTGTTACCTTGGGAAATAAGTTGTGCAAGATACCATAGGTACCAATGCCTATCGTTATCTCTTTGGTTACTGCAAAACAATGCATAAGCTCATTTCCAAAACAGGGAAATGTGTTTTCCTGATTATCCACCCTCAGGGAAAGAAGAAGACTATGGCCATGACCTCTAGACAGTGCTCCTCTACTCGACAATAACAAATGGACAAGGTCATGGAGGAGTATCGAGACATCTTCACCTCAGCCGCAGGGGTGCCTCTTCACTGTCAAGTCAAGCACCCCATCGATCTAACCCCAGGTGTGTCACTACCCAATGGACCGATCTAACGGTGCTCTGTTCTGGAGAATGATGAAATTAAGAGGAAGATTTAGGAGCTACTGCAGAAAGGTCACATTCGGCCAAGTTCATCGCCCTGTGGGAGCCTGATCATGTTGGTGCAAAAGAAGGATGGGACTATCGGGAACTAAAGAAGATCATTATTTGGAATGGGTACCTGATCCCACGGATTGATGACCTTATGGACCAACTCAAAGGGGATAAATACTTCAGCAAGATTGACTTGAAGTCTGGGTATCACCGGGTACCAATCGAACCGTCTGATGTATGGAAGACTGCCTTCAAAGCCAAGGAGGGCATTTTCAAATGGTTGGTCATGCCTTTCAAGTTGACAAATGCTCCCACAACCTTCATGAGGATGATGGATGACATCTTGTGACCATTCACCAACTCATTTGTAGTAGTGTACTTGGATGACATCCTAATCTTCATCCAGACTTGGGAAGAGCACCTCCACCACATCCGACAGGTCCTCCAAACACTGCGGAAACACAAGTTGTGTGCCAATTTGTAGAAGTTCACTTTTGGCATGACCCAGGTTAAGTGGCCATACGATGTATCATTTGCATCAAATGAAGATAGTATGCCAAAGATATGACCCTAGGAAATTGATGTACCAATTTACCCCGACGGGGCCCATATTCTGGCGCTTCATCTCCTAGGGTTAGGTTTGTGGATGTTTAGGGTTTCCATTGTTTCTCAATAAAATATAATCATTCAAGCCACATTGTAACACAGAGTTCAGAGGCCTATAGCTGCCACATCTCTTCTCATATATAATCTACCAGCACCTTAGCTAGTTTATTTATATTTTGTCTGTAAACAAATTTCAGTTCTTTGATATTAATGAAATGAAGTGTTATTTCCGATGCATCTTTGTATTCATGGTTATTTTTGTATTATTTTGTGTTCCTACATAAATTTGGATCAGTGTTATCAGAGCGGCCTGTTCTTTCTTGATCCTTCTTTGCATGTCCCCAACAAGGTCGGGGTATAAGGAGTTAGGACTCGATCTGGTTGAACATTTGCAATATCAACCTCGCAAACCCCAACGGCTGCCCATGGGGGACGAAAAGAAAGACAAGGGAGTAGGAGATCCTATCAAAATATTTCTTGAGGAGGCCCTTGAAAAACAAAGGAACCCAATGATGGATAACTTCGCCCATATCCTTCAATGATTTCCCATTGGAGGCGTATTTTCATCCAGCAGCCACTCTAGAGGCGCAACCCCTTTTAAGGTACAAGTAAACTTTGACATTATCATATTTGATGGCCAAATAGATGGTGACATCGAAGATATATGGTTGAATCTATTAGAAGAATATTTCTCGGTTCATGACTTTTCCGACCGGGAGAAGATTATTTTTTCACTACTCAAAGTCGCCCCCCATGTCAAGGACTAGTGGGAAACCTACTATGAGAAAAAGGGAGAGGAGGAACCCTCTTTGTTCTTGACTGTACCCACTTGGAATTATTTCTGAGATGCCATCAAGGATGTATATTATCTCGTGGGGATATATGAGGACAAGTACATACAATGGACTATGTTGTGGCAGCAAAGGGATCAAGATGTGCATGAGCTGACGAATTTGTTCCATACCCTGCGCACAAAGTTGGGTTTCAATTATTCAGAGAAAAATTTGGTGTTGAAGTATCGCAGTTGTCTACACAGATACATTCAAGATGAAATGGAGTTCCTCGACATCTCCTCGCATGGTACGGAATACCGGTATGCTGCTAAGATTGAGCAAAAATTCAAACAGACGAAGCGAGACTTTGGATCTGTGAATCAAAAGAAAGCGAAAGGTGCCCCCAAACCACGTTGGGTATCTGTTATATTCTTTACACGAGTATGTGTTATATTCTTTGCAACACCGCCGAAAAAAAAAATCTGCCTTGGGAAACATGCCCCCTGTCTCGTAAAACGTGTCACATATTTAAGTGGTCTTTTGGCACATGGTTTTTGCCGATGGTTTTCTATTTCCGGTTAAGGAATTAGGGTTGTGGACTAATCCAGGTCATTGGGTTAGGTTTTTGGATGTCGTTGGCTCCTATATGTATATTGTATTGTAAACAATGTATCGTTATGAATGAATATAGAATATGTTGGTTTTCTCGGTTTGGGTTTCCAGAGGAAAAATCTATGTGTAATGTTTGTATTTTCCATTGTATATTTTTTGTTCTTTTACTAAAAATATGTTTGTAGTAAATATTGTACAAGGTTAGAATCTAAAAACCACATAACAAAGTACAAAGACAAGACATGGCGTCTCAAGACAACCTGCAAAATCCACAAGCAAAGAACAACACCGTGAAACCGAAGAAAGACACGAGAAAGTGGTGTGAGTTCCATAAGCTATCCACTCACAACACAAGTGAGTGTTGGTCAAAACATTCATTGGTGGACGAGATGAGGGCTTCTGAATCAGATGCATGCTCTGACACTGAATCAGAACCCAAGAAGGGGAATGACAGAGGGAAGCAGATTATCGATGTAGAGCCCAGTGCCATCATTTGTAATACCCCAAGGATGAGCCCCAGTTATATCTATGTATTGTTAACATGTTTTGTAGGCTGGTGAGCCGAGCAATTGTAAGCTGGTAATATTATGTGAAAGTAGGCCAGAGAACTTAGGTGTTAAAGGCCAGGAACCTATTTTGTACATGTAATTATGCACTTTGTTAATATAAAAACATTGCTACGTGTAGACCGACCATGAAGAAAGAGTGATGGGGAACTAAGCTCCACTAGGTAGGGTAAGGACAGGGGGATAAGTATTTGGGACTAGGGGCTAAGCTAGGGGGCTTACCTCTAGAAGAATAATATTTTAATATTATTTCCTAAAAACTAAAGTGGACTATGTAATATGTTTTGTTATCCTAAGTTCCTGGTAGTTGGGGATGTAGGATAAATGGAGCACATGCAGCTCCAAGAAGACAAGTGTCAACCTGGGCTCATGTATTTAAAATATGAAGTAGCAGTTGTGTTGTGGTGGGGCCTTGCCATTCTTGACCCACTATCTAATCGTGAACCAGGGAGGCATCCATCACGGATCTCTGGAATCAGTAACCTGTGAGTCAAATTGTGTTGGTAGTTCGTTGGTCATTTGGCCATCCTCTGCATGAGTTCATGAGTCCATTTTTCCATACTCCGTCTGAACCGAGACCTCCATCGTCTGACCTCTGCCTACCCTCATGCATCTCTGAAACCAGAAATGGTGAATCTTTCATGTGTTGCTTTCTAAGAAGCCCGACACGTCCTATAATTGCCTGAGCCTTGCTATGCCTTAGTGTTGATTGTTATTGTTTGGGTGTGCATACCTGTTTCCCCATTATTGATGTCACCCATAAGCTAATTGAGTGTTGAATGTTGTTGTTGTTACTTGTACCCGTCTATAGCTGAGTCGAAGACTGATTGAAGAGGCAGGTTGTAAGGCATGTGAGCAACTCTCCTAGGTGAGAGAGTTTGTTGGGAAGTGAGTTCTCCTGGAAGGGAGTCTCGTAGCAGCTACAATAATCTGAGACTTCTAGTCCATCCTATTGTTTAAGACCAAGGTAACTGAGGGGTACTAGCTGATGGACTTGTATTAGTGAAGGTGTATCCTCTTGGGGTGGGGCAGGCATGTGGGGAATGAGGGTCTGTGGGTTGTGGTCATAAGTGGCTCCTGGGATAAAAGATCCTTCCTCTTGCTTTGTGCAACTTCCTTGTTGTCCTTACCAAGCCTAGAATTCCCTTGCCTGGTGGAGTTATTCATAGATCAGGGGTGACCGACTGCTAAGAGTGATGCGCAGCACGGTCTAAGGTTGGGAGGTTCGTGGAAGGTCTGCACATAGTCAGTGGTATTCTAATAAAATATAAGTATTGTTTTATGTTCATTTACATGTTGTATAATGGTACATATATTGTAATTGATGAGTATTGCATGTGTATGTTGTATATGTTGCATGTGTAGGCTTACTATTATTCCACACAATAATATGTTATATATATGTAGAATAATCATTCTATGTTATATGGATGTGTATGTTTCTCCACAAGTATCTCTGTGTGGCATAGTCAGTAGTTTAAAGTTGAAGTTTTCACAGATAAGATCAGTAAAGGCAACATTTAAGGTTGTTTTTGTACCATTACCCGGCCTATTTGTGGTTGGGGATGTTACAAAATGGTATAAAATCATGGTAACAACATTGAGCCTGGATGGGCCATGTTAGTGGAAGCTGAAGCAAGAGTTTCAGAAGGAGTTGTTGTCGAAATGGACAAAACTCAAGTTCTGACCCAAGGTTTCAACGTTGAGCCTGAATGGGCTGGATAAGTGTGTTGGAAATAATAAAACAACTGAGAGGGGGTGGGGGTGAATCAGTTTTATGTGAGATTAAACAATTTTATACTTATTGAACATTGTTAGTCTCTCTTCATGTGGTCATCAACAATATACATCATATGAACAGTAAAAATAAAGACCATCAGTCACACATAAAGTACACACAGAGACATATTTTCACGAGGAAACCCATAAAGGGAGAAAACCTCTTCTTCTTCGAAATGATAGGTAGTCTTTTTTAGTTCTGTACATCATTTACAATTGAGCACCAACTCAATGTGAGTCTACTACCTTTGTTTTACAAGCTGCAACTTGTTTGAGAGCTCCAACTCTCTGGTTTCTCTAGCACCCACTAGAAGGAAGCACCAACTCCCTGAGTATTCCAGCACCAACTGGATGGAAGCACCAACTTCCTGAAAGTTACAACACCAACTGGATGGAAGCACCAACTTCCAGTTACAGAGGCTCCAACCTGTATAACAGAGAACACTTGTTCTCCCTAGCACCACCCTGCCACCCTAGTTTCTCTGGCTACAACTAGATGGAAGCTACAACTTCTTGTGTTCAAGGACCCACTTGAACCTCTGAGGACAACAGTCCTCCCTAGCACCTCCCTACCTCCCTAGAATATTAAATAATGAATACACGGACAACTTATGCAGATACATCACTTCTTACCATTTTTACTCTATTCTGTGAATCTGATCTTCAAAAAATTGTTCTGCAAATCTTCTTCCTCAACAGGTCATCTCTGCATCACATTCTTCTGTCATTATGCTCTGCTTCTGTTCTATCTATCATTTTTCTCTGCTTCTGTCCTGTCTATCATTTTTCTCTGCTTCTGCTCTGCATTTCATCTCGCACTGCACATTTTCTTCGTTTCTTTCTACGCCTCTGCTCATTTTCTTTTTCTTACTGTTTACTCATTTTTTCTTTTCAGAACAACTGCTCAATTCAGTCTCATTCATATTCTTTTACACAAGCTCCCTTGACGATTCCACTTCCCCTTTCAATAGGTAATACAAGGACATCTGTCTTGGCAACTGAAACACTAACCGATTTGTCATCATCGGTCTGTTTCTCTTAACTGATTCATAA
This sequence comes from Picea engelmannii, assembly GCA_009831015.1. Classification (NCBI taxonomy): domain Eukaryota; kingdom Viridiplantae; phylum Streptophyta; class Pinopsida; order Pinales; family Pinaceae; genus Picea; species Picea engelmannii. The sequence goes on from ML776725.1 coordinate 513,342, forward strand.
CTGAAGCGTTAATGTGTGAGGAAGAACAACAGTCCTCCAATCAATACTTGATCCAACGGTCCAGATCTAATCGGGATTTCACTCATCGCGATTTAGGAATTTGCGATGTCAAAATTCACAAATCCTCTGGACTCGCGATTCTCCGATTCCCGATGGCTCCTTTCATATGCTAGCCCTCTTGAGCTTATCTCCCGGTCAACGTGACTGTCACTCTGTGACCACATCCTTATCTCTGACAGTTGGCCTCCACTACGCCACCATCCTCCTTCGCTGTTGTGATGACATCTGGCCCCCACTCATCGGGGTTTCACGGATTCGTGATTCTAACTTGCACAAAACTCTTGTCAACGAGATCCCCGATTTCCCGATGAACAAAATGCTGACGGCGCCTTGATCTTCGACACATGTCCCTCAGATGGACGGTCCCGATCCCTCCGAGATTTCGAGACTTTCGATATCAAGTGACTTTGTCATTTCAAAGTCCCGATCACCGATGTCTTTGCTGACGTCACACGTGGTTTGACACGTGTTAGATCCTGCCATGTGTCACTCTGATTCGTGACTTACATGAGCCTGAAGTGTTGAATCTGCCTGACACCTGTCATTCCCTGGTTGTGCCACGTGTCCCTAGCTGACGTGTTCTGTTGTCATGAGTTGGATCAATGGTCTAGATCACATGTTGATTCTGACGGTTCAGATTCAATCGTGATTTTGCATATCGCGAAATCCGGGTTTTCATTGTCGAGTGAAATAGACATTTCAAAGTCTCGATCCCCAATTCTTCGATGGCTTATCTCTCTCGCATCTTATACAGATCTGACGGCTTAGATCCTCTCTCCGACAAGGGCTGTAAACTATGGTCCAGATTCCTTCTTATCCAACGGCTGTGATTACATCGCGAGACCACATATCGCGATTTTGGGGTTTTCGTTGTCATTGTTCACGAGACTCGTGAAACTCCGATTCTCGATTCTCCGATGAAGCCTCTCCTCTTGTTCATGGGAACTTATCCTCCGTGTAACTTCCACCGATCTGACGGCTGTCGGCGACTCTGCACCAAATCTAACGGCTCTCGTTGTGTGCACTCACTGCTTTCGATCATTCACCTCTCTGAACTTGTCTTTTGTTTGCCTATCATCTTCAATGTTGTACTTGCCATCAATGACAAGCTTACGTTGCCTGTTCACCGAATTTGCCAACAATCTCCCCCTTTGGCATTGATGGCAACATTTGCATTCAGACTCAACACTCCTCTGCATCTGAAACATTTCGAACTCGACTCCTTTCTCCCCCTTTGACATCAATGTCAAAGAAGAAACATTCTTCCACTGATCTTGTTGCAGAACATACTCCCCCTATCATCTATAAGCATTTAGGAAATTCACCAGATATTCAACAAGCACTCCCCCTGACCAGGTGCACATATTAGATACAAGATTTTATAACCCCTAACTTTTGACGAAGATATCCAAAAGGGGTCACTACTAATGGTTTAGTAAAGATATCAGCAATCTGCTCTTTGGAAGGGATATAATCCAGCTGAACAATTCTGTTTGTAACTTGTTCACGGAGAAAATGATACTTGATTGGAATATGCTTAGTCTTGGAATGAAGAATAGGATTCTTGGAGAAACTTATTGCACTGGTGTTATCACAATGAATTGGTATAGGACCAGTGTAGGTTACCTTCAAATCTACAAGCGTTTGTATCATCCATAATATCTGTGTGCAGCAAGTAGCAGCAGCAATGTATTCTGCCTCTGTAGTGGATAGTGAAATGGATCCTTGCTTTTTACTAAGCCATGTAACGAGTGAGTCACCCAGAAAAAATGCTCCTCCACTGGTGCTTTTTCTCTCATCAACACAGTTTGCCCAGTCAGCATCTGAGTAAGCAATTAACTGGAAATTCTGATTTCTAGGGTACCACAGTCCATATGTCATTGTTCCCTTCAGATATTTGAATATTCTTTTGACAGCTACCAAGTGACTTTGTTTAGGAGTAGACTGAAACCGACCTACCATTCCAACAGCTTGCATTATATCAGGACGAGATGTTGTGATGTACAGAAGACTGCCTATCATTGATCGATATGTCCTTTGATCAACATCAGGTGAGATATCATCTTTTCTCAGCTTGCAACCAACCACCATAGGTGTGCTGACTATAGAAGAATCTTCCATCTGAAATTTCTTCAATATCTCTTTCAAATATTTTTCTTGCGAAATAAAAATTCCTGCAAAGCTTTGTTTTACTTGTAACCCAAGAAAATATGACCGTTCCCCTATCATGGACATTTCAAATTTTGTTTGCATAGAGTTATCAAACCACTGGACAGATGATTCATTAGTACAGCCAAAAATAATATCATCTACATAAACCAAAACAACTAGTAAATCATCACCTTCAGTCTTAATGTAAAGGTTATTGTCAACAGTACCTTTCATGAACCCTTTTTCTTGTAGAAATTTGTCCAGTCTGTAATACCAAGCTCGTGGTGCCTATTTTAGTCCATATAAGGCCTTCTTCAGCTTACAAACATAATTAGGATTGTCTGTCAATGAGAATCCTTCAGGTTGTTCCATAT
>ML776725.1:520468-542177 GCA_009831015.1 Picea engelmannii
CCTGAGTATTCCAGCACCAACTGGATGGAAGCACCAACTTCCTGAAAGTTCCAGCACCAACTGGATGGAAGCACCAACTTCCAGTTACACAGGCTCCAACCTGTATAACAGAGAACACTTGTTCTCCCTAGCACCACCCTGCCACCCTAGTTTCTCTGGATACAACCAGTCGGAAGCTACAACTTCCTATGTTCAAGGACCCACTTGAACCTATGAGGACAACAGTCCTCCCTAGCACCTCCCTACCTCCCTAGAATATTAAATAATGAATACATAGAAAACTTATGCAGATACATCACTTCTTACCATTTTTACTCTATTCTGTGAATCTGATCTTCAACAAATTGTTCTGCAAATCTTCTTCCTCAACAGGTCATCTCTACATCACATTCTTCTGTCATTATGCTCTGTTTCTGTTCTGTCTATCATTTTTCTCTGCTTCTGTCATGTCTATCATTTTTCTCTGCTTCTGCTCTGCATTTCATCTCGCACTGCACATTTTCTTCGTTTCTTGCTACGCCTCTGCTCATTTTCTTTTTATTACTGTTTACTCATTTTTTCTTTTCAGAACAACTTCCCAATTCAGTCTCGTTCATATTCTTTTATACAATCTCCCTTGACGATTCCACTTCCCCTTTCAATAGGTAATACAAGGACATCTGTCTTGGCAACTGAAACGCTAACCGATTTGTCATCATCAGTCTATTTCTCTTAACTTATTCATAATTGAAGCATTAATGTGTGAGGAAGAACAGCAGTCCTCCGATCAATACTTGATCCAACGGTCCAGATCTAATCGGGATTTCACTCATCGTGATTTAGGCATTTGCGATGTCAAAATTCACAAGTCCTTCGGACTCGCGATTCTCTGATTCTTGATGGCTCCTTTCATATGCTAGCCCTCTTGAGCTTATCTCCCGGTCAACGTGACTGCCACTCCGTGACCACATATTTATCTCTGACAGCTGGCCTCCACTACGCCACCATCCTCCTTCGTTGTTGTGCTGACATCTGGCCTCCACTCATCGGGGTTTCACGGATTCGCGATTCTAACTTGCACAAAACTCTTGTCAACGAGATCCCCGATTTCCCGGTGAACAAAATGCCGACGGTGCCTTGATCTTCGACACATGTCCCTCAGATGGACGGTCCCAATCCCTCTGGGATTTCGAGACTTTCGATATCAAGTGACTTTGTCATTTCAAAGTCCCGATCGCCGATGCCTCTGCTGACGTCACACGTGGTTTGACACGTGTTAGATCCTGCCACGTGTCACTCTGATTCGTGACTTACATGAGCCTGAAGTGTTGAATCTGCCTGACACCTGTCATTCCCTGGTTGTGCCACGTGTCCCTAGCTGACGTGGTCTGTTGTCATGAGTTGGATCAACGGTGTAGATCACATGTTGATTCTGACGGTTCAGATTCAATCGCGATTTCGCATATCGCGAAATCGGGGTTTTCGTTGTCGAGTGAAATAGACATTTCAAAGTCCCAATCCCCAATTCTTTGATGGCTTATCTCTCTCGCAGCTTATACATATCTGACAACTTAGATCCTCTCTCTGACAAGGGCTGTAAACTACGGTCCAGATTCCTTCTTATCCAACGGCTGTGATTACATCGCGAGACCAGATATCGCGATTTCGGGGTTTTCGTTGTCATTGTTCACGAGACTTGTGAAACTCTGATTCCCGATTCTCTGATGAAGCCTCTCCTCTTGTTCATGGGAACTTATCCTCCGTGTAACTTCCACCGATCTGACGGCTGTCGACGACTCTGCACCAAATCTAACGGCTCTCGTTGTGTGCATTCACTGCTTTCGATCATTCACCTCTCTGAACTTGTCTTTTGTTTGCCTGTCATATTCAATGTTGTACTTTCCATCAATGACAAGCTTACATTGCCTGTTCACCGAATTTCCTAACAAAGTGTTCATTGGACCCAAGGTTTCAAGAGGAAATTGTGTCCGGAGGACCAATTTAAAACCAAAAACCTTCCTGAGTGCCAATAAGTTACCTTGGTTGTGTTACGAATCTCAGGAGGAGTAGCGGTGTTGTAAAACCAAGACAGAAGTGGTATTGGGTCGTAGAGTAATGTGGACCTTAGGATCTGTTCATGAGAAGGAGAATCCTTCACGACCGTCAGATCTGGTAAGGTTGTGATGTAGTTAGCCATGAATTCCTTTGCAAAACCACAGAGTAACATGGTTTGTTATGCGTCGTATGATCTGTTCATAAGGAATGGAAATATCTTATGACCATCAGATCTGGGGAAGGTACAGAGGAGTTAGCCTAGAATCCCTTTGGACTTCACGACTTCAGTGAATTCTGATGCCAGAAACAAGAGAAGGGTCGAAGCTCGAAGCTCCAAAGTCCCAGGAGAGATCTACACCATAGATCTGGGTAGAATCCTGACCATTGGATCTCACGGAAGATCGTAATTTCAGAGTTCGACAATCAGGAGAAGAGAGATGTGTTGATGCACAAACTTCCGAAGCCCAAAGCTTTGAAGTCTTGGAGGAAATATACACCGTAGATCTAGGAAAAATCTTACTGTTAGATCAAACCAAGAGTCGAAATAGTGGGTCATGATGACACCACTTGGATGGACGTGGACACATGGGATGTGTACCACGTGTCAATGGGTTATGAACCTGTGGAAGGTTGAAATGACATTTGGAACGTGACGCATGTCACCCATCTGAATGGACCACGTATCAGCCACTAGTATTCTGCCATGTTTCTTTCCATATGAGCAGGGCTATTGGGGCTGAGGTTACGTAATGTAGTTAAAATAAAGAGGACCCACACTAGCGTTGATCACGATACATCAAGATTGAAGGCTAGGAGGCATTGTGGGGACCCAAGTTGCACGGAACTTAATTATCCAAGGCGGTCACACAATCCAAACCACGGTTTCATCGAGGGGTTACGTATCAACGTCAGAAGAATTGCGGGACAAAAAGTGGGTTACTCCAAACCGCTACTGCATGCCCCCGCAATTGGAAAATGTAAGTGATGTGATGTAATGATGTCAACAAAGGTGACATGGGAATGTTTGTAGATTAGTGGTTTGGGATGCACGGATGTGAAATCTTCTGAAGCCGAAGGCCCGAAGGCCTGAGTAAGCATCTAGTGATCTAGCGCTTGGTCATGGTTGTGATCACATGGATTGGGGACTGAGATAAAGGGGATAGTGCCCAGAAATGATTACAGAGTAAAGAAGATCTCATAAAGAAAATGAAATCTAAACATTTTCTTAAATTAGATTGGTTTATGAATGTTGTGGGATTTGTTAAGGAATGATGGCCTGACAAATTCTGGTTGACTGGACGTTGTGTTTGCAGAGTTCAGTGAGTGTTAGAAACAAATCAAATTCTCATAGAGCGCTTAGGAGACACTCACAGAGATAATAGAAAAGCAGTTTTCTTGCATATAGTGTGTTTATGTATTTGTGTTCATTATTATGTTTTTATATGTTGTTCATGGTCTGAATGTGTAAACTGGTGAAGTATTGAATAAGTTTCAATTGTTTCTCTTCTTTGAGTTTTCGAGTGCAAGCAGTGCACATTGTCCACAAGGAGTGCATTGATAGAGGTAAGTTAACCTAAGAGAAGCTCAGGAGAGATATTGTTGAACCTTCATCAGCAGAAGTGCAAGGAGTGCATAGGAAGAAATCTATGTTGAGTTCAGAGAGAGATAGAGTCACTGAGAAATTTGTGGGGCTCTACTAGGCGGCATCGAGCGAGTGCAAGTGTGCACAAAGATAACTCTTTGTCGGGTTTAGGGAGAAGAGTATCAAAGGAAGATACTCATAGAGTTTTTGAACACTCTGTAGAAAATGCTCAGCAAGGTGTGCTTTGAGCAGAAGGTTGCCAAGAGGGCACAAAGATTTCCTTTGAAAGGAAACAGAAGGGTCAAGACCCTTAGGAGAAATCAAAAAGCTCAAAAGATATAGCACAAGGAGTGCGTGGGAGATGGACTCATTCTAAGTCCTAAAGCTCAGAAGAGATAACGTTTATGAGAACGAATATGAGATCCAGGAGGTGGACTCATAGAAGAAAGGTCAAAGGTCGAAGCCTTTGAACACTAAAAAAATATTCCAAGGCGGAAGAAGTCAAAATCTCAGGAGGAGGAGTGACAACAGCTGTCAGATCGGTTGTGAGGAGGAGCTTGTACCGTTAGATCAGCGTCCAGTAGAACAAAGGAAGCACAGAGGAGAGGAACAGATCCCATCCGTTGGATCTGAGCATGAAGGAATAGCAACCGTTGGATCTGGAGGTAAGCGCATGAGACTTAACCCTTGTTTGCACAGGAGAGTGGACTTGTCAAAGTCTCAAAGTCCCAAAGGAGATCTCAATCATTGATCGAAGAGGAGGTTGAAGGACCATTGATCTGGTCTTGATCGAAAATATATGAAGTCCCAAAGATAATCAGGGTCATTGATTTGGAGAGGATGCGTGGCAGAAGATCTATCACTCTAGGGAAATTCACTCCAGAGATTTGTGTGTGTGGAGATGTGAGAAATCCCGAAGGCCAGAGATCCAGAGTTCATTAGAACCATCTGATTTTTGAGGACAGGTGTCAATAGATATTCAACTTCGAAATATTTTCATACAGGGAAAAGTAGATAGTTGAGAGTTGAAACTCCCGAAGGTCGGAGAGCCGGAATCAATCGTAGTCGTTGATTTGGAAGGGAGCTACGTGTCGACAGATCATGTAGATCTGGGATCACGTGTAGAAGGTAGAAAAGGGAGGATAGATAGCAGTCGTTAATCGTGGATCATCGCCAAAGGATTGGATATCAACAGACAAGTTATATTGCGGGGCCAGAACTTGTTCGGATGTTAAAAATCTGAGAGCGGGCATCAATTTATGCCAAATTTTTAACAAAGTGATGCGTGGCAGTTGGAGGTGAATTGTGGGGTGAAAAGTGGGTTGGCCTAAAACCACTCTTTCCCATGACCACAATCACAGTTTTCCATGAATTCATATCCAAGGGCCTTATGAAGAAAATGACTAATGAAAAAGGGGCTAGCGCATGAAACTTGGAGTTTTGGAAGCGCACAGGAATAGCCCACAAGTCTAACAGGACCTACGCCTAAAGGAGAAAAGGAGGGTTGTGTATAATTATTTTGGGTTCAATCACGAGCCCGAAGAGTCAATTCAACTTAGAAGATTGAAAGATCCTTTGACCAGTAGGTCAGCAGACCCCACTTAGGTAGGGGCACTGCATCGAAAGTGATCAGGGAATAAATAGTCATGTACAGTGACTACAATGAGAGCACAAGAAGATCCAGGAATCCGGGAAGAATTGTAGACTTATGGGATCACTAAGGAAAATTTATATAGGGAGAAAGCAGTTGTTGCAATTTCTGTGGCAGCAAGTATGTTATGGCTTGTTGGGTCATCTAGAGGAAAGAATGCTTTCATGTTTGCAAGTGTTGTTGGTGATGTTGTTGCATAAGAAGGGAAGCAACAGAGAGCTAAAGTGTTGGTTATAAGTTTGATAAAAGAAACATGAAAGCTTCTACTTCCATTAGACATTCAGGTAGTATAAAATTTATTAATGGCAATGATGCAGGTATGAGTTTTTATTACTCTTTTTGCATAATTGTTGAAAGGAAATTTAGGTAAGAATTTCCTCAGCCGGAGTCATTTTATAAAATCACATGATTATATTATTGAATGCATACCACTGGATGTGGTAAAGGATGGAGGCATGTATTAATTCAAATCTTTTATTTTCTGAATGCACACACTGACATAGTAGAATGTCATGTTAATTTGGTTATGGAGTAATAACCAAAGAATTAAAAGATAAGAACCTGCTATAGGAATGAATGCCAATAAGCTAGTCATGTATGAGACCAGGACATGGTTGGATATGGAAAGGTATGGATATGGAAATATTATGAGCCACACAGGTACTAAAAGCTTCCTACCTTTAAATAAAACTTGGGTTGTAACCTTTTTGCTAACACTAATGAACACCACAGAATTATATGCTTGGTGTAGTGTTCGGGTCGAAAAGAAAGGAATCCAATTAATTGGGAAGACAATAGGAAGTGTATGGAGAATGTGTCAACACATTGGCCAGAATTCCAACTTATGGATGGTGAGATACATGACTGAGATAAAGAGAATTATGTAATCCAATGCAAGGTGCATTGATTAATTATGCATTGAGAATTGCACTCATGCATAGTAAGTGATAGAATTGTATACTAAATGCATTGATTGAATGTGTTTTGTAAGTACATGGATATATATTATTTCATGGAAATAATTGTTACTAACAATTGAAATGTTGTTAACTCATGAAGTTGAGGACATTTCAGGGAGGTGTTAGACATTGCAACAGGAAAGTTGCAAGTCAAGTAGTCACAGGAGCTTTAACTACAAGAAATTTTCTTGTTCAAAAAAATAAGTAATGAACTTACAGATATTAATGTGAACATGCATATGCATAGAATGATGAGTTGCTCTAGTTTATTAAATTGTTGAGTAATTGTGACTCAATTTCTAGGTGCAGGAAATTCTAAGATCACTGCATAAGATTTTGTACATATTGCAATTGAATATGATGTACAACAAATACTGACAATTTGTTGGTTGTATGAAAGATGAAGCATTACAGGAAAAATGGTATGCAGTTTGGTGCTTGTGGAAAACCACAAGGATGGTTGCATTCATAATATGGCAACAGCCAAGATGAATTATGAAATAGAATTTCATGTTTTGGGGAAAAAGTTGAATACCCTTTTGAACTAATTGGAGTTCCTAAATGAATTATTTTTTTTTCTCATGATAACTGTATGTGGGTGATGCAAATGAGATGATGTTGATTAAATTTATAATGTTGACTACAAATATTAGCTCGGGGAAGATGATGATTTGAAATCTTTGAGGGCGGTTGGAACTCTAGGAGCCACGGTTCTCTAAGACTTAAGGTCCGGCCTGTTGCTGAAGCCCAAGAAAAGGGAGGTGTAACAGCCGATGGACTATGTGATAGTGAAGGTGCATAGTCCTGGGGTGGGACAGGCATGTGGGGAAGAGAGACATTTGGTTGGAATGTTGCTAGAGTTTGGTACCTTGGCCTAGAACATGTTGATATGGAAGTCTTCTCATTCAAAAGATAAGTATCAATTCTCTATTCATTGTATGCTATGTATATCATAATTCGTATACAGGTTATAATGTTATTATAATTGCCTGTATATATATTGCATGTGTGTTCTAATGTTACTTCTGAATGAATAGGTGTACGAGCAAAGTGTTTACGTCTGTGGAGTCATAGCACTGCTGAGATTTTATCAATGGATGGAACATCATGGATCTACATCCATTCGGTGCTTTCAATGAGGTTTAATTGAAGCATGTTACAAGGAACAATAAGTTGAATGATTTCTTGAAGCAACTCTATGGAATAGAGAAATTGAGTTTCGGTTGCAGTATGAATACCAGAATTGGTGCTTGAAAGTAAAGTTGGATAATGGGCTTCCAATAGCTAAAGCTTGGAGCTTTTGAAGAATTTTTGAATTATATATGTGTAAGTAAGATGCACTGAGGATAGTGAAAAAATAAGGGGAGGGGATTGTAATAACCCAAGGACGAGCCCCAGTTATATCTATGTATTGTAAACATGTTTTGTAGGCTGGTAGGCCGGAGAGACTGGGTGTTAAAGGCCAGGAGCCTGTTTTGTACATGTAATTGTGAACTTTTTTAATATTAAAACATTGTTGCATGTAGATCGACCATGAAGAAAGAGTGATGGGGGACTAAGCTCCACTAGGTAGGGTAAGGAAGGGGGGCTAAGTATTTGGTCCTAAGGACTAAGCTAGGGGGCTTACCTCTAGAGGAATAATATTTTAATATTATTTCCTGAAAACTATGGTGGACATAATATGTTTTGTTATCCTAAGTTCCTGGTAGCTAAGGACGTAGGCTAAATGGAGCACACGCAGCTCCATGAATACAAGTGTCGACCTGGGCTCATGCAGTTAAAAGTTGAAGTGTCAATTGTGTTGTGGTGGGGCCTTTCCATTCTCGACCCATTCTCTAACCATGAACCGGGGGGGGGGCATCCATCACGGATCTCTAGAAATAGTAACCCGTGAGTCAAATCATGATGGTAGTTCATTGTTCATTCAGCCATCCTCTACGTGATTTTGTGAGTCCATTCTCCCATCCTATGTCTGAACTGAGACCTTCATCTTCTGACCTCTGCCTACCCTCACGCATCTCGAAAACAAGAAATGGTGAATCCGTCCTATGTTTCTTGTTGAGAATCTCGATGCGTCTTGTAATCGCCTAAGCCTTGCTATGCCTTAGTGTTGATTGTTACTATTTGGGTGTCCATACCCATTTCCCCATTACTGATGTCACACGTAATATAGTTTAGTGTTGAATCTTGTTGTTTTTACCTGTACCCAGTTGTAGCTTAGTCGAATAATGGTTGAAGAGGTAGGTTGTCAGGCCTGTGAGAAACTCTCCCAGGTGAGAGAGTTTTTTGGGGAGTGAGCTCTCCTGGAAGGGAGTCTCGTAGCATCTATAGTACTCTAAGACTTCTGGTCCAGCCTATATCTGAAGCCCAAGGTAAAGGAGGGGTACTAACCAATGGACTTGTATTAGTGAAGGTGTATCCTTCTGTGGTGGAGCAAGTGTGTGGGGAATGAGGGTCTGTGGGTTGTGGACGTAAGTGGCTCCTGGGATAAAATATCCTTCCTATTGCTTTGTGCAACTTCCTTGTTGTCCTTGCCAAGCCTAGAATTCCCTTTCTCAATCGAGTTAGTCCCAACTCAGGGGTGACCTACTACTGAGGGTGATGAGCAGTGCGGTCTAAGGCTGGGAAGTTCGTGGAAGGTCTACACGTAGTCAGTGGTATTCTAATAAAAGATAAGTATCATTTTATGTTCATTTACATGTTGGGTAATGGTACATATGTTGCAATTGATGAGTATTTATTGTGTATGTTGTATATGCTGCGTGTGTAGGATTACTATTATTCCACGCAATAATATGTTATATATATATGTAGAATAGTCATTCTATGTTATATGGATGTGTAATTTTTTCCCCAAGTATCTTTGTGTGGCATAGTCTGTATTTTAAAGTTGGAGTTGTCACAGATAAGAGTAGTAAAGGCAACATTTAAGGTTGTTTTGGTAGAATTACCCAGCCTGTTGGTGGTTGGGGATGTTACAGTTTCCACCACAAAGATCCAAAAGGAAAAACAGGAAGATCCAGAGGAGGAGGAGTGTCTCGTCCACTCCCATATGTGGGTAAAGGGTTCCCCGCTATAGTTCATTGTCGACAGTTGGAGACAAAAGGACCTCATTTCCGCAAAGTTTGTGAAGCATTCGGGATTGCTAACCACATCACACCCATAGTCGTACACCATCGAGTGGCTTCACCAAGGATGGGATCTCAACGTCATCCAGCAGTGTCGCCTTCCCTATAGCATCAAGCCCTTCACCGATGAGGTATTATGTGACATTGCTCCTCTTGATGTTTGTGATTTATTATTAGGCCAAACATATATGTGGAAGCGAAATGTTGTGTATCAGTCTCGTCCTCGTGTTATTATTGTTACCTTGGGAAATAAGTTGTACATGATACCATAGGTACCACCACCTGCCGCTATCTTTTTGGTTACTGTAAAACAATGCAGTAAGCTCATTTCCAAAACTGGGGAATTTGTTTTCCTGATAATCCACCCTCAGAGAAAGAAGAATATTATGGCCATGACCTCCATATAGGGCTCCTCCACACGACAACAACAAATGTACAAGGTCACAAAGTAGTATCGGGACATCTTCACCTCACCTGTAGGGGTGCCTCTACATTGTTAGGTCAAGCCCCCCATCGATCTGACCCCAGGTGTGTCCCTACCCAATGGATCGATCTATCGGCACTCTATTCTAGAGAATGATGAAATTAAGAGGTAGATTTATGAGCTGCTGCAGAAAGGTCACATTCGGCCAAGTTCATCGCCCTGTGGGAGCCCGATCATGTTGGTGTGGAAGAAGGATGGGACTTGGAAACTCTGTATTAACTATCAGGCATTGAACAAGATCACTGTCCAGAATAGGTACCTGATCCCACAGATTGATGACCTTCTGGACTAACTCAAAGGGGTGAAATATTTCAGCAAGATCGACTTGAATTCCGGGTATCACTAGGTACCAATCGAAGCGTCTGATGTATGGAAGACTACCTTCAAATCCAAGGAGGGCCTTTTCGAATGGTTGGTCATGCATTTTGGGTTGATGAATGCTCTCGCAACCTTCATGAGGTTGATGGATGAAATCTTGTGGCCATTCACCTACTCATTTGTAGAAGTGTACTTGGATGACATTTTGATCTTCAGCTAGACTTGGGAAGAGCACCTCCACCACATTTGACAGGTCCTCCAAACACTGTGGAAACACAACTTTTGTGCCAATTTGGAGAAGTGAACTTTTGGCATAACCCAGGTTCAGTATCTGGGATACATTATTGATGAGCGTGGGGTGCATGTGGATCCAACCAAGATCCAAGTCATTCAGGATCGGCCAACCCCGACCACACTAACAGAGCTTCGCACCTTTCTGGGTCTTGCTAATTTCTACCACAGGTTTGTGTTGGGATTCTCTCATATCACTTGTCCCTTGAGTCAAGTCACCAAGGGAGGAGCGAAAGAAAAATTCTTTTGGTCGGAATCTCAACAGAAGGCGTTTGTAGAATTGAAACATCGCCTCTATTGTGCCCCAGTTCTCAGATTACCAGACTTGCAAAAACCATTTGAGATTGATACAAAAGCCTCTGACTATGCTATTGGGGAATTTCTTACTCAACAAGGAAATCCAGTGGCATATCACAGTGCAACACTATCTGACACAGTCTGAAAGTATCCCACTTATGACAAAGAAATGTATTCCATTGTGCAGGCTTGCTGACAATGGAAGCATTACATTTTGGGGAAGGAAACGATCATCCACACAGACCACCGACCCCTGCAGTTCATACGAACACAAGGGAAGTTGCAGATCGATCTCCATCAAAAGTGGTCCACATATATGCAATTGTTTCATTTGAACATCAATTACAAGAAGGGAAGCACCAATAATGTTGCAGACTGCCTCAACCGACCACTGATCGTGGTGATAACCACCGTGCTCAACTCTTGTAGGAACGATACTTCTGATTAGACTCTTCTCTACAAGATAGATCCAGATTTTGGCCACACATACAAGACGCTCTTGGAGGGTAATCGAGTTCCAAATTTTCACCTCCAGGATGCACTACTATGTCACCTGAGACACCTTTGTGTTCCTTCAAGCAAGTGTGCTAAGATGATTTGGGAATCGCACTACAGTCGGGTCACTGGACATTTTGGGGTTGAGAAAATAGTGGAAGTACTGCAAAAGTATTTATATTGGCCAAGCCTGCACCATTGCCAAATGACCATCAAGAAGAAAGGCCTCTATACTTCATTTCCTAACCCCAGTCAACCCTGGGAATCCATCTCCATGGATTACATGTCAGGCCTTCCTTCTACTAAGCATGGAAACGACTATGTTTTTTTGGTCATCGATAGATTCTCGAAGATGGCCATTATGGCGGCCTACAAGAAGAATATCACAGCAGAAGCCACTGCTAAACTCTTCTTTGAACAAGTGTGGGTACAATTTGTGATCCCACAATCTATCATCTTAGATCAGGACAGCAGGTTCCTCGGTACATTTTGGTCCATCATCTAGTCAATGTTGTACACCAAGCTCACCAAGTCCACAGCTTTCCATCCCCAAACTGATGGCCAGACAGAGGTTGTCAACAGGATTATCCTGTGCATTTTTTGCATGTACAACTCAAATCATCAATGCACATGGGATGAGAGCCTTCCCTATGTACAACATTGATATAATTAGGCCCTCCACTTCTCAACTAACCACAACCCCTTTCAGGTGGGCTTGGGATTCCACCCATTATGTCCCATTGACGTAGTCATACCATTTGCAGCTACTCAAGTTAATTCCGCTCATGTCCAGTCTGAAGCTACCAAGGAAAACAAATTCATTGAGTGCATTCAGCACATTTTCCAACAGGTTCATGACATATTGGGCAGATCCCATGCTAAGTAAAAGCAACGGCATGATCAGCATTGGGTGCAACACAACTTCCAGGTGGGCGACAAAGTGTAGCTACATTTCCAGAAGGAGGGCCTCGTTGGACCCCACCACAAGCTTCACCCGCTTCAATATGGTCCATACACCATCGCCAAGGTTTTAGGGGACAATTCCTTCGAGCTCAGTATCCCAGCATTCCTAGGTCTACACCCAGTGTTCAATGTGGACATCCTTCGGCCTTACTTTCCACCTCTATTGAACACATCCGACATGGCAAAACAACTCACACCAACAGAGTTAAACCCAGAATGCATGGAACAAGCCACAACTGATCGGATTATGAACACACAGATCAAGAACACCCTCCAGCAGAGGATCCATCTATATCGATTTGTCAAAGCAGGCCAACTCCTTCACCGGGGCAAGTGGCTCACCAGGGACCAAGTTCAAAAGAAGTTTCATCATCTCATGGAGGAACTCAACGCAATGGGGACCATTGCTTCCTAATTGGGGAGGAAATATCCATGTGGATATTGATGGCCACCCTCCTATTCCACTTGGAACCCCACCATTGTTTCTTTCAATTTTTCAGTTTCCTTAATTGTAGCACAATTTACTATTTTTGGCAATTTTTCGGGTCCTGAACTTCCGGAGCCATTTTGAGGCCCTAAACGACGTTTTTTGGGCATCAACCGGTCAATGAATATTGCTCCATTCAAAAAACCTTATATTCACTATCAACAGTTGTATTCCTCAGATATATATTTCTAATGATGTATCATATGTGTCAAACAGAGATAGTATGCCCAAGTTACGACCCCGAGAAATTGATGTACCAATTTACCCCGACAGGGCCCATATTCTGGTGTTTCATCTCCTAGGGTTAGGTTTGTGGATTTTTAGGGTTTCCATTGTTTCTCAATAACATATAGGTCTTAGAGCCTCATTGTAAAATAGAGTTCAGAAGCCTATAGCTACCACATCTCTTCTCAGAGATAAGCTACCAGCGCCCTAGCTAGTTTATTTCTATTATGTCTGTAAACAAATTTCAGTTCTTTGATATTAATGAAATGAAGTGTTATTTCCATTGCATCTTTGTATTCATGGTTATTTGTGTATTCTGTTGCATTCCTGCATAAATTAGGATCAGTGGTATCAGAGCGGTATTCTCTTTCTTGATCCTTCTTTGCATGTCCCCAACGAGGTCGCGGTAAAAGGAGTTAGGGATCGATCTGGTTGAACCTTTTCAAGATCAGCCTCGCAAACCCCAACGTCTTCCCATGGGGGACGAAAATAAATATGAGGGAGTAGGAGATCCTATCAAAATATTGCTCGAGGAGGCCCTTGAAAAACAAAGGAACGCAATGATGGATAACTTCACCCAGATCCTTCAACAATTTCCCACTAGTGACGCATCTGCATCCAGCAGCCACTCTGGAGACGCAACCCCTTTTAAGGTACAATTAAACTTTGGCATTCCCATATTTGATGTCCAAATAAATGAAAATGTCATAGATAGATGGTTAAATCTATTAGAATAATATTTCTCATTTCATGACTTTTCCGACCGAGAGAAGATTATTTTTTCACTACTCAAAGTCGCCCCCATGTCAAGGACTGGTGGGAAACCTACGGTGAGAAAGAGGATGAGGAGGAACCCTCTCTGTTCTCAGTCATACCCACTTGGAATTATTTCTGAGATGCCATCAAGGAACAATATTATCCCATGGGGATCTATGAGGACAAGTACATACAATGGACTATGTTGCGGAAGCAAATGGATCAAGATGTGCATGAGCTGACGAATTTGTTCCATACCCTATGCACAAAGTTGGGTTTCAAATATTCGGAGAAACATTTGGTGTTGAAGTATCGTAGTTGTCTACATAGATACATTCAGGAGGAAATGGAGTTCCTCGACATCTCCTCACTTGGTACGTGTGACATTATTAATAGAGGGAATCAAATTATCGATGTGGATCCCAAAGCCACCTTTCCCACCATGAATATCCAAAAGTAAGAACCGGAAGATTCATAGGAGGAGGAGTGTCTTTTCCACTCCCAGATGTGGGTAAAGAGTTCCCCGCTACAATTCATTATCGACAGTGGGGGCCAAAAGAAACTCATTTAAGCAGAGGTCTTGAAGTGGTTGGGATTTCCGACCACAGCACACCCACAGTCATACACCATCAGGTGACTTCACCAAAGACAGGATCTATGCGTCAGACAGCAAGTTCGCCTTCCCAACAGCATCAAGCCCTTCACTGATGAGGTAGTATGTGACATTTCTCCTCTTGATGTTTGTGATGTATTATTAGGCCAACCATACTTGTGGAAGTGACATGTTGTGTATGATTCTCGCCTCACGTTGTTATTGTTACCTTGGGAAATAAGTTGTACAGGATATTATAGGTACCACCGCCTTCCGTTATCTCTTTGGTTACTACAAAACAATGCAGTAAGCTCATTTCAAAAACCAGGAAATTTGTTTTCTTGATGATCCACCCTCATGGAAAGAAAGATATTGTGGCCACGACCTCTAGATAGGGCTCCTCCGCACGACAACAACAAATGGACAAGGTTGTGGAGGAGTATCAGGACATCTTCACCTCACCCGCAGGGGTGCCTCTGCACTATCAGGTCACGCACCCCATCGATCTAACCCCAGGTGCGTCGCTACCCAATGGACCGATCTATCGGTGCTATTTTATAGAGAACAATGAAATCAAGAGGCAGATTCAGGAGTTGTTGCAGAAAGTTCACATCCAGCCAAGTTCATCGCCTTGTGGGAGTCGGATCGTGTTGGTGCAGAAGAAGGATGGGACTTGGAGACTCTATATTGATTATTGGGCATTGAACAAGATCATTGTTGAGAATAGGTACTCAACCCCACTGATTGATGACCTTCTTGACCAACTCAAAGGGGTGAAATATTTCATCAAGATCGACTTGAAGTCTGGGTATCACCAGGTACCAATCGAACCATTTGATTTATGGAAGACTACCTTCAAATCCAAGGAGGGCCTTTTCGAATGGTTGGTCATGCCTTTCGGGTTGACGAATGCTCTCACAACCTTCATGAGGATTATGTATGACATCTTGCAACCATTCACTAACTCATTTGTAGCAGTGTACTTGGATGACATCCTGATCTTCATCCAGAATTGGGAAGAGCACCTCCACCACATCCGACAAGTCCTCCAAACACTACGGAAACACAAGTTGTGTGCCAATTTGGAGAAGTGAACTTTTGGCATGACCCAAGTTCAGTATCTGGAATACATTATTGATGAACATGGGTTCCATGTGGATCCAACCAAGATCCAAGTCATTCGGGATTAGCCAGCCCCAACCACTCTAACAGAGCTTCGCATCTTTCTGGGTCTTGCTAATTTCTACTGCAGGTTCATGTTGGGATTTGCTCATATCACTTGGACCTTGAGTCAAGTCACCAAGTGAGGAGATAAAGAAAAATTGTTTTGGATGGAATCTCAACAGAAGGCATTTGTAGAATTCAAATATTGCCTCTGATGTGCCCTAGTGCTCAAATTACCAGACTTGCAACAACCATTTGAGATCGAGACATATGCCTATGACTATGCTATTGAGGCAGTTCTTACTCAATGGGGACATCCAATGGCATATCACAGTGTGACATAGTCTGAAAGTATCCCATTTATGACAAATAAATGTATTCCATTGTGTAGGATTGTCGATAATGGAAGAATTACGTTTTGACGAAGGAAACGATCATCCACATAGACCACCGACCCCTATAGTTCATACAGACACAAGGGAATTTGCAAAACGATCACCATCAGAAGTGGTCCACATATCTGAAACAGTTTCATTTGAACATCGAGTACAATAAGGGCAGCACCAATAATGTTGTTGACTACCTCAGCTGACCACCGATAGTGGTGATAACCACCATGCTCAACTCTTGTGGGTGTTGTTCCTAAGTTTATACTTTAAGTCTCTAAAGTATACTGTCAAGGCATCTATAAGATAGAAGGAAAGAAGACAGAAAAAGGAAGTTGATTAAAAAAAAAGGTTAAAGTCGGTTTCTCAACTGTCTCTGTTGGAGTTCACAATTTTCCTGAATGCTTATATCTCTTTCAATTGCTACCCACGAACGTTCGAGTTCAACCTGATTATTTGTTGTTTGTAAGATGGTATTAAATAAATTTAGATCAATGTTGGTTTGATCTGAAATATCGGGTTCAACGTTAGGTTGTCTTGTAACTGGTACTGTCATGGAAGATAAAAGTAAAAGGGGATAAGATTTTGTGCTTTACTTTTAGGCTTAGTTATCTCTAACCCACAATGTAATAAGGCAGGGTTAAAATACAAATTAAAGGAATGACTGCATTAAAGGTCATTTCTTGTATTTGAGTCAAAACTTAAAGAAAAGGAAACATGCATGATGTGAGAAAAAAATTAAACTATTAACAAGGTGAGGCATCTATTTCGAAGGAATCTCACATTGAAAAAAGGAAACTATAAGGCAAGAAGAATATTAATGAAGCATATGAAGTTGTGATCCAAACATTTCAGGTCTTGTATTAGTTGATAATTGATACAGAGGAAAGGTTGTAAATGATATGAATAACAAAGATATCTATTTCCATAGTAGAAGTTGTACTAAATTGTAGTAAATCATTCATTAATAAAATACATGAAAGAAATATGAAAAGATAGAGAAACACATAACTCAAATTTGGCAAGATCCAGAATCTTCAATCTTCTTTTCTATTAATTCAGAAATTTTTTTATAGATGTTTTCGTCACAATGCCCTTTTTTAGAGAAAGAAAAAGCCCCCATGTTCCTCTTCTTTTTTGTTTATTTATACAAGGTCGTCACTATTTGATAGTTAGTGATCCACTACATTTTAGGAAAAAGAAAGAAAAATAGTTACAAAAACTGCAACATTAACTGTTGCGTGATTAACTTTCCATCTGTTTACCCTTCCAAAAGTGTAAATTTCTGAACATGACTTCATTGTTTTGTTGAAGTCTCTCCCTCTTTTGAAGTTATGCATTCAACACACCTCTCTAAAAAGTGAACAAAAATCCTGGGTGGAGTCGGAAGATATTTAGTTTCAAATAAGTAAAACTTTCTCTATACCTTCGGAAACTGATCTTCAAAACTTTTATCAGCGAACCTGATCATTTGCAATTTCAAATTAGGTTGTACCACCCATCTGTCTATCTGGTCCATATTAATTTCTCTTAATTGTGAAATTTCTACCTGAACCTCTTGTAAACTCTCTTTGTAGGTTGAATGTTGTTTCACAATATTTATTTTCTCTAGTAGTTCAGAGCAATCATTCCTTACAATTCCCAATGCTTTCTTATCCATAGAATCAAAGATTCCTTTGCAGTCATCTTTGATTTCTTTGACCAATCTCTTGTTCTAACCTATATTCGCTTCCCATGCCTTTAGCATAATGTCTCCTCTTATCTGTTATGTGACAAAAAGTTTTAAATCTATTGGCACCTCCTTGTTCCCTGAACATGTGACAGCTTCCTGAAAGGCATTCCTCGCTGCTTTAGCTTCTTTTTCCAGTGAAACAATGTTATCGAGAAATATGCTTACCTCTTGAAAATAATGTTGGATGATATCTATTTTGGAGATCAACTGTTGTTCAGTTCCTATCTTTATATGAATTTCTAATGAGAGGGTTTTAAAATATTTTAAAGATATGACCTGGCCTTCTGTCAGACTTAACTTGACCTACAACTAATTTACAAGTTCCCTTTGTTGAGAAACTTGCACCTGACTCACTTGTATTTTCTGGTTCATCTCATCTAGACTAGCTCTAAGTGACTGAATTTCGTGTTTTTCAGCAGTTATGGCCTGCTCCATACTTTTATTGACTTCTTCTCTGATACTCTCCTCAGCATTTTTTAACTGATCCTGCAGTTGATCTATCATGTGATTACTTTTCTTTATCCTTGTGTTCATGTTTTCCAAAGTAACGAGGTTTGTCATGGCCATGGCTCCCATAGAGCCTGCTATCTCTATAGCAAAATCCTCCTCTTCCATTTTCTGACCATCAATTAAGACCTTGTGCTTCTTTACCATGCCCCCTTCTCTCATATGCATTTCTTACTTCACAATAGCTTTCCTTTTCCTACTGAAAAAATAATCTGAAGGGAGAATTTCATCCCTAGAAATTGAAGTAAGGTCACTTACATATACAGCTCCCATTTGTGGGAATCCAAAGGTGGACTGTAGAGGGGTTAAGGAAGTTATAGGGCTTCCTAACTCTGTGGACCTTGTTTCTCCCACAATCTCAGGTATAACAATATCAACAGTAGGTGATGAAGGAGGGGTGGACCTACTAATTTTGGGAGGTGTCCTGGGCCTCCTCTCTACTTCTGTCTCCATATATTCTATTTGTAAGGTTGTCTCTGGGCCTTCTGTCTGTAAAGCCTCTTCATTTTGTGAAGAGCCTTCAGTCTCCTAAGGAAAATATTCAGGATTGGATTTATCTTGCGCTTCTTGCCTGAAACCCGGAGGAGAATCTCCTTGTTCTTGAGGAAGGGTGATTGCTTCTCCCTGCATCACTTTGGGGATACCACTCCGTCTGTGCCTCTGGAAGGTCTAGAAGCTAATTTGCAAGTCAGACGACAGTGCTTGTACTCTTTGTAATACTTCCTCATAGGTCTTAGTTCCCTTGAATAGGTCGTCACAAGGGGACTCTTCGTGCTCATAAGCCTTCATATTATAGTGGGACATGTGTTTTCCCACTAACTGGTAAGGATCATGCTTCCTATGCTCGAGGTTTATCAATTTAACTTCTTCCAGCGTCGTTTATTTGACTTTGGCATGACCTAAGTTGAGCAATGATAATTTTCCAATGTGAATAGGAAAAGTTGGCCAAAATTTCTTTTGAGCCATTTTCAATTCTACCCCTATTCCACCTGTAACAATTTGGTGAGCCACCTCCTTGCATACCAGTCTATCAGGGAGGAATTTCGGAAGGGCATGTGGAGGAATCGAGTACCCGAAAACTATAATGTACGAAAAATTTTCTTCTATGAACCAGTCGGCTATTTTCCTGAGATTTATGGAAACCGATTATGAAATGCGGGGAGGCAACCAATCATATAACATCTAGTGTAGTGGTATTACCATGAAATGAAAAATTTCATAGAACGAATATTTGGTGTTTTCTTCCCAAATCCTGGAATGATATTCATGAATTGGGTCTAGGTAAGTCGGATTCCAACTCCAATTCATCAGAGGAAAAGGAGTTGAGAAGCATATAGCATCCATGAGGTACGTCGACATGTAAAACCTACCAGTTGGCCCTTTGCTCTAGCAGTATGATATTCCATGACCTCCTTTTCCATGTTATCGGATAGAATATTATCCCAATTAAAACTGTAACCCTCTTCTGCTTCATGTAAAAGCGGTACCCATTCTGCAGGGAAATGGGTGGGAATTTTCTTACCGAAAAGTCTACAAAACATCATTGCTACATAAATCATATATTCATTCAATGAGGTTGTGGCATAAACACCATGGGTGTCATCCCTGAACATTCCCTCATTTCTCCACCATTCTTTGATGATGTCAGGATAGGTTTGGTCTGCCTCGAAACATTATTTCCTCTGAAAATTACTTACAGAATCTTGATTATAAACATACTTGGGACTGGGAGATAATTTATACATTACTTATACACGTTCTGGTCTGAAAGAGCCAATAACGACCCCTCGATTGTCCAGAATACTCCTCATCTTTACATCAGTTCACTCCAAGGCCCAACTAATTATGTCATTATAGGCTATGAGTCGTGGTCGTGCAGCTATTTTATGGAGCTCAGACAACACTATATCCTGAAGCTTGTTGTCAGCATCATGAGGGAATTTTTCTATTTCGTAATCCAGAGTCTCGAAGATCTGTCTCCAGGATTTTATGGAATCAATGGCATGTAGTGTTGTATCAGATATGACGTCCCCATCTAGACTCGAGCCTTCTGTGACCTCTTCGCTTTTCCTGGGTGCCTTCTTAGGTGCCATGAAATCGGTGCTATGTCAAATATCTGTTCATAGAGAAATGTGTTTAAAACCAAGAAAGCGTGAATAGTTGCATATGTAAGGGAAAACTTATGAAGTTTGAAAAATAAGAGTTATCAACCTTTGATTTCACATTTAAACGAGTGTACAGATGCAGACGTCAAAAAATAAATGCTCTTTTAATGGAAAGATATACCTGGAGATATGCTTTCATGTCGAAAAAATATCTTCACTTATCCGTTATCAATACTGTCGTATATCGGTAATTTCGAAAGTGAAGTTTCGAAAAACACTGCTCTCCTCAATTTTCGAAATGCGAAAGGTGGATTAATTCTCATTAACCTTGTTTGAAAAAGAATTAACTTGAAACTTAAACCATGTTTAGAGATAAACACGAATTCGCATTTCGGAACTTCAGGGATCCTGTTGTCGAGGGATAAGTCACAAGCAATCCCCGAATCACGAAATTGCAAAGAGATTAGTGAGGCACTAAGACACGTATTAGGGATTAAATAAAACTAGATTGATAATTAATTAACCTTTTAACTTTTCGGTAAAACAAGGATTAGGAGTTTGAGGGTTGAGAGTTTCGAAGCGCTTTAGCATAGAGAAAAACCCGAAACATGAAAGATTAAGGGGAAGATAATTATTTTTAACAATTTAAGTAATTATAGGTTTCAATAGTACCTCGTGGAAAGCAATGGGAAAGGTAACCTTCGTTTCTCCCCCCTTTTAAACTCTTCCTTTACATATAAAAAAAAAATCGGGATATCGGCACCTGGAAAAAGGAAAGGCTGAGACTCACGCTTCGAGAAAATCTATCTTGAAAAACCAAAAAGGAAAAAAGCTCATATTTCCCATGACTTAGGAAAAATTAATCCTTTTTTTTTTCTTTTTTTTTTAAAGATAGAAAGAAAATTAAGCTTTGTGTCAACATTTAGACTCCATTTAGGGATCTCGTCACCTTGTGGGACGAGAAGAACCTGCGGATCGAGTGCATTCATTGGGAAATGGAGTCAAAAGTCTTAGCTTCATGAAACACCAGAGTAGGATCTTGACACTAAAACGAAAATCTCTTCAAGACCAAAAATCTGACTATCTCGAGCGGGATTTTCAATAAACTTCTCCTGAAACTGAGCTCAAAATTGCGTAAGATAATCAAGACCAAACTAATCATCCTATCAGGTTTCATGTGGTTCTATTTATCTCAAGGTAAGTATTTGTGTTGTGTCCGCTAAGGATATCCCCGAAATCTATGATAAAATTCAGCCGAAAGGAAGAGAAATTACCAGAACGTCTTGTAATTCGTGTATGACAGCTTTTAACAGATACAAGGATATTGTTTCACTGCCAGTGAGCCTGTTCAATACCCCGATGAAGTTATCTGACTTCCCATATTGAATTTCCTTCCACCACTTCATTTTTTTCAAGCATTTAAATGTTGAGATGAGGGCAATCAATAAATGAATTTCCTTTCTTCATCTCTTTGGACTAGATGGGGGCAATCAATATTGAATTTCCTTTCACCATCTGTCTGTATTTATTCTTTTATATTTTTGAAGTGGGGG
>ML776725.1:555698-590683 GCA_009831015.1 Picea engelmannii
TTCAAGCATTTAAATGTTGAGATGAGGGCAATCAATAAATGAATTTCCTTTCTTCATCTCTTTGGACTAGATGGGGGCAATCAATATTGAATTTCCTTTCACCATCTGTCTGTATTTATTCTTTTATATTTTTGAAGTGGGGGCAATCAACAAGTATACGATATACTAGGGAAGATTATCTGTTTTGAAAATAATCAAAATGTGTCAACTCATTTAGATAGTTTCGGGTTAATCTTCTTTCCTGCCTTCAAAAATCATGGGCTTCAAAAAAATTCTTAAGGGAAATATTTTGACTTTTAGTCTAGCAGACTTCCTTGAGTAAAAAGAATCAGTTATTCATGTTAGGATAACTATTAAGGTCAGGATTAACCTAGGAATGTTTGTGATACAGTTAAAGTTAAAGAATTTTCTTAAAAAACACAACCCACGCCCTTTCTCAAGATTTTTTTTGAGAGTTTTCAAGACTAGAGTGAGACCTCTTCTGATGCCAGGAAACTTTTGAGGTTGGATCCCCATGGTTAAGTGGGAAAAATGGTTTACTATGGCTTAGAGGAGGGTAAAGAAGGGTCCCTATATATACATATATATATATATATATATATATATATATATATATATAAACAAAATTAGAATGAAATCATTTGCATTTCTCAGAGACTTTACCCCGAAATTTTAAGATGGAATCTCATACCTTTATTAGTTGGTATATTACCCGTCTGAAGATTACTCATTCGTTACCTTTGTCATTGTGAGATACTCAATAAGAATACCTGCATATGTCACCTTTCGGCATTTCGAGTTTAGCTATCTCTTGAGAAAAATTTTCTTGCGAATAACATAAAATTATAATCGTTAGGACATGTCAAGAAAAGAAATCCTCCCCCCCCCCTTTTTTTTTTAAGAATCTTATACAAAAGCATGAAAACAAACCAGTATGTACAATGAGAATTCAAAAATATATATATATTATTGCATGAAGTGTTTAAGATGCCGCCCATTTACAGGGGCATTGAGGATGTCTCCATCCAGGTTTTCTAATAACCAACTGTTTTTTCCCTCCGAGGCTGAAATTATGTATGGACCGGACCAGATCGGATCGAATTTACCATGTTTTCCAGCATCCTCTTTTCTGGATTCCCATTTAAATACCAAATCACTAGGGAGGAATTCTCTATCTTTAGCCTTTTGATCAAACAAGGCCTTCATTTTATCCTGATATATTTGTAACCTTTCATTTATTTCGGCCCTATTTTGTTGAACTTCGACCAACTAGTTTATCCTTCTGGTAACATCATTGGGTTCTTCATTTGAATCCTACCAGAGCTTCATCACTGGTAGGGATAAGTTTATTGGCAAAATGACATCAATGCCATATACCATGTGGAAAGGGGAAATCCCAATTGACCTTTTAGTACTTATTATGTTGGCCCACAGTGCATATTTTAGATGAATATGCCATGCTTTCTTATTTTCAGCTAAAACATTTTTTATCATTGCAATCAGGCTTTTGTTGGATGATTCGGATAGACCATTTCCTTGTGGATAGTAATTTGTAGAGTTTCCTAGTATGATATTATATTTTTGGCAAAATTTTATCACGGCCATCGATTTAAAAGCTTGTGCATTATCAGTGATTATTTTTCAAGGGCACCTGAATCTGGATAAAAATTTATCTTCCAAGAAACTGATTACCACTGAATCGGTTGCATTCCTAGTGGGAATAGATTCCACCCATTTAGTGAAGTAATCAATAGCTGTAAGGATCCATTTGTGTTGTACGCTGGAGTGTGGGTGAATTTCTCCAATGAAATCAAGTACCCACTGTTGGAAAGGGGCTTCCTTTTTAACTGGTATAAGGGGTAGAGATGGGATCCTTTGTTTGCCTGAGAACAACTGGAAAGGGACACAATTTTGAACTCTGGTGTTCACTTATGTGAACAATTTGGGTCAGCAGTATCCGTCTCTTAAGATCTTGTAAGTTGTTTCTCGCCACGCATGATGTCCTCCACACACCCCAATATGGAAATCATCTATAACCCCCTTTGTTTCAGTTTCAACTAAACACCTCAGTAAAAAAACCAAGGGATCTTTCCAATACAGTTTAGTATCTAGTATACAGTACTTTACGGCATGTAACTTTAACGTCCTAGCTTTTGACGAGGTTAACTCAATAGGACATAGGAGCGTAAGTAGGTAATGGACGATGTCGCGATACCACGCCGAAGTGGAAAACTTATCTTGAATCTCGATCGTAGGTGCATTAGCATCAAGCTCGTTTATTTCTAGATATCCCATGGTCTGTTGCAGCTAATTTATCCCTAGTGCTTTTAATTTTGATTCAGCAAGCAATTTGGCCAAACCCTGACCTTTAATAATTTTAGTTGGTTTGACTTCTAGGTCAAACTCCTGGATCTTAGCCAACCACCTGCCTCTTCTTCCATCGCTTTCTGGTTGCACTAGGATATCTTTAACAGAGCTAGAAGGTACATAAGAAATGACTTTCGAGTGCAATATGTATGTTCTGAAAGCTTTGAGGGCTTTCACCATTGCATAGGCATGTTTCTCCAATATGTCGTATTTCAACTCGGCATCCCTAAGACTTTTGCTAAAAAACGCAATGGGTCGCTCAAAACTCTCCTCATTTTTTTGTAACAATACGACTGTTATAGTATGTTTTGAGGTGAAAGAAAAGATCAAAAACTCTTTGGTGTAATCCAGACTGGCCAATACTGGTGCTCCGCTTATTACTTTCTTGATACGTTGAAAAGAGGCTTTGGCTTCTCTTTTCCATCTCACTTCGCTGTCTTTTTTGAGCATATTTGTTATCAATTTCACAATTTCGGCAAAATTAGGGATGAATCTCCTCAAGAAATTTATTTTTCCTAAAAAAGACTGAATTTCTTTGACATTTCTAGGAAAATTTATTGTATCTATTGCCTCAACCCTTTTGGGATCAATTTTGATCCCATCCTTAGACACAATATGGCCCAAGAGTTTACCTTCTCGCATTGTGAAATGAGATTTCTTAGGATTGAGTGACAAACCAAACTTTATACATTTCTCAAAGGTTTGTTTAAGATGCATTAGATGTTCTACATCAGATTTGGAGAAAATAGTGAGGTCATCGAGGTAGATAACAACGAACTTATCTCTCTCACCCACGAAAGCAATATCCATGGCACGCTGAAAAGTTTCCCCTGCATTCATTAAACCAAAAGGCATCTTATCGTACATAAAAGTGCCCCAAGGGGTAGTGAAAGCATGTTTTTCTTTATCGTCCTGATGTACTAGGATCTTATTGTAACCTGAAAAACCATCGATCATAGACATCCTATTAGCTCCAACTACTTTTTCTAAAACATGATCCATCTTAGGTAATGGGTAATTTTCCTTGAGTGAGGACCGATTCAGGTTCCTGAAATCAACACATAGTTTGATCTCGTTGTTTTTCTTTCTCACTGGGACTAGATTAGCTACCCACTCAGAATATCTCAGAGGGACTATAATTTTAGCATCTAGGAGTTTCTTAACCTCCTTTTCTATCACCGGTAACAGTATAGGGTTAATCTGCCTGAGTTTCTGCTGAAAAGGCTTGACACTTGGTTTTAGTGGGATTTTATGTTCCATTATAGTCGTGTCATAAGTTCTCAACTCGTCATAGGACCAAGCGAAAACATCTTTGTACTTTTTAAGCAATTCATCATATTTACCTTTGAGCTCGAGAAACAGATACCTGGACACTTTAACTAATCTAGGTTTCTCTTCGTTTCCTATATTGCAATCCTCAACCTCTTCCAGCTGAGGCTATAAGGTAGTCTTCAAAGGGATGTCATCGCGGTTAAAAATTCTTTCTAAGGGAATCAAACCCTTGGGTATTTGATTATTTTTTAAAACTATCATATGGTGATTTGCAATTTTATGTTGGAACTCTTGGGGGTCTTCCCCTTCCTGCATGATCCAAATAGGATCATTTTGATTTTCTTGGTCAGCATACGTTTCGGCAAACTCATCTATAGTCTCTAAAAAAAATTGGAGTTGTTCATCATCCTCAAAGACTTTCCAATGTTGTATGTTATTGGGTATGGAAGGCTTATGTCTCATCTGTATGTGGTATTTGATTTTGAAGGCAGTGGGAGGTTCGAAAGTCGAGGCAGATTTGGCTAAGGAATCCACCTATTGAATTTTAGTTCTCATAATGAAATGAATATTAACAGAAGAAAAAAAAAATCAATTAGGTCCCAAACACAATTTTGATAAGACCTTAATCTAGGGTGTTTGGCCTGGTACTGGTGATTGACTTGCTTTACGATTAACTCTGCATCACCAAAAAATTCCAATTTTTTAATTTTCATTCTCCTAGCGGCCTCTAATCCCAACACTAGAGCTTCGTACTCACATATGTTATTAGTGTGGTCAACGTTCCACTACAACCTATAATAGAAAGGGATAACGAATTGGTTATCAGGTGCTACAAAAATTACTCCAGCCCTAGCTCCAAGATAAGATGAGGCGCCGTCAAAAAACATTTTCCACACACCTGTGCTATATACATCATGTTCTATTAGTTCCTTTTCTTTTATATTTTCTATACAATTTTCTTCTACACAAGCATCAACATCATCCTCTAGAGATAATATACCATTACCTAAATCTTGATCAGAAATATATATAGGGTAATTATTTGGGCTGAGAGGATCACTAACAGTAAACGCTAATCTGGTTTCTCTGTACAAACGAGTGAACTGGACTACGAAAACTGGAATCGTTGCATACGTCATATCAAGTTAACGAGAGCCTCCAAGTTTAGCACCCCAGGATCGAGACAAGAGCATGTCATACTTTGGAGGTATATCTGCGACGACCACATCAATTAAAACACTCTTCAAAGGTACCTGTGCAAGATTTACGACTAATTCCTTTATCATGCCTAAACACTTGACTTTCCTCGAGTCAAACGAATATAAATCTCCATAAGGTCTGGTGATTTCTAGGTCGAGTCTGTCCATGATAGTCTTAGGCATTACATTGTGAGAGGCTCCAGAATCTAACATGCAATTATGGAGCAGACGATCGAACACTGTCAAAATGATGTAGAAAGGGGAAATGGTGTCTCTAGCACCTTCAAAATGTGGGCCGAAAACTATGTTGGGCTTATCATCTTATAGATTGATGGCATTGGCTTGACTTTCGTTTTCCGAAAAATTAATCATTTTGGCAATTTGTTTTCGGTATATCGGGTTTTGGCCAATTCAACAAGGGGGATAGGGATTTTTATCTTGTTGATCTCGTTTTCTGTATTAAAACTTCCCATGTTTTTGTTGATTTTCGTGGTTTGAGCGTCCAACCCTTTCTTTTCATCTTTCCTTGGCTGGGGATCCTTTGTTTCAGTAACAGGGTTGTCGATTTGTCACATGCTCAAGGGTGACGCTTCTGATGTCTTTGTCTTGAAAAACTGTGTATTAGCAGTTTTAGTCTCTTTAGTCTATTTGTCAGTCAATTTTGAAACTGCTTTGTCAGTTTCAACCCTCGGCAGTATATTTTTAACCGGAGTGGTTGTGAGAACCCTGTTTCTAGGTCTTAGGTTGTACTTCTGGTGAAGCTCAGCCATTATACCATTTTCTATTCCCTGATAGGTTGAATCTTCTGAAACATTATTGTTCTTGTTGTTCTCAGTGAAAAACTTTTTGTAATCTTGTATTGTTACATAAGGTTGTAAACAATCATCACCAAGATTGTTCATATCTTCTTCTAACTCCTCTAAGTCTTCTACGTCTGGTCCTCCTATAAAGTTTTCACTTTTAAAAGGGGTTTGAATTTTTTGGTCTTCATTTTTTATTTGTTTCTGATGATTTTGAGGGTTAGGGTTTTTTCTAAATTCTTTTCTAGGGTAATGTTCATTTTTAGCCTGCTCGAATTCCATCCTCAAGATTTTGTTTGAAAGTTCTTTGATGATTCGGTCAGTATCATCCATATTGTCCACTGAAGATCTTCCTGATCCAGAGGGTCCTCCTTGCTCCCTGTATCTCCTAATTTCTTTGTTTCCAGTATCGAATTTGGTTTTCAGCTTACCTGACTCCATCATATTTGATTCGATTTCCAAAGCATCATCTTGCATTTTGGTGAGATCCATTGATCTTCTCTCTCTTAATAAAAGGGAAAAATTAGGGTCAAAATCTCCAACGAAATTTACCTTTGCAATAGGTTGTGAGGGTTTGACCTCAGTGGGAATTTTGTTGTACAATTTATTGAAACATTGAGTGAACTCGAGAACTGATTCAGAGTTTTGCTTTCGAAGAGCCCCGAATTCGGTTAGATAATAAAGATGGTCTTTCCATTCACCCCACTGTCTGATAAAATCATTTTCAAGTTCATCGTATGAAGGTATAGATCCGGCTTCTAGACCTCGGAACAAGTTCCTCACCTACCCCTCAAAGGTTTGAACCAAGAGTCTGGAATATACATCCTCGTGTTCTAACCCGAGAATGTCGGTGAACTGATCGAAAAAATTTATATGTTCAACTGTCATCAAATCTCCTTCTCCTGTGAATTTGGGCAGATTTTTAATGTAATTTTCTGGCAAATCATAGAGAGGGACGGGTAGGACGAGAGGGGCATATCTTGCAGCAACCTTTGCAAATATTTGAGGAGGCGGTACTTGACCACCTTCTCCTCCTCTTGGACCACCAATGGCAGCACCTTCGGCCCCACCTGCTCCAGCTATGGCCATTGGGGCTTTAGCGACGAAGGTTTGGGGGTTGCAAAGGAGGGTCTGAAGGAAAGGATTATCGACGAGGATGAAATTTGAGAGGAAGGAGCTTGGAGAATGTGGATTGGTTCCTTCAAAATCACAAGGTGAAGATATCGAAGAGTCAACATATGCCGAATAAAGATATATAGGGTAATGGTTTGAGTTTTGAGAGGTGGGAAAACGAACCTCGAGGAGTGAGGGGGAGTCAATTTCAACAGGAAGTGAGGTGGACCTTCGCTTTCTATTGGTATGGGAAAAAGTTAAGATAGCCTCGGTCCTAAAAATAATTAGAACCAAATTCGATTCCAGGTTTGTAACGTTACCAGTGGAGCATTTCCTATTAGTGGATGGGCCACTTGAGTCGTTGTGTTGATATTCATATTCAAACTATGTGGATTTAAGTTGAAAAACTTTATTCGCAAATAAGGCAATCTGTTGAAACTGCTTTCTTGATTTTAGAATTTTTTCAGGGTTGGAAAAAGGAGAAATCTGCTTATCGTCTGGATTTCTTCTAGTGTTCTTCTAGTTTAAAGCAAGTTTAAACAGTGTGGAGTTGCCAAGTGAAAGGTAAGAGTAACCTTAGGATATTTCCAAACTTCACTCACTACCAAAGAAGGAAAGTGTCAATGTCATTCTTCCCAGGAAAAAATCTTTGTTACTCAGATCCTCGGCAACGGCGCCAAAAAGATGTTGTTCCTGAGTTTATACTTTAAGGCTCTAAATTATACTCTCAAGGAATCTATAATATAGAAGGAAAGAAGACAGAAAAAAGAAGTTGATTAAAAAAAAAAGGTTAAATTCGGTTTCTCAACTGTCTCTGTTGGAGTTCCCAGTTTTCCTGAATGTTTATATCTCTTTCAATTGCTACCCACGAACGTTCGAGTTCAACCCAATTATTTGTTGTTTGAAAGATAGTATTAAATAAATTTAGAGGAATGCTGGTTTTATTTGAAATACTGGGTTCAACATTAAGTTGTCTTATAACTGGTACTGTCATGGAAGATAAAAGTAAACGGGGATAAGATTTTGTGTTTTACTTTTAGGCTTAGTTATCTCTAACCCACAATGTAAGAAGGACGAGGTTAAAATACGAATTAAAGGAATGAATGGATTAAAGGTCGTTTCTTGTATTTGAGTTAAAACTTAAAGAAAAGGAAGCATGCATGATGTGAGAAAAACATAAAACTATTAACAAGGTGAGGCATCTGTTTCGGAGGAATCTCACATTGAAAAAAGGAAACTATAAGGCAAG
This sequence comes from Picea engelmannii, assembly GCA_009831015.1. Classification (NCBI taxonomy): domain Eukaryota; kingdom Viridiplantae; phylum Streptophyta; class Pinopsida; order Pinales; family Pinaceae; genus Picea; species Picea engelmannii. Next base: position 563,699 of record ML776725.1, read on the forward strand.
AAGAATATTAATGAAGAATATGAAGTTGTGATCCAAACATTTCAGGTCTTGTATCAGTTGATAACTGATACAGAGGAAAGGTTGTAAATGATCTGAATAACAAAGATATATATTTCAACAGTAGAAGTTGTACTAAATTGTAGTAAAGCATTCATTAATAAAATACAGGAAAGAAAGATGAAAAGACAAAGAAACACATAACTCAAATTTGGCAAGATCCAGAATCTTCAATCTATTTTTCTATTAATTCAGAATTTTTTTATAGATGTTTTCGTCACAATGCCCTTTTTTAGAGAAAGAAAAAGCCCCCATGTTCCTCTTCTTTTATGTTTATTTATATAAGGTCATCACTACTTGATAGTTAGTGAACGCCTACATTTTAGGAAAAAAGAAAGAAAAATAGTTACAAAAACTGCAACATTAACCATTGTGTGATTAACTTTCCATATGTTTACCCTTCCAAAAGTGTAAATTTCTGAACGAGACTTCACTGTTTTGTTGAATTATCTCCCTCTTTTGAAGCTGTGCATTCAACACACCTCTCTAAAAAGTGAACAAAAATCTTGGGTGGTGTCGAAAGATCTTTAGTTTCAAATAAGTAAAACTTTCTCTGTACCTTCGGAAACTGATCTTCAAAACTTTTATCAGCGAACCTGATCATTTGCAATTTCAAATTAGGCTGTACCATCCATCTGTCTATCTGGTCCATATAAATTTCTCTTAATTGTGAAATTTCTGCCTGAACCTCCTATAAACTCTCTTTGTAGGCTAACCGTTGTTTCACAATATTTATTTTCTGTAGTAGTTCAGAGAAATCATTCCTTACAATTCCCAATGCTTTCTTATCCAGAGAATCAAAGATTCCTTTGTAGTCATCTTTGATTTCTTTGACCGATATCTTGTTCTCAACTATATTCGCTTCCCATGCCTTTAGCATAATGTCTCCTCTTATCTATTCTGTGACAGAAAGTTTTAAATCTATTGGCACCTCCCTGTTCCTTGAACATGTGACAGCTTTCTGAAAGGCATTCCTTGTTGCTTTAGATTCTTTTTCCAGTGAAACAATGTTATCAAGAAATATGCTTACCTCTTGAAAATAATGTTGGATTATCTCTATTTTGGAGATCAACTTTTGTTGTTCAGTTGCTATCTTTATATGAATTTCTAATGAGAGGGTTTGAAAAGATTTTAAATCTACGACACGGCCTTCTATCATACTTAACTTGACCTGCAACTGATTTACAATTTCCCTTTGTTGAGAAACTTTCACCTGACTCGCTTGTATTTTCCGATTCATCTCATCAAGGCTAGTTCTAAATGACTGAATTTCGTGTTTTTCAGCAGTTCTGGCCTGCTCCAGACTTTTATTGACTTCTTCTCTGATACTCTCCTCAACATTTTTTAACTGATCCTGCAGTTGCACTATCATGTGATTACTTTTATTTATCCTTGTCTTCATGTTTCCACAGTAAAGAGGTTTGTCGTGACCATGGCTCCCATAGAGCCTGCTATATCTGTAGAAAAATCCTCCTCTTCCATTTTCTGACCATCAATTAAGACCATGTGCTTCTTTACCATGCCCCCTTCTCTCATATGCATTTCTTGCTTCACAATAGCTTTCCTTTTCCTGCTGAAAAAATAATATGAAGGGGGAATTTCATCCCTGGAAATTGGGGTAAGGTCACTTACATATACAGCTCCCATTTGTGAGAATCCAAAGGTGGATTGTAGAGGGGTTAAGGAAGTTATAGAGATTCCTAACTCTGTGGACCTTTTTTCTCCCACAATCTCAGGTATAACAATATCAACAGTAGGTGATGAAGGAGGGGTGGACCTACCGATTTCGGGAGGTGTCACGGGCCTCCTCTCTACTTTTGTCTCTGGATCTTCTATCTGTAAGTTTAAGGTTATCTCTGGTTCTTCTGTCTATAAAGCCTCTTCATTTTTTGAAGAGCCTTCAGTCTCCTAAGGAAAATCTTCAGGATTGGCTTTATCTTGAGCTTCTTGCCCGAAACCCAGAGGACAATCTCCTTGTTCTTGAGGAAGGGCGATTGATTCTCCCTGCAGCACTTTGGGGAGACCGCTCTATCTGTGCCTATGGAAGGTCTAGAAGCTAATTTGTAAGTCAGACAGTAGTGCATGTACTCTTTGTAATGCTTCCTCATAGGTCTTAGTTCCCTTGAACGGGTCATCACAAGGGGACTCTTCGTGCTCATAAGCCTTCATATTACAGTGGGACATGTGTTTTCCCACTAACTGGTAAGGATCATGCTTCTATGCTCGAGTTTTATCAATTTAACTTCTTCCAGCAATGTTGCTTCAACTTTGGCATGACCTAAGTTGAGCAATGAGAATTTTCCAATCTGAACAGGAAAAGCTGGCCAACATTTCTTTTGAGTCATTTTCAATTCTAACCCTATTCCACCTGTAACAATTTGGTGAGCCACCACCCTCCATACCAGTCTGTCAGGGAAGAATTTCGGAAGGGCGTGTGGAGGAATTGAGCACCTAAAAACTCTAATGTATGAAAAATTCTCTTCTATGAACCAGTCGACGATTGTCCTGAGATTTCCTGCGACTAATTCTGAAATGCAGGGAGGAAAACAGTTGCACAACATCTAGTGTAGTGGTATTACCACGAAATGACAAATTTCATAGAATGAATCTTTGGCATTTTCTTCCCAAAGCCTGGAATGATATTCATGAATTGGGTCTGGGTAAGTCAGATTCCAACTCCAATTCATCAGAGGAAAAGGAGTTGAGAAGCATATATCATCCATGAGGTACGCCGACATGTAAAAAGATACCGGTTGGCCCTTTGATCTAGCAGTCTGATAGTCCACGACCTCCTTTGCCATGTTATCGGATAGAATCTTATCCCAATTAAAACTGTAACCCTTTGCTGCTTCATGTAAAAGAGGTACCCATTCTGCAGGGAAATGGGTAGGACTTTTCTTACCAAAAAGTATACACAACATCATTGCTATGTAAATCATATATTCATTCAATGAGGCCGTGGCATAAACACCATGGGTGTCATCCCTAAACTTTCCCTCATTTCTCCACCATTATTTGATGATGTCAGGATAGGTTTGGTATGCCTCAAAACATTCTTTCCTCTGAAAATTACTTACAAAATCTTGATTATAAACATACTTGGGACTGGGAAATAATTTATACATTACTTGTACATGTTCTGGTCTGAAAGAGCCAATAACAACCCCTCAGTTGTCCAGAATACTCCTCATCTTTACATCAGTTCGCTCCAAGGCCCAACTAATCATGTCATTATAAGCTTTGAGTCATGGTCGTGCAGCTATTTTGTGGAGCTCAGACTCCGCTATATCTCAAAGCTTGTTGTCGGCGTCATGAGGGAAAAATTGTATTTCGTAATCCAGAGTCTCGAAGATCTGTCTCCAGGATTTTATGGAATCGATGGCATGCGGTGTTGTATCGAATATGACGTCCTCGTCTGGACTCGAGCCTTCTGTGACCTCTTCTCTTTTATTGGGTGCCTTCTTAGGTGCCATGAAATCGGTGCTATGTCAGAGATCTATTCACAGAGAAATGTGTTTAAAACCAAGAAAGCGTGAATAGTTGCATATGTAAGGGATAACTTATGAAGTTCAAAAAATAAGAGTTATCAACCTTCGATTTCGCATTTAAACGAGTGTACAAACACAAACGTCAAAAAAAAAATTCTCTTTTAATGGAAAGATATACCTGGAGATACGCTTTCATGTCGAAAAAATATCTTCACTTATCCGTTATCAATATTACCGTATATCGGTAATTTCGAAAGTGAAGTTTCGAAAAACACTTCTCTCCTCAAATTCTGAAATGCGGAAGGTGGATTAATTCTCATTAACCTTGTTTGAAAAGGCATTAACCTGAAAATTAAACCCTTTTTAGAGATAAACACGAATTCGTGTTTCAGAACTTTGGGGATCCTGTTGTCGAGGGATAAGTCACAAGCAATCCCTGAATCGCGAAATTGCAAAGAGATTAGTGAGGCACTAAGACATGTATTAGGGCTTAAATAAAACTAGGTTGATAATTAATTAACCTTTTAATTTTTTGGTAAAACAAGGATCGAGAGTCTGAGGGTTGAGAGTTTCAAAGCACTTCAGCATAGAGAAAAACCCAAAACGCAAAAGATTAAGGGGAAGATAATTATTTTTAACAATTTAAGTAATTACAGGTTTCAATAGTACTTCGTGGAAAGCAATGGGAAAGGTAACCTTCATTTCTCCCCCCTTTTAAACTCTTCCTTTACATATAAAAAAAAATTTGGGATATCGGCACCGGGAAAAAGGAAAGGCTGAGACTCACACTTCGGAAAAAGCCTAATCCTGAAAACCCGAAAAGGAACAAAGCTCAGATTTCCCTTTGATTAAGGGCAGTTCCATGACTTAGAAAAAATTAAGCCTTAGTTTTTTGTTTTTTTTTTATTTTTTTTATTTTTTTTTTAAATGATAGAAAGAAAATTAAGCTTTGTGTCAACAGTGGGCACAAGACTTCTAATTGGATGCTTCTCTTGGAGGGTAACCGAATTCTAAATTTTCACCTCCAGGATGCACTACTATGTCACCTGGGACACCTTTGTGTTCCTTCGAGTGATCATGCCAAGATGGTTTTGGGGTCGAGAAAATAGTGGCAATATCACAGAAGTATTTCTATTGGCCAAACCTTCGACGGGATGTCAAGAAGTACATCAGATCCTGCACTGCCTGTGCCATTACCAAACCGACCATCAAGAAGAAAGGCCTCTATAGTTCGTTGCCTACCCCCAGTCAACCTTGGGAATCCATCTCCATGGATTACATGTCGGATCTTACTTCTACTAAGCATGGCAACGACTGTGTTTTTATGGCCGTCGAAAAATTCTCGAAGATAGCCATTATGGGGGCCTACAAGAAGAATATCACAGCAGAAGCCATTGTTAAACTCTTTGGATCCCACAAACTATCATCTCATATCAGGATATCAGGTTCCTCAATACATTTTGGTCCAGCCTCTGGTCAATGCTAGACACCAATCTCACCAAATCCACTACTTTCCATCCCCAAACTGATGGCCAAACAGACATCGTCAAAAGGATGATCGTGCAAATTTTGTGCATGTACAACTCAAAGCATCCATGCACATGGGATGAGAGCCTCCCCTATGTACAACATAGTTGTAACCAGGCCCTCCACTGCTCAACCGACGACAACCCCTTTCAGGTGGGCTTGGGATTCCAACCACTATGTCCCATTGACATAGCCATATCATTTGCAGCTACTCAAGCTAATTCGGCTCATGTCCAATCTGAAGCTGCTAGGGCGAACAGCTTCATTGAGCGCATTCAACACATTCTCCAACAGGTTTATGACATATTGGACAGAGCCAATTCTAAGTACAAGCAGCGGCATGATCATCATCAGGTGCAACACAACTTCCAGGTGAGCGACAAAGTGTGGCTACATTTGCAGAAGGAGTGCCTCACTGGACCCCACCGCAAGATTTTCCCGCTCTGATATGGTCCATACACCATCACCAAGGCTCTAGGGGACAATTCATTTGATATTAGTATCCCACCATTCCTTGGTCTACAAGCAGTGTTCAATGTGGATCGCCTTCGGCCTTACTTTCCACCTCTATTGGACACATCCGACATGGCAGAACAACTCACACCAATAGAGTTAAACCCAGACTGCATGGAACAAGCCACAACTTATCAAATTATGGACACAGAGATCAAGAACACTCACCAGTAGAGGATCAAGCTATATTGAGTTATCAAAGCAGGCCAACTCCTTCACCAAGGAAAGTGGCTCACCATGGACCAAGTTCAAAAGAAGTTTCATCATCTCATGGAGGAACTCAACACAATGGGGACCATTGCTTCCTAAGGGGGTAGGAATGATCCAGGTGGATATTGGTGGCCACCTACCTATTCCACTTGGACCCCCACCATTTTTTCTTTCATATTTTCAATTTCCTTAATTGTAGCACAATTTACTATTTCTGACAGTTTTTCGAGTCCTGAACTTTCGAAGCCATTTTGAGGCCCTAAACGACGTTTTTTGGGCATCAACCAGTTGACGAATAATATTCCATACCAGGCCATGATATTCGATGTCAGCATTTGTATTCCTCGGATAGATATTTCTAACGATGTATCATATGCGTCAAATGGAGATAGTATGCCAAAATTACGACCCCGGGAAATTGATGTACCAATTTACCCCGACGGGGCCCATATTCTTGCATTTCATCTCCTAGGGTTAGGTTGGTGGATGTTTAGTGTTTCCATTGTTTCTCAATAACATATATGCCTTTGAGCCTCATTATAACATAGATTTCAGAGGCCTGTAGATGCCACATCTCTTCTCAGAGATAAGCTACCAGTGCCCTAGCTAGTTTATTTCTATTATGTTTGTAAACAAATTTCAGTTCTTTGATATTAATGAAATGAAGTGTTATTTCCACTGCATATTTGTATTCATGGTTATTTGTGTATTTTTTTGCGTTACTGCATAAATTTGGTTCAGTGGTATCAGAGCAGTCTTCTATTTCTCGATCCTTCTTTGCATGTCCCCAACGAGGTCGGGGTATAAGGAGTTAGGGCTCGATCTGGTTGAACCTTTGCAAGATCAACATCACAAACCCCGACAGACACCCATGGGGGATGAAAAGAAATACGAGGGAGTAGGATATCCTATCAAAATATTTCTCAAGGAGGCCCTTGAAAAACAAAGGAACGCAATGATGGATAACTTCGCCCAGATCCTTCAACGATTGCCCACTGGTAGCGCATCTGCATCCAGCAGCCATTCTGGAGGTGAAACCCCTTTTAAGGTACAAGTGAACTTTTACATTCCCATATTTGATGGCCAAATATATGCAAACATCTTAGATAGATGAATGAATCTATTAGAAGGATATTTCTTGGTTCATGACTTTTTCGACCGGGAGAAGATTATTTTTTCACTACTCAAAACCGCCACCCGTGTCAAGGATTGGTGGGAAACCTACTGTGAGAAAAAGGATGAGGAGGAACCCTCTCTATTCTCAGTCGTACCCACTTGGAATTATTTCCAAGATTCCATCAAGGAACAATATTATCCTGTGGGGAGCTATGAGGACAAGTACATACAATGGACTACATTGCGGCAACAAGAGGATCAATATGTGCATGAGATGACGAATATGTTCCATACCATGTGCACAAAGTTGGATATCAAAGATTCGGATAAACATTTGGTGTTGAAGTACCACATTTTTTTACACAGATACATTCAGGAGGAAATGGCGTTCCTCGACATCTACTCGCTTGGTACGTGTGACATCCCCAAAAATAAAATATTTTTTGAAATTTAAAATTGCTGGAAATTTATTTCATTTTTAGTAAATTTGAATTTGGAAAATTTTTCCATTTATGGAAATTCTTAATTTTGAATTTGGTAATTGTAATTAATTATTTTGACTGTTGGGCAGAGACCTAATTTGACCCAACAAACTATTTGACTATGACACTTGTATGAAAACAGAATATTTTATATTGATTGCAGGAGGACAAATGGAATAGCCATGTTAAATTTAGCTGACCATGACTCCATGAGTGGGGAACATGTTGGAACTACCTCTGGGCTGATTATTACAAGTGGAAAATCAGTGATTTGGCCATTGGCAGCCCCTGAAAATCAGGGATTTAGAAAGCTGTGAAAATTCCCAAGGGAGGGAAAAAGACCTGGGTAAAATTGATAAATAGCATATGTGAGGAGGCAGGACGCTGCCAAGTATGCGGAGAAAAGGGAATATGGATTTCCCTTGCTGTTATGAGCACTGTTGAGTAAGTGTGAGGCAAGAGGATAACTATTGGAATTGTGGACATTGTTGAGGAGGAGTCTTCCAAATTCGCCCTCATGGATTCATCGTCAGGCTAGGGGGTGAATCGGGCAAGAAATTTTGGCTGCCTATTCTACGGTTAGGAGGAACGTGGTTGTTCCCTTTACCTTCTCGCAAAACTGGTTCAGATATGTTGATCTACTCCTTCTCTATGTTAAATAATCATTTATACTGGTGATATGTATATGTTAATTATGTATTGAAGTACTTCCATGGGAAAAATCTGTCATGTCATAACCCATTTCTGTAATAGGAAAAACTTGTTGGTTTCTAATCATTTCACCACTTTATGACGGCGCATCGGTGGTCGTCTTGACCCTTCAAGACGTGAGGGTTCACTGTCAAGCAGTGGCCACCTTAGCCTTTGCAGGCCACCAAATACCATCACCACCCTGATTTTAATTTTTCCTAAGGTCGAAGGGGCAAGTTTTGTTCCCATAAATACTTGAATCATATTGTAATTCCGAACACAGAGGGTGAGATAGCTTGAAAGCATTTCTTGAATTGATTTGGTTATTCCCTATTTTGGAGGTTTGCTCTACGATTGTGATTTTCTGTTATTGATTTTGTAAACTCATTTTATTTCTTGATAAATTCATTTTTTGAGCAAACACGGTAATTATTTGTTTTTACCAATTACGAACCCGGACATTTATTTATTCCGAGTTTATTTGTTGGAGAGTGTGATTTTTAAAAGAGATTAAATACAAAATTGATATTTCGACAATCGGGACTTTCTTGTTACATATATGCGGAGTTCCTTTGCTTTACCAAACATCGAAACCCAAAATTGTTGGGCCCACACCCTAATCTCATTTCGCAATTCGGCATTTTTTATTTCATTTTGTTTGTGCGTCAGGTGTTCGTAAACCCCGAAATTCCCGAAGTGTTGGTCCCACATTCGATTCACTTTTTCGCAATTAGGAAATTGTTGTGTGTTGGTGTTTGGAATTTGAAAATTGTGAAATCCTGAACCCCAAAACCCCGAAGTGTTGGGCCCACAGTCCTTCCACATTTCGTGATTCGACAAACAGCGTGGTCTTTTGTTTTTGTGTTCGGCATTTGTAATCGCCAAAACCCGATTGACCTCTGTTTTTTCACAAAACTGTAGGAACATAGTAGGAATTATTTGTTATAGGAACAACTCTAATACGATAATGAATGGACTGGTAGAAACGATGGAGGATATTCATCCGGGATAGAAGTAGAATAGAAATAACATATCATATTACAAGTCATTGTGTACAGGGCATGACAAGTACAGAAATTATTGTATATGAAAGCATTAAACTAATTAATCATATTTTTAGCGCGATTTTTTTCTAAGACTTCTGCTTTCCATGAGGTCATACACCTTTAAGTATTTGAAATTTCATAATTAGACTATTGTTTAATGGCATAAACTGTAGAGAAAAAGATGGGATCCTTCGAGTTAACTATGCTTGATGTGTAAGCTACTGGTGTGTAAGAATGAGACCCAAGTTAGGTAGATATACTTACATGTTTATATTTTATGTAAGTAAAGATGCAGGACCGTAGTACGTAACTGAGCCTTCCAATTATTAAACCATAATCAAGATGAAACTATACCTATGACAGTGAATCGCTCTATATATTTTTAGAGAAATCTATAGGTATGTACATACTTATAGGTGGAAATAAGTACAGATGTTAATGGAGAGTTAAAGCGAATTCCCTACAGTAAGAATGATAATATATGCCTTTATACACACACATAGTAGACAGTCAAAATACCTATTGTTCTAGAAGTCATGAAGATCCAACCTTGCAATTAAAAGCATAAATAAATGTGCAGAACTGATTACTTTGACAATCCCAGACTCCTTGTCCTTCCAACTCCCGGTCGCCAAAACGTTGAAAAGGGATTAACAGTTTTGGATCGCCCTTAGCCTCCGTCCACGTGACCACCACTCTGTGACCACGCGCTTAACGTCAAAGCGCTACCGGCTTTTCGTGATTCGCGACTTCGCTATTCCGACTGCAAGGATTCTAGGTCCTTCGAACTCCCAGAACCCGAAATGTCGGAATCTCCCCCTTGAGAGATCAACGGTCCAGATTCCTCTTGAACCGATGACCATGATCCCACTAGATCGATTATCCACAACCTTTCAGGATTTTCCTCGAACCTTGACCACTCGCCACGTATCCTCCTCGATGAACGGTGTCGATCGTTTCGCAATTTCGCGAACCAGGAGTTCACAATGCAGTGACTCCAAAATCACTTGTCGGTCCAAACCCTGAACTCTGAAATAGAGAAATTCAACGCCTTAGAGTGTTGGAAGACACTAGGCCTTAATATCCTCACTGCTCTGCAATATCCAATGACTCTCGCAACTTCGACACTTGTTCCACGAAGTGTTTCCACCATTCATACAACTCCTCTCCTGGGGTGCTTCTAAGCGCTTAAATCCCTCGTAACTTGGTGTGATCCTATAGCTCTCGGGATTTTGGCATTTTTCCCCAAAGTGTCTCCACCATTCATTTCAGCTGCTCTCCTGTGCGACCACCCAGAGGTTAAACTCTGTGCACCCAGATCCTTTCTCTGAACCTCAAGGGTTCCTTCGACCTAAATTTAGATATTGCCTATATACATATAAGTATGTTGGAGTAGTTTGAAAGTTAAGGGAAGTGATATAATTATGGAAAGAATTTATCCACATAAGCTTTTTTGTTCGAAGTAAACTAGACTGGTGTAATAATGTCATTATGGACAGAAATGTATCTTACCTTCTCTTAAATTCTAAAGCTTAAACGAAATTGAATTATGTCATAGGAAAAAAAAAATCTATGGTGAATTTGAGGTACATTACAGTACGGCATACCGGTATGTTGCCAAGATTGAGCAGAAATACAAATAGAAGAAGCGATACTTTGGATCTGCGAATCAAAAGCAAGCAAAAGGTGCCCCAAAACCACAGAAAAAAATACAAATCCAAGTCATGGCGGCTCAAGACAACCTGCCAAATCCGCAAGAAAAGAAAAAAAACCGTGAAGACGATGAAGGACACAGAAAAGTGGTGTGAGTTCCATAAGAGATCCATTCACAACATAAGAGAGTGGTGGACCAAACAGTCATTGGTGGCCAAGTATTTCCTCATATGAAGAAACTATGTTTCGACGTCTTCCTCCTTCTGATGTTCTCCATCAAACGTAGGAGGCTTAATCTTGTTCATCTCTCCCTTCAATTCATCCACTCCAGATCTCATGTGCTTTCTGGTAGGGGATGGGCTTGAACTATTGTGTGTCCTTATCTTGGAGCAACCTTGGGAGTGATGATGGTGTCTATCCACACTCCTTGACCTTCTTCCCTCATAAGTCTGGTGACTCCCTGTTCTTCTCGAGTCACTCTCCTTATCCAACTTATTTTCTATTCCCTCCAAACTCTTTAACAACTTTATGTTAAATTCTCCTTGTTTTTCCTCATCTTTTCTGAGATTTTTTCTATCTTCTCAGTGAGTTTGGGCATCTTTTTGCAATCCTTCAATGATATTCCTCATGTTTCCTTCCTTATCTATCTCTTCTCCATGGCCATTGGAGTTCAATCCTTAAACACCCAAATGAACGTCCATTCATTCTGCTTCATCCTCGTAACTGGAAGCAGTCCATGCCCTTTCCATTTCTTTTGCACTCGTTGGCAATTCTATTCAGTTCTGGTGCTTGTTGAACTTTTGAATCACAACGTGTAGACAACCAAAAATTTTCAGGTCATTATTCCTTAACAAATCCCATGGCATTCATAAACAACTTGATTCAAGAAAACGTTCAGTTTCAATGAATTTTCCGAGCTCTGCTCGGCTCTATAGTGCACTCGGGCCTTATCCATTTTCTCTCAGTTTCCCAACCCATGTGACCATGGTTCATGAACAAGCACTGGATATCAAGGTTCTCTAATTGAAACTTCAGGGCTTCGGGTTTTGGGGTTTCAATATTTCGTTCCTGGAGACTCTTACACTCACTTCCCTCTCCAACTCTCGACTTCCAAACTTTCGACTTTTCTAGCCACGGGGACCACAGCACAGCTGTCACCAACCAGGACGGTGACACGTGGTGTACTTGAGAAGGTCCACGTTACCTTAGGTGATTCCCTCCGGCCCCACTACGTCTACTTTTCCTTCGAGGTCCACTGGTACGTGGCACACATCCCATGGGTCCACATCCACCCAAGTGACATCAACCCGACCCACTACTTTGGCTCTTCGGGATTTCACGATTTTGAGCTTCGGGAGTTTGTGCATCAGCACATCCCACTTCTCTTGACGGCCGAACTCCCAAAATTACCCTCTTCTCTTCTGCTCGATCCAACGGATGAGATATTTTACCCAAATCTATGGTGTAGATCTTCTCGAGACTTCAGAGTTTCGGGTTTCAGGGGTTTGTGCCTCAGCGCACCCCGCTTTTCCCGACATCCGAACTCCCGAAAGGATTATTGGATATCCTCCTGGCACCTTCTCCGTATCTAACGGTCATAAAGTTTTTTTCCTTCTTTCTGAACATATCCTACGGCTCCAACACCCCAAGTGTTGAGCGCCCGCTCTCTGTGTGGTCAAATACCACACTGATTGTGGTTTTATTCTACCCCTACTTCTCCTAAGCTTCGTACATGACCAAGTAACCCGTTGGCACTCAGAAACATTCTAAGGTTCAAAATTAGTCCTCCAGACACAATTTCCTCTCAAAACCTTGGGTCCAAAGACCACTTATCTAGCCAATCTAGGCTCACTGTTGAAACCTTGGGCTCTGATACCATATTGTAACATCCTCGGCCATCAACCCACTTGTCGGGCAACGCTACTACGCAGAAACATTCTCCTACTTATGTAGTATGCATTTAAATGAAGTTAAATGGATTAACAGATTAAACATATAATTACTGCTAACATACAGAATTAATGGAATCAACAGTAAACATCATCGCAACAGAATACATGATAATATTGCAAGCATCACAGACATGCATTTTAATTGAAATTAAACACGTGCATATGCGTATCTTTGAAACTGTAGTAACTCCACCAACCACGTGCAAACCTTCCACAAAGCTCCCAGTCTTAGACCTCACGACTCATCACGCTCAATAGTGGGTCACCCCCGAGTTGGGACTAAGCTCCACCCAAGGCAAGGGAATCCCATACTAGGTTGAGGTTATAGGAAAATTGCACAGAGCAATCGGAAGGATGCTCTCGAGGAGCCTTCCTACACCCACTATTCACGGACTCTCATTCCCCACATGCTTGTCCTGCTCGGGAGTATACACCTTCACAAGAACAGTCCATCGATGACCAACCACATGTAGACCTTCAACGAACCTCTCAGCCATAGACCTCACTACTGATCACGCTCAACAGTGGGTCACCCCCGAGCTGGGACTAAGCTCCACCCAAGCCAAGGGAATCCTCAACTAGGCTGAGGTTACAAGAAAACTGCACAGATCAATCGGAAAGATTCTCTCCAGGAGCCTTCTTATGCCCACTACTCATGGACTCTCATTCCCCACATCCATGTTCCACCCGGGAGTATACACCTTCATAAGCATAGTCCATCAGTGCTTCACCTCCCTCTCTGGGTCTCGGCAATAGGCTAAATCAGGAAGTCTCAGAGCTCCATAGCTAGTGTTGGACTCTCTTTGGGAGAAAACCACTTCCCAGCAGACTCTCTCACCTGGAGAGAGTTGCTCACAAGCCTGAAAACCTGCCTCTTCTGCCACGGGCCTAACAACCAGGTTCTTCAACTAGTTTTCAACTCAATTATCGCAAGTTCAGGATAACAGCAGCAACAACAGCTTTTGGCTAACATACGGGTGACAGCAGCAACAGGAAAAACAGAGTGTGGAACCAGGAAATGGCAACAAGACACTAAGACATAGCACGGTTTAGGTATCACTCATTTGTAGGATGCATGACAAGCAATTCATGCAGAGGTCGAAAACAGACTCAACAGTTCGAACATAGGTGTATCGGTTTCTCAAGAAAACATCACAAGCTTCAGGTTTCAGAGCTGTGTGAGGCTTACAGAACTCAGATGGAGAGATCCCTCAGTTCAGACAGTGGATGGACAAATGGAGGATGAACCCCCATCACGGCTCAATTCTTCGGTTAAATTGCATGTGCCTGGGCCGACACATGTCGCCCATGAGGCTGCATGCACTCCATCATTATGTGTTCCCTTTTGCACATGTTCCCCCTTCCAGGAACTTAGGATAAAAACATACATTTCACATAGCCTTTGGAATAATAATAAATTATTATTCCTAAGGACTCAAGCCCCTAAGCTTAGCCCCTAGGCTCAACACTTAGCCTCTCTTTCCAACCTTTCAACACCTTTTCCCTTAACCACCTTGTGGAAGCTTAGTCCTCCATCACTCTTTCTTCGTGGTCATTCTTCACGCAACGATGTTTAATCTTTATTAATGGTTTGCATATTACATATACAAAAACATGCTCCTGGCCTTTGACACTTAGTCTCTCCGGCCTAATTAACACATAAGCCCACCAGCTTATCAATACTTGTCTCACCAGCCTACAAAACATGATTAACAATTCATAAACATGATTACAACAGGGCTCGTCCTTGGGGATATTACAATCCCCGCCCCTTATTTTTGCATTGTCCTCGGTGCAATTTTCACACAATATCGAAAAGATTTTCAAAATCTTCAAAAAGATGTAGGTAATCCGCCCGCATAGCGTCCTCATGCTCCCATGTCACGTCCTTAGGACCGTACCAGGTCCACTGGACCTTTACAAGCCCTATGTCTTGATTCCGGAGTTGTTTGCTTTTCCGGTCCAATATGTGCACAGGATGCACTTGCGGGACACCTTCTTATTCCACCTGAATCACATCCCAATCAATTACATGATTACCATCAGGTATATATTTCTTAAGTAATGTAACATGAAACACATTATGTACATTAATGGATGCAGGTAATGAAAGCATATATGCAACTGGCCTAATCCTTTCTAGGATTTCAAATGGCCCACAAAATCTTGCTGCCAACTTGGCGCAGTTTCCCACCTTCAGGGAACTTCTATTGGATTTTTCTTTCAGGAAAACATGATTGCCCACTTTAAACTCTTTGTGGATTATGTTCTTATCAACATAATTTTTCTTCCTATCTTGGGCAGCCTTTAAATTTTGCTTAATTTTTAGCATTTGTTCTTCCATTTCCTTGAGCAACTCTAGCCCAACTACTGCCCTATCAGCTGGATTATCCCAGCTTACTGGAGTATTGCACTTTTTATCGTAAATTTCTTCAAATGGGCTCATCTTCAAGGATGCTTGATACCCATTATTGTAGGCGAATTCTACCAAGTGTAGGTAGTCTTCCCATTTCGATGGTTTGTCCATCACATACATCCTTAGCGTGTCTTATATTACTATGTTCATCCTCTCTTTCTGTCCATTAGACTCGAGATGATAAGCGGTGCTAAAGTTCAGATTCGTTATGAATCCTTTGAACAACCCCTTCCAAAAATTTGAGGTAAATTTTGGGTCTTTGTCAAACTCAATTGTCTTAGGGATTTTGTGCAATCGTGGTATTTCCTTCACAAATATGTCGGCAATATCTGTTGTCTTGTGAGTAGTCTTTAAAGGAATGAAATGGGAAGATTTTGTAAGCTTGTCCACCACCACCATAATTGAATCATGTTGCTTTCCTGTTCTGGGAAATCCTGTGATGAAGTCCATCACTACTTCCCACTTCCACTCAGGAATGGGTAAGGGTTGCAGAAACCCTGTTGGGTGCCTATGCTCAGCTTTAACCTTCTGGCACTCCATACATATGATGATGTATTCATAAATATCTTTCTTCATACCTAGCTAAAAGTGATGGCTCTTGATTGTTGCCATGGTTTTCTGATATCCAAGGTGCCCTGCATAAAGAACATTATGCATTTCATGCAAAATCATACGTTTCAAGTCATGGACATTAGGTACATAAATTTTGTTTTTATACAGAAGTGTTCTGTCAGTTTCCAATTTATAATTTTCCACTTTATGTGGCATCTCACCTTGTTGTAGCTTTGCTACCAGCTCCATGTACTGCAAATCTGCATTTGTAGCTTCCAAAATTCTGCCCTTTATATCAGTTTGGTATGTGCTAATGGTTGTAGCATGTAATTCATGTACTCTCCTGCTAAGTGCATCAGCCACTTTATTTTCCTTCCCTTTGATATGCTTGATATCAAAATCGTACTCACAGAGAAACTCCAACCACCTACTCTGCCTAGCGTTCAAGTTTGGTTGATCGAACAAATACTTCGGTCCGTTATGGTATGTTCTCAGTTCGAACCTCCTTCCCATGAGGTAATGCCTCCACTTATTTAGAGCATGTACTATGGCTGAAAACTCCAAATCATGAGTGGAATAGTTCCTTTCATGCTCTTTCAACTTTATGGATTCATAACAAATTACGAATCTATTTTCACTGAGGAATCCTCCCATTCCTTCTTTGCACGCATTTGTGCATACCATGAAACTTTCATTCGGGTCTGTGATCCTTAAGATTTGAGCACTGGTTAATAGTTTCTTAAATTGCTGAAAGATTTTCTCACAGTCCTTTTTCCACTGAAACTTCTTCTCCTTCCTTTGCAAGGAAGAGATAGGGTGAGCTATCCTCAAGAACCCTGTGATAAACCTTTTGTAATAACACGTTAACCCCATGAAGGATCTGACTTCTTTCATGTTCTTTGGCGTTTACCATCCTCTAATGGCATCAATCTTCTCAGGATCTACAGCTATCCCATCCTTTGAGATAATATGCCCCAAGTAATGGATTTGCTCCTGATAAAACGATTATTTGTTCAACTTGGCATATAGTTGGTGCTCTCTTAGCACCTGCAACACCATCCTCAGATGTCATTCATGCTCTTCCTCCGACTTGGAAAACACTAGAATGTCATTCAGGAAGACTATGACACACTTGTCTAGATAGTCCCTGAACACACCATTCATCGGACACATAAAAAAAGCGGGTGTGTTCGACAACCCAAACAGCACCACTGTGAACTCGTAATGATCATACCTTGTTATAAAGGCGGTCTTGTTGATGTCTTCATCCTTTATCCTTACCTGGTGATATCTTGACCTGAGGTCTATCTTCTAAAATATCTTTGCATCCTTCAACTGATCGAAGAGGTCATCAATCCTCGGTAAACGATACTTGTTCTTTACAGTCACTTTGTTCAATTGTATGAAATCGATACACAATCTCAATGTTTTTTCCTTATTCTTCATGAACAGGATCAGGGCTCCCCAAGGTGACACACTTGAGCATATGTACTCCTTCTTCATAAGCTCTTCAAGATGAAATTGCAACTCTTTCAGCTCTGGCGTACTCATTCTGTAAGTAGATTTCGACACTGGAGCTGCTCCAGGTATCAAATTTACAGAGAAGTCAATATCTCTCTTCGGGGGTAATGTAGGTACCTCTTGAAATACATATTCAAACTATTTTAGTACCACATGATCTCCAATACTTGACACCTTATCCTTAGGTGTTTCCTCCACATGGGATACAAATAATTGACATCCTTTTCTGTAGAACTTCTTCAGCTGCATTGCTGATATTTCTCCGATAGCAACAGCTCTGGGAATTCCTTGGACTATTTTTTGATTCCCTTCCTCATCCAGGAAAGTGAATTCCTTTTTATGACAGTCTAAGATGGAATGGTGTTGGTCCAACCATTCCATCCCAATCATACAATTATAAGACCCTAAAGGAAAATATTCAATTCAGCCTTTGTGCTCGGTTCCTTCATATCCACTGGATAGGACTTAACTAACTCAGCGACTTTTCTCTTGGTTCATGTAGCCATCTGCACTAACCAATACTTTTCATGTTTGCTTCTCGACAAATGAAAACATTCCACCACTCTAAGATCTACATAACTATGGATATCCCCTGAATCAATTAAAATAGTAAATGGTTGGTTGTTAATCATACCTTCTACTTCAATCATGTGCGATTGAAATTCAGCTTGCTTGTTTTCCAGGGTTGCATAGATCCTTGGAATTCTACTGCCCATGTCCTCCACTATTTCAACTTGCTGAACATTATGGACAGCTCTCACTTTTCCATTTTTGTGGGGACAATCTTTGTACTTATGGTTTCCTTGACAGCCCGAACACTAAATGGGCATCTGTCTTGGCTTTTTCTCCCCTACGTCATCCATTCTTGGCTCTCTAAACTATGGTTATCCTTGAGGACTGTTTCTGAAAAAGGGAGGTTTGTTTCCCTTCTGCCTCTGCTCTTTCTTAAACTTCTTATGGTCAACGCAAGCCTTCTGAAAGGTAGGCTTTTCTCTTTTTTGTTCATATAAGCATTTATCTCTTCTTATCGTTTATTCCATGGTCTTAGGGTCATCATACTACATCTTGTCCCGAATGGAATATGGTAGTACACTCAAATACCTTTGAATATTGACAGTCTCATCTTTGATGAATGGAACATACTTCAGCAATTCCAAAAAACTACATTCATACTCATCAATGGTCATGCTACCTAGCTTGAGTTCAAATAACTCTTTCATCTTTCTATCATAATATCTCTTAGTCAAATTCTACTTCTCGAAATACCTCTTGAATTCCTTCCAAGTGATATATTTCTCTCTAATTTGTTGCACCTGCACAATTTTATCCCACCACATGGATGATTTTCCTTTCAGTTGATACATCGTAATTCTTCCTTCCGCATGAGAGGAATAATTATGTAGTTGGAAGTATTTCCTCATGCGAAGAAACCATGTTTCGGCATCTTCCTCCTTATGATGTTCTCCATCAAACATAGGAGACTTAATCTTGTTCATCTCTCCCTTCAATTCATCCACTCCAGATCTCTTATGCTTTTTGGTAAGGGATGGGCTTGAACTACTGTGTGTCCTTCTCTTGGAGCGACCTTGGGAGTGATGATGGTGTCTAACCACACTCCTTGACCTTCTTCCCTCAGAAGTCTGGTGACTCCCTGTTCTGATCGAGTCACTCTCCTTATCCAACTTCTTTTCTATTCTCTCCAAACTCTTTAACAACTTTATGTTGAATTCTCCTTGTTTTTCCTCATCTTTTCTGAGCTTTCTTCTATCTGCTCGGTGAGTTTGGGCATATTTTTGAAATCCTTCAATGATCTTCCTCGTGTTTCCTTCCTTATCTATCTCTTCTCCATGGCCATTGGAGTCCAATCCTTCAACTCCCAAATGAACTTCCATTCCTTTTTCTTTGTCCTCGAAACTGGAAGCAGTGTATGCCCTTTCCATTTCTTTTGCACTCAGTGGCAATTATATTCGGTTTTGGTGCTTGTTGAACTTCTACATCACAACGTGAATACAACCAGAATTTGTCAGGTCCTTATTCCTTAACAAATCCCACAACATTCATAAACAACTTGATTCAAGAAAACGTTCAGTTTCCATGAATTTTCTGAGCTCTACTCGGATCTGTAGTGCACTCAGGCCTTATCCATTTTCTCTCAGTTTCCCAACCCATGCGACCATGGTTTGTGACCAAGCGCTAGATCTCAAGGTTCTCTAATCAAAACTTTGGGGCTTCAGGTTTCGAGGTTTCGAGGTTTCGGGATTTCGGTCCTAGAGGATCTCACACTCATTTCCCTCTCCAACTCCCGACTTCCAAACTTTCGAATTTTCTAGCCACCGGGAACACAGCACAGATGTCACCAACCAGGGTGGTGACACCCGGTGTTCTTAAGAAGGTCCACATTACCTCAGGTGATGCCCTCCGGCCCCACTACATCTACTTTTCCTTCAGGGCCCACTAGTACGTGTCACACATCCCATGGGTCCACATCCATCCAAGTGACATCAACCCAACCCACTACTTCAGCTCTTCGAGATTTCACAATTTCAGGCTTCAAGAGTTTGTGCATCAGCGCATCCCACTTCTCCCGACAGCCGAACTCCTGAAATTACCCTCTGCTCTTCTGCTTGATCCAACGGACGAGATATTTTCCCAGATCTACAGTGTATATCTTCTCGGGACTTCGGAGTTTCAGGTTTCGGGGGTTTGTGTCCTAGCGCACCGTGCTTTTCCCAACAGTCGAACTCCCAAAAGGCTTCTCGAATATCCTCCTGGCACCTTCTTTGGATCTAACGGTCATAAAGGTTTTTCCCTTCTTTCTAAATAGATCCTATAGCTCCAACACCCTTAGTGTTGAGTTCCCTCTCTCTTTGTGGTCAAATACCACACTGGCTGCAATTTTATTCTACCGCTACCTCTCCTGAGCTTCGTTCACGACCAAGTAACCCATTGGCACTCAGAAACATTCTAAGGTTCGAAATTAGTCCTCCAGACACAATTTCCTCTCGAAACCTTGGGTCCAAAGACCACTTATCTGGCCCATCTAGGCTCAGCGTTTAAACCTTGGGCTATGATACCATATTGTAATGTCTCGAGCCATCAAACCACTTGTTGGGCAATGCTACTACGCGGAAACATTCTCATACTTATGTAGTATGCATTTAAATGAAGTTAAATGGATTAATGGAGTAAACATATAATTACTACTAACATACAGAATTAATGGATTCAACAGTAAACATCATCGCAACGGAATACATGATAATATTGCAAGCATCACAGACATGCATTTTAATTGAAATTTAACATGTGCATATACTTATATTTGAAGTTGTAGTAACTCCAACAACCACGTGTAGACCTTCCGCGAACATCCCAACCTTAGACCTCACTTCTCATCACGCTCAATAGTGGGTCACCCCCGAGCTGGGACTAAGCTCCACCCAAGGCAAGGGAATCCCAAACTAGGCTGAGGTTACAGGAAAACTGCACAAAAAAATCGAAAGGATTCTCTCCAGGAGCCTTCTTACGCCCACTACTCATGGACTCTCATTCTCCACATGCTTGTCCCGCCCGGGAGTATACACCTTCACAAGCACAGTCTATCGGTGACCAACCATGTGCAGACCTTCCATGAACCTCCCAGCCTTATACCTCACTGTTCATCATGCTCAACAGTGGGTCACCCCTGATCTGGGACTAAGATCCACCCAAGGCAAGGGAATCCCAGACTAGGATGAGGTTACAGGAAAACTACATAGAGAAATCAGAAGGATTCTCTCCAAGATCCTTCTTACTCCCACTACTCATGGAATCTTATTCCCCACATTCTTGTTATTCCTGGGAGTATACACCTTCACAAGCACGGTCCATCGGTGCTTCACCTCCCTCTTTGGGTCTCGACAACAGGTCGGATCAGGAAGTCTCAGAGATTTGTAGTTGGTGTTGGACTCTCTCTGGGAGAAAACCACTTCCCAACAGACTCTCTCACCTGGAGAGAGTTTCTCACATGCTTGAAAGTCTGCCTCTTCTACCACGGGCCTAACAACTTGGTTCTTCAACCAATTTTCAACTCAATTACTGCAAGTTCAGGATAACAAGAGCAGCAACAGCTTTTGGATAACTCACGGGTGACAGCAACAAATAGAAAAATGGGGTGTGGAACCAGGAAACGGAAAAAAGCCACTAAGACACAGCATGGTTCAGGTAACACTCATTTGTAGGATGCGTGACAAGAAATTCACATAGAGTTTGAACACAGACTCAACAGTTCGGACAGAGGTGTATCGGTTTCTCAAGAAAACATCAAAGGCTTCGATTTTCAGAGCTGCGTGAGGCTTACAGAACTCAGATGCAGAGATCCCTCAGTTCAGATAGTGGGCAATCGAATGGATGAAGAACCCCCATCATGGCTCAATTCTTCATTTAAATTGCATGTGCATGGACCGACACATGTCGCCCATGAGGCTGCATGTGCTCCATCAACATGCATTCCCTTTTGCACATGTTCCCCCTTCCAGAAACTTAGGATAAAAACATACATTTCACATAGCTTTTGGAATAATAATAAATTATTGTTCCTAAGGAATCAATCCCCTAAGCTTAGCCCCTAGGCTCAACACTTAGCCTCTATTTCCAACCTTTCATCCCATTTTCCCTTACCCACCTTGTGGAAGCTTAGTCCCCCATCACTCTTTCTTCGTGGTCAGTCTGCACGCAGCAATGTTTAATCTTTATTAATATTCTGCATATTACATATACAAAAATAGACTCTTGGCCTTTGACACTTAGGATCTCTGGCTTAATAAAAACATAAGCCCACGAGCTTATCAATACTTGGCTCACCAACCTACAAAACATGATTTACAATTCATAGACATTATTTACAATTCATAAACATGATTACAACGGGGCTCGTCCTTAGGGATATTACATGATGAATGCTCCTGCAACCTTCATGAGGCTAATGGACAACATATTGAAGCCATTCACCAACTCATTTGTAGTATTGACTTGGATGACATCCTGATCTTCATCTAGACTTGGGAAGAGCACCTGTACCACATCCAAGAGGTCCTCCAAACACTGTGGAAACAAAAGTTGTGTGCCAATTTGGAGAAGTGAACTTTTGGCATGACCCAAGTTCAGTATCAGGGATACATTATTGATGAGCATGGGGTGCATGTGGATCCAACCAAGATCCAAGTCATCTGGGATTGGCCAGCCCCAACCACTCTAACAGAGCTTCGCAGCTTTCTAGGTCTTGTTAATTTCTACCGCAGGTTTGTGTTGGGATTCTCTCATATCACTTGGCCCTTGATTCAAATCACCAAGGGAGGGGAGAAAGAAAAATTCTTTTGGTCGGAATCTCAACAGAAGGTGTTCATAGAATTGAAATGTCACCTCTGTTGTGCCTCAGTGCTCACATTACTAGACTTTCAACAACCATTTGAGATCGAGATAGATGCCTCTAACTATGCTATTGGGGTAGTTCTTACTCAATGGGGACATACAGTGGCATATCACAGTGCGACACAGTCCGAAAGTATCCCACTTATGAAAAAGAAATGTATTCCATTGTGCAGTCTTGCCGATAATGGAAGCATTACATTTTGGGGAAGGAAACGATCATCCACACAGACTGTAGATTTTTAACCTTGTACAATATCTACTGCAAACAGATATTCAGTAAAAGAACAGAAAAGATACAATGGAAAATACAAACATTACACAGAGATTTTTCCCCTGGAAACACAAACCGGGAAAACCATCATATTATATATTTTCATTGTGTTACATTGTTTACAATACAATATACATATAGGAGTCAACGTCATCCAAAGCCCTAACCCAATGACCTTTATTAGTCAACAACCCTAATTCCTTAACTGGAAATAGAAAACCATCGACAAAGAAACCATCTGTCGAAAAACCATATGCAACATTTTTCAAAGTGTCCACCTTCATCAGCAATACTTTCTTTTCTTCAACCATGTCTCTCACAAAATGATATTAAATATCAATATGCTTTGTCTTTGAATGATGAGTTGGGTTCTTTGCCAGAAAAATTGCACTCTGACTGTCACAATCTATCCTTAGAGCTTTTTGTACCAACCCAATACCTGAACATGATCTTTGTAACAATATTGTTTCCTTACTTGCATGAGTGGCTGCCATGTATTCAACTTCTATAGTTGAAAGTGCCACTACAGCTTGTCTTTTTCTCATCCAACTTATTGCTCCTCCAAACAGGTTAAACACATACCCACTTGTATATCTCCTACGATCCAGATCTCCAACATCCACAAAGCCATGTATATCCACCACTATGTCCAATCCCTGTCTTCCTTCGTATCACAATCCATAGCTAGTAGTGCCACGCAAATACCTAAGAACCCTTTTTAATGTTGTCCAATGCTCCTTCCCTGGTTTTGACATATACCTGCTCAAAACTCCCACTGCATGTGCAATGTCYGGTCTAGTACATACAATTGCATACATCAAACTTCCAACCGCACTCACATATGGAACACAAGACATGTCCTCCTCCTCTYCAWGTGTCTTGGGACACTAATCCGCAGATAAMTTTACACCAACARGAATAGGAACCTTGATCGGTTTGCATTCCTGCATATTAAACCTCTGCAATATTGTCTCAACATATTTTCTCTGATTTAACYAGAGTTTCCTCCTTTTTCGATCTCTTTTAATTTCCATGCCCAAAATGAAATTTGAAGCACYGATATCCTTCATGTCAAATTTAGAGGACAAYTGAGTTTTCACATCCTGGATAATCTCCTTGTTGTTTCCTATCAGCAACATGTCATCCACATACAAGATCAAATAAGTCAAATGATCACCAATTAATTTAAAATATACACAGTGATCCTCTTTGCTTCTTGTGAATCCAAGTCCCAACATCTAAGTATCAATTTTTTTATACCACATCCTTGGTGATTCTTTTAAACCATACAGGGACTTTTTCAGCTTGCATACCAGCTCCTTATTTCCCTTCACAGCATAACCTTTTGGTTGCTTCATGTAGATTTCTTCTTCCAAATCCCCATGTAGGAATGTTGTCTTCACATCCATTTGTTCTATTTCAAAATCAAATGCATCAGCAACAGATAATAGAAATCTTATATAGGTTAACTTGGCAATAAGAGAAAAAATCTCACCAAAATCAATTCCCTCAACCTGAGAATAACCCTTTGCTACTAACCGATCTTTGTATTTCTCCACTTTTCCTTCTGCATTCAACTTCTTTTTAAATACCCATTTGTTGCCAATGGGATTTCTTTCAGTCGGCAACTCCACTAGATCCCAAGCCTCATTATTATCCAAAGATGCCATTTCTTCGTCCATGGGCCTTTTCAAGATATTTCCATCCTTTGAATCCACTGTCTCCCTGACAGTTCTAGGATCATCATCAGTAATAGACAAAGAAAAATTTGAATGGAAATCAAATGGAGTATACCTTTCTGGTAGCCTTCTTTCTCCAACAGATCTCCTCAATATTGGAGTATGATGATGTTATTCTTTTGATTCATGTTCTTCTGTAGAATCTGACTCGTCATCCTTTAAATCAAACTGTATTTTCTCTGGTTCTTCCTTACTTGGTAGGAATTCTTTTTTAACAGCATCCTTCATTTCTCTAAATACCACATCTCGGCTATACACTACCTTCTTAGTTTCTAGGTTCCAATGCTTATAACCTTTGAGACCATATTTATATCCAATAAAGATACACTTTTCGTCCTTCTTATCTATCTTACTCTTGTTTTCCTTTGGAACATGAACATATGCATCACATCCAAATACCTGAGATATGTGAGAGAAGGTTCCTTACCAGTCCATTCCTCTTGTGGAGTCTTGTCATCCAACGTTGATGAGGGTGAACTGTTGACCAGGTAACATGCAGTACCCACTGCCTTTGTCCAGAATTCTTTCCCTAACCCGGCACCACTGGGCATGCACCTTGTTTTTTCCATCAGCGTCTTGTCCATCCTTTCTGCAACTCCATTCTTTTGAGGTGTATATGGAGTAGTATTTTGCCTTGATATACCGCACTTCTTACAGAATTCTTCAAATTCGTTCCCGCAGAACTCTCCGCCATTATCTGTCCTCAGCACCTTAATTCTTTTCTCTATTTGATTCTCAACAAGAGACTTAAACTCTTTAAACATGTCAAAGACTTCGGATTTATTCCTGAGGAAATATATCCAAGTATTCCTCAAGAATTCATCTATAAATGAGACATAGTACACATATTTTCTCAATGATGGGACCGAAACCGGTCCAAAAACATCACTATGAACTAGATATAAAATTCCTTCTGCCCTCATTGCACCATAGGAGAATCTTACCCGATTATGCTTCCCATATAGACAATGTTCACAGAAATCAAAATCCAGAGAGTAGTTAGACATACCTTCAACCATACATTTACCGTGTAGTAGTTGAAGACCCTTCTCTCTGATATGCCTTAGTCTTTGATGCCACAACATAACATTTTCTCCAAAGACTGTAGGAGTTATTTATTCTTTGTGCTTCCTTGCAGCTTATACAGAATTCCAAACCAAAATTCCTTCAGTAACACCATTTCTCCTTGAACCATCCTGCAGGTTTCTTTTTCAAATATTGTTTTTACCCCTGCATCATCCATTTTGCTTACAGAAATCAAATTTCTAGCCAAACCTGGGATGTGTAGAACACCAGGCAGTGTTCTAATCCTTCCATCTATGAGCCTCAACTTGAATTTTCCTTTTCATATGATTCTGGTTGTCGAATCATCACCTAAGAAAACATTACCTCCATCATACCTTTCATATTCACAGAACCACTCCCTGTGGGGAGTCATATGAAAAGATACACCAGATTCAACCAACCATGCCTCATGATCTGCATGTGTGCTTGAAGAAGCCAAGTACACATCCCCTCCTTCTTCCTTGGAGGTATTTTATTCTGTAGAAGGAGATTCTTCAGATCCCTTATTTTTCTCAACTTTGGATCTACACTGCTTCTTGTAGTGCCCTTATTTTCCACATCTCCAACATACCCTTACAAACTTTTCGGGAGATTTAGATCTATCGTTAGACTTAGATCTCCCACTTGAGAACTTGGATCTATTTATTTCCTAGGAACGTCCTCTTGCAAATAATGTGTATGTGCTATGTCCTTCCATATTCTTCCATCTCATCTCCTCTGACAACAAGGATGAGACCACTTCATCAAACTTCAAGACAGTTATATTACTACCTATGGCCACAACCAGACTATCCCACGAGTCTGGTAAAGAACACAATAAATTGATACATTTATCTTCATCTGAAATTTTAATCTCAACAGATACTAACTGACTTACCACAATATTGAAGGCATTCAAATGCTCTGCCACCGAGTCTCCATATCTCATCCTCAGGTTATACAGCTTCTTTCTCAGGAATATTTTATTTACTAGGGACTTAGACTAATACAATTTCCCCAAATTTTCCCATAAATCCTTGGTTGTATCTTCCTATGACACATTTAATAATATTGGATCAGAGAGACACAGTCGGATTGTGCTCTTTTCCTTCCAATCCAACTTTTTCCAGTCATCTGCTGAAGTTCATGTAGGTGCAGTACCTGGATCTACTATGATCCATTGATCTCTATCCACCAACAAATCATTCGAACATATGTGGTATGATATGTACTCAACACCCAACATTTTCAACATTTTCTTTGCCTCTACACATCTATCGGGAAAGAAATTATCTCTTG
>ML776725.1:596634-614162 GCA_009831015.1 Picea engelmannii
TAGCTGCTTTTTATAGTTATGTTGATAACCTCAATATTGAAAATGAAGATGTCTGGATGAGAGTTTTTGTCCAGAGTTTGGATGGTGAGGTGAGGAAGTGGTTCAGGGGACTGGCCCCTGGATCTATTGCGGGTATTGAAGCCCTAGATAATGTTTTCCTAAGGCAGTGGGGAGATAGGAAAGATTACATTTATTACATGACTGAGTTTGGGTCCCTGAAGAAGCAGGAAGGAGAGTCAGTTTCTGACTTTTCTAAAAGATTCAATAAGATGTACAACAAGATTCCTGCAGAAATAAAGCCTTCAGAAGCCTCTGCTCAAATTTCATATGCTAGTGCATTTGACCCCGACTCCTGTCTCGTATTAAGAGAAAGGAGAGCCACCTCTTTAGCTCAAATGCAAGATGCAGCTATAAAGGTGGAATTTAATATATTAGCAGTCGACAGACTGAGGAACAAGGCCGATACAGACAGAAGAAAAGGAAAGTCAGAAGCCTCGGTTTCTGGCTCCAACATCTCTGGCCCATCATTTCCCCACCCTCAAGTAAATGAGCTGACCCAGCTGGTGAACGTTCTGAAAGAAGAGATGGAGAGATTAAAAGCGGAAAGAAAACAAATGAACAAAGGCCCTCTGAACACCGAGAATAGAGGAGGTTTCAGAAGGCCAAACAATTTTGCTCCTCCAACTATGCATAAAGAGAAGGAAAGGGACAGAGATGACCAAAGGATTCAGGCTCCCTTCCAGAACAATTTTGTAGCTGATGAAGAAGAAAGAGAAACAAACGAGCCTGAGCCTAAAATCCACTCTGTAGAAGTCACTCCTCCTTTCCCCCACTTAACTAAGTCATCATATGAGGAATCCCTCATGAACAATCAGCTAAATGAACTAAGAAAGGGAGAACAAGCTGGCGGTGGTCGAGGCAGGTATAGCCTGAGATCAGACAAGAGGGCAGCAGCACCTGATGTTCCTGAGTCATCTGCCAGAGTAGAGAAGCCTGTTGATGAGGTAACAGACAGCCACAAAGGTAAGAAGACCCAACCTCTCTCCCCTATTATCCAAAATCATGCTCCTGAGATTAAAGAAATTCCAAAGCTTACATCTTCTTTCAACTTCGAGCATGAAATTCAAAAGATCAGAATCCCTGTGCCCCTCACTGAGTTGATCAAACATGGGGAATTCAAAAAACGCTTCTCCGACCTGTTGAAATCTGAAGCCTCTAGCCCTTCCACAGACTTCATAAGCCTCCAAGATGAAAGACCTGTAGTGGTCCTAGGTCCCATGGTAGAAGACAGAGATGACTCCTCCTCTCCCTTCTACACCTCCCTGAACATACATGACAAAGTGATGCATAATTGCCTAATGGATTCAGGGGCCTCCCACAACCTCATGCCCAAAGCCGTCATGGAGGAGCTAGGATTAGAAGTCACCAGAGCCTATCATGACCTCTATTCTTTCAACTCCAGGAAGGTGCAATGTTTGGGAGTCATCAAGGACCTGGTAGTTTCCTTGTTTCAGCTACCCATGAAAAGTATGATCATGGATATTGTGGTAGCTGATGTTCCCCCCAAGTTTGGCATGATGTTTTCAAGATCCTAGATAAAGATACTGGGGGGAACCTTACAGATGGACCTCACATATGCCACCATCCCGGTCTTTGGGGGGGAACATAGGAGATTATACAGAGAAGCTCAGCTAGCCTACATAGTCAGTGATGAAGCAAACCCCACTAATCATCCCATCTATGCCTTAGATACTGACTTAGGATATAGCTTATTGTAGGTCACTGATGAACCTGAGACCCCTTTACAGATCAGAAAGCAGCTCAGTCTTAATCAGGGGATGCCTCCTCCAAACACCTTTGTTTGGAAGATGTTCTTTGATGGAGCTTCTTCTAGTATAGGTGCAAGCGTCGGAGTGGTATTCAAATCTCCTTCTCAGGAAACCATATCACTGTCATACAAGCTGGAATTTGAAGTCACCAACAATGTGGCAGAATATGAGGCTCTGGTCCTAGGGTTAAGGGATGCAAAAGAAATGGGAATCAGGGAGATGGTTGTCTTCGGGGATGCAGAATTAATTGTCCAGCAGGTTAAAAGCGTCTATCAGACCAAGCACCCTCGCCTCAAGAACTACAAGAATGAGGTATGGGATCTAATTGATAGTTTCTTCCTGGACTTCAACATCTCTTTCATTCCAAGGGAATAAAATGCCCCAGCCGACTTCCAAGCCTTCTCAGCTAGTTTGCTCGAAGCTCCTGCGCTACCCGCTGACAGATCAGAGGTGGAAATAAGATACAGACCCTCCGTACCGGACAATGTCAAACATTGCAAGGTATTTGAAGATGATCAGGAGATTGAGAAATTCCTCCAGTCCATCGATGACTTCTCTGCATTGTATATAGATGAGGACCCTGACGAGGAACCCGACCACCACCCCGGGGAGTTGTTGAATAAAGTTGTTGACCATCAGATTATTCAACTGCCGAGCAATCATATACCAAGAGGCCTGATCCCATTAGAAATATTGTTCGATGGGAATGATGTGGCGATAAAGGGAAGGATTTCAGGTGATGATGCTGATACAACTGAATGCAACATAGGCACACTAGAGGAGCCCAAGTTTGTCAAGTTGTCGAGAAGTTTGACTGAGGAGCAGAGGATCGGATATGCTGAGTTGCTGAGGGAGTTTGCTAACGTTTTCGCGTGGACCTACGAAGACCTCAAGACATACGATACGTCAGTCATTGAGCACAAGATCCCACTGAAAGAGGAGGCTAGACCTTTCAAGTAGAAGCTGAGACAGATAAATCCTACGTTGTTACCTGTCATGGAGAGGGAGGTGAAAAAGATGTTGGACGCCCAAATCATAGTCCCCTTGAGGTACTCTAGCTGGGTAGCCAATTTGTTCCCAGTAAGAAAGAAGAGCGGAGAAATCAGACTCTGTGTCGATTTCAGGAACCTGAACAGGAGTTCAAGGAAGGATAATTACCCCCTGCCCAACATGGAACATATATTGCAGAGGGTCACTGGTGCATCTAGGATATCTATGATTGATGGCTTTTCTGGCTATAATCAGATATCAGTTATGCCTGAAGACAGAGAAAAAATAGCCTTCACCACTCCTTGGGGAACGTTCATGTATGCCAAGATGCCATTTGGGCTGATGAACGCGGGAGAAACGTTTCAGCGAGCCATGGACATAGCCTTCATCGGGGAAAAAGATAAGTTTGTGGTGATTTACCTAGATGACATAACAGTCTTCTCCAAGACTGATATTGAGCACCACTGCCACTTGAAGAGGGTGTTCCTGAAGTGTCGCAGGTTTGGCCTTTCCCTAAATCCCAAGAAATCGTTGTTTTCTATGCAAGAGGGGAAGCCATTAGGCCATTTAGTCTCAGCAGTGGGGGTGAGGATTGATCCTGACAGGGTAGAGGCAATTCAGGCCCTGTCACTTCCCAGGTCTAAAAAGGAGGTCCAAGCGTTTTTGGGGAGGATTAATTTCCTGAGGAGGTTTGTCTCAAATTTTGCTGAATTGGTGAAACATATCGCAACCATGCTCAGGAAGGGCCATGAAATAAAATGGACTGTTGAACCCAGGAAGTCTTTTGACCAAATAAAGAAAGCATTGACCGAGGCTCCTGTGCTGATTAGTCCAGATTATTCTAAAGATTTTGTGATATTTTCTTTTGCTTCCTTTGACACAGTGGCAGCGGTTTTGTTGCAGAAAAACGATCAAGGGCAAGAGCAGCCTATTGCCTTCTTTAGCAAGGCGTTGAGAGATGCAGAGCTCCGATATGAGATCATGGAGAAGCAGGCTTATGCCTTGGTGAAATCTCTCAAAGATTTCAGGGTCTATGTCTTGCACTCAAAGATCATTGCATATGTTCCTTCAACCTCTGTGAAGGACATTCTTATACCGCCTGACATAGACGGAAGAAGAGGTAAATGGATCACCAAGATCCTAGAATTCGACCTGGAAATTAAGCCCACCAAGCTAATAAAGGGGCAGGGCTTGGCTAAGCTCCTAGCCGAATCCAATTATAAAGCCTTGGAAATCAATTTTATCAATGAGAAAGTTGAGACATCCGACAGGGGTTCCCAAGGCAATGTTCCACTATCAGCATGCCCCTTGTACAAAGATATCTTGTATTTCCTGTAGGAGTTGAGACCACCTGATGGGATGGAAAAAGGTAAAGCCAGAGCTTTAAAGCTCAAAGCTGTCAGGTATTGTCTTATTGGCCAAGACTTGTATTGGAAAGACCCCCAGGGGATATTACTAATGTGTCTGGACCCACAGCAGGCCCAGAAAGTTATGGATGATTTCCATAGCGGTCTTTGTGGAGGTCATTATTTTTGGAAGACCACAGCTCACAAGATCCTCCGAGCTGGGTACTACTGGCCCACCTTATTTCATGATGTCTGTAGGGAAACTAGAGCTTGCATCAAATGTCAGAAGTTCTCAAGGAAGAAGCAGCTCAAATTCCTGCCATTGAAACCTGTGGTGGTCTCAGCACCCTTTCAGCAGTGGGGATTGGACTTCATCGGGGAAATTCATCCTCCCTCAAGTGGCCAGCACCGATGGATTTTGACAGCAGCCGACTACTTCTCTAAATGGATAGAATTTGTCCCCACCAAAAGAACTTCTCAAAAAGTAATCATCAGCTTCCTGGAAGACATCATAGCTAGGTTCGACTACCCTAGCAAAATTTTCACTGACAACGCTTCCCCATTTCGGTCTGAGCCTCTGATCAAATTTTGTGAACAATTTGGGATTTCACTGATTCACTCCACTCCCTACTATCCTCAGGGAAACGGGTTGGAAGAATCCTCTAATAAAAGCCTAATCAAGCTTATCAAAAGGCTATTAGAGGACAATAAAAGGCCCTGGGACTCGAACCTCAAATTTGCACTTTGGGCTGATCGAGTGACAACAAAGAAATCCCTGGGTCTCTCCCCCTTCCAGCTTGTTTATGGGATCGAGGCCATCTTCCCCACTCAGCTTGCCTTGCCTGTGGCAAATCTCCTCCAAGACTATGAGGAGGAACCTAACCATGTGCTCAGAAGAATTCATCAGATGGTGGAGGTGCAGCAGATCAGAGAGCAGGTCCTGGATAGAGCTTACAATCGTCAGCAGAAGATCAAGCAGGCTTTTGACAGTAAAAACAAGAAGAAAGAGTTCGAGCAGGGTGATCTGGTGCTCAAGTGGGATGCACCCAGGCAGGAAAAGGGAAAACACAGTAAATTTGATGCCCTCTGGTTCGGGCCTTTCAATATCCTTGAAGCATTTTCCAACAACACTTACAGGTTGCAGGATATGGAATGCAATGAAGTTTTTAGTGGCCCAGTCAATGGGCATTTCTTAAAGAAATGTTTTCTGTGAGCTGCAGTCGGCTCGTTTCATTTTGTTTTGTAAATATTGTTTTTTGTTTTTGTTTTGTTTCCCAAACTAATAAGTGACTCCATAGCCCAACAGCAAAGGCACTAAGTCTGCAAAAGAGTTCTTAGAGCATCACAGGGACGACTCTATCCCCCATGGAGCCAAATGTTAGCGATATTTCTTGTAGAGGGGATTAGATAGCAAAAGAAGGGGTTAAAAACCCATTTGTCCTAAGTTTTGAGCGATAATGCGCCCATGGTAAGCAACGAGCCAGTCCGAACGGTCCAGATTCGCGCGCCCGGATCAACGGTACACGTTGGTTTCCGGACCCCCCTTGCCTTTCTACCTTTAAGCGGGGGGGTCCAGAATCAGGGGCGCACCTCTCCAACGGTTCAGATCAGTGCGCCCGGATCAACGACGATGAAGACCATTCCGGACCCCCCCCCCCGCCTTTCTACCTTTAAGCGGAGGGGGGGGTCCGGAATTCCATATGCAACTTTCCGACGGCCACGATCGAGGCGCCCAGATCAATGGCACTCGTGCAGCCCCGACCTCCTCAGCTGCCCGGTGCTTAATCAGTGTGGGCCCTCCTCCCGTCATTTCATCTTCCCTTCCGCCTTTCCCTTGCTTCCGTGTGTCATCCATTCACCTCCTCCTCCCTAGTCTGCGTGGTCTTACCTTCTTCTCACCACCCACTCGTCCCTTGCCATGTGTCCCGCTCCTTTCCACATCAGCCTCTCACCCGAAGGAGAATTCATTCCTCTCGTCTTCTTTCTTTTCTCCTGATGTCTTCCGCCATCAATCGTCCTTCGTCATCCTTCTCTCATCTCGCCACGTCTTCCACGCTCTTATAGCCCGGCCCCACCATCCTCGTCATGTGTCTCATCCTCCGCGCTGGCCCCCATGCCCATTTGTCGTGGTCAGTCTGTTATTCCATGTGGCAGTGTGAGAAGTCTTCCGTATCCCGAAATGTTGAGTTGGTCGGGCCGTCCTCAATCCCAAGAAGCAGTTATTGAAGCAGTTGGTGGTGGTTAGATATCTCCTCCGCCTTAATGGGAAAGCATGGCCATGAATTGAAGGCATGTCGATTCGCCGTTGGAACTGTCAAAGCAATTAAGATTGTGTCTGACATAAGTTGCACGATCTTTCATATGTTGACTGTCAGAAGCCATGCAGACGCAAAGCTTTTAATGCATCTTCTTGGTTCCGCTGTTGTTGTTGTTTTGAAGTATATGTAGGCATTTTTTCCATTTTTGTATCTATCGATGGTAGAGCTAAGCTCCCGACTGTAAAGTTTCAGCAATACTCTGGTTTCCTGGTTATGCCTCTGTGTTTGAGACTTCTTGGTTTATAAAAAACAATTCTCCTTTTCTTTCCATCTGGTTTCGTCTTATGCCGGAGAGTTCGCAGTTGAAGGATTCACGCGAACTTAGCAATCTTGTTATGATAAAGGATTTGTCATGACTTTGTTGTGTTTTCTGGTATTTTCATTTGAACGTGAAAGGATTTTGTGTTCGAATGCTTTCTTCTTCAGTCTGTTGCAAACCGGATGTCTGTGATAGACCCTTGCACCCTTCTTGCGTAAGTTTTCCACCTACTCACCCTTTTACTATGACCCACTGTTTGGATTTTATCAAGACCTCACTCTTTCATGCATGCCTGGTCTGGTTTCTGAGTTGACACGATGTTGTTCTGAGTCTTCCTCCATTTGATCACCCTTAAACAAATCGTGACATTAAACTGATGGGCGTCGGGCTCTTCTCCTACTAGCAATCCAGGAGTGACTTCCGGCCGCCAACAATGCCTCAATGCATTTAAGTTATATGAACGCACCTAGGCAAGTTGGTTAAGAGTGCACCGGCGCATTTTGAAAATAAAAACAACGAAAAAAAAACCTTCACTCACCCAAATTTTATTAGTTATATAAAACATCTGTTAAAATTTCTGCTTCAAATAGCGGAGGTTTTTTTGAAAAATTTTCCAAATATTGTAACACTAAAAACCTCCGCAAAAACTTCTACTACAAGATGTTTTCCTTATATTGATGTAGCTTCCAAGACTTATCTTCAGTGTGACCATTAATATTACAATAATTACAATGGTTGTTTAAATCCTTGCATTGATGTGTTGTGTATGTTATCTTATTATCATTTTCTTTCCACTTCTTCTTTCCCTTCTTGGAAGCATTGCATCTTGGTGATATTTCTACTTGGAACCACTTGGTTTTCCTTTCTTCTTGTCCATATTCACCAAAAATTTTGCTTGCACACAAGCCTCAACAATTGTCCTATGTTTAAAAAACATTACTTGTCTACTTAAATAATTTTGTAGACCTCCTGGATACTTGAGTATGTCTAGGTTTGTGGGAGATATACCCAACACAATGACTTGTTTTTAAACTTGGTGGTGTACTCTTGTACACTTTAAACTTGTTTATGTCATATGTAATGCCACCAGATTCACTAGTGCTTTTTGTACCCAATAAGGTAGCACTAGAACTTAATGAGGGATTTAAACACCTCCCACTTAGTTACTAAGGGATCACCCTCCAACCTAAGCATCTCCATATGACATTCCCACCAAGTTTGGGCATGGCCCTCTAACTTCAATTAGGCAAATGAAATATTTTTCTCTTATCTTATGTTATGAACACTAAAAAGAAGTCTAACAGTTACAACCAATGATTAAATTTAACAACATCAATCTCACCTTGGCAGGGTTCAATGTCTACTTTTGCTTCCACTTTAAACGAAGATTGATAAGTGATGGCATTGGAACTTGGTATCTCTTTCTCTAACTCTTTTTTGACTTCTTTTACGGGTCTTCATTGTCTCCAAAATTATCGTCCAAGATAACTTTTGAGTTAGAGCTACCAAACTCCCTGAATGGTCCAAGTAGAGATGCCATGAGGATGGCCATGTTGCGGAAAAAAAAATATGTCAACAACTTGTGCTTCGAACATTGAAAATCTCTCCTCCAACTCATCTCGTGAATTGTTCTTATACTCATCCACCATGGCTAGTGTTTCAAGATTTTTTTTACGCCAATTCTTAAATAATGCAACGTCCCAAAAAAAACCCAAAGAAATTTGCGCTTATACCAATATGCTTTGTAAATTTTCGTGGATATTCTAGTAAAACAGTGCGTCACAAAAGATCTTACAATATTCTGCAATTTTTTACTTTAGATTTTAGATTTAGTATTACTAGCTTAGAGCAAAAAATAGTAAAATAAATTGAAATTGAAATGAAAAAAGATAAGCAAATGTCCACACAATGAACACAAGATGTACCCTAGAAAAACCCAACATAGGAAAAACCTAGCTAGAGGATGAGACTTATGCCTTGCTCTTTTCTTCTCAGTTATGAAATATGAATACAAATCAAGTGCACTCATTGTAGAGTTTCCATGGACATTGTGGCCAGTATCGCTAATATAGGGTCTTCCACTTTGTTCTACTCCAAAATCCCACTCCCAAATGCGCTACTCAACTATGGAACAATAAACAATACAATAAGAATGGAGCCCTTCCTTTCCTAATGGCCCAGTGTTTAACATGACCTAATAGTTGTCTAGGGTTAGGGTTATATTTTTTGCATGCCTCAACTCTCGATTAGGGTTAGGGTCTTAGACACTCTAGAATATTCTTGAAAATCCATGTCTAGGTAATGGAAGCTGACATGGAATCCACTCGATATGATGGTGGTCAACAGTACAAGTCAACTTTCGAGAGACATAACTTCCTCATTCAAACTCTAATTGAGATTATCTTCATGTCTTTGAAATCGTAGAACAACAACATTTGCAAAGTTTTGACACCAAAAATAATCATTTAAGCTCTCAAACAGGCTTCGAAAGTTTTTGGACCCCAAATCAACAAAGTGGGACCAGCCCTTAAAATGGGCCCTACAAGGCAATAGATCCAACTTTTCCACCCAAAAATTACCAAAATAGACAACAAATTATATAATGATCCATTTCGGGTCAAAACACATGAAACCCGGACTTAAAAAATAGATTTGAAATAAGAGAATTTAAATCAAAAATGGTATAACTCATTATTATCACAATATGGAGATAAAGTACAATTACTCAATGTTTCCAATGATGTGACATCAAGTCCTTTTGTTTTATCCCAAGAGAGGACTTATCCAAATCTTCCCAAACCCTAACTAGAGCATCCACAATTACTACAAACCCTAACCAAATATAACAATGTCTAGGAAGACATCCCATTAAGCTACACAAGTTTCTATGAGGATGTCAACAAGCAACTAACATAACAACCATTGTCCAACCTCAAACATTTGCATCACAAAATCTTCACACACTCTTCACTTGCATCTCACAAGCCAAAGAACTTTAGTGCATGCACCAAAAGTGTTATCCTTCTAGTAAATACATGTTCTTCCAAAATATTTTAAATAGCTAGCATTTCATCAACAATCTACAAGACATGCTCTCTAAGAGTGATTCATTACAAAGACACTTCCCTCCCTCTATATGTATACTAGGTCAAAGAGGCGAACAATAAAACATGGACTGAGTCCACAAGTAAATCCTAAACTAAGTCAACAATAAATCTTTATGTGAAGAACTACACTAAGCATGAATATCCCATCGCACAATAGGGTTTGTACAACCCCAAGGGGTGTGCCCCAATCCACATGTCAATGCTCATCCAAGCAAGATGGTGTGTCCTCTAACAATGAATCCTCAAATAAAGCATTCATCTTCAACATATGGTCAAGGTGGTTCCAATGCTCCTAGGGATCTATGCCCAACCATGCATAACACCCTCTTCCAAGGTGGCCAGTGCTCATCCTCTTCAACAAGTGCACCCTTGTAGAAGAATTTCAAACTATCGTGTGTCAACTACCATGTCAAAGAGTGTGCCTCCCTTGCACTGATCCCAAGGTAAGCATACACCCATTGACCTCTCCAAATGTAAATCAACCAAAATACAACAAAGGGGCTAGGGGACCATAAACCCTTCACATCACATTAAGCACTCTCCTAGCTAGGTGAAAACACGTTCATAGCAATGAAAATATAACATGGACCGTGTCATTGATGGCAAAGTGTCCTCAGACACAACTTTATTAATGAAGGAAAAGAAAAAATTACATAACTTATGCAAGAGCTTACAAAATTCTCAATTATTGTCACATGAGAAGAAGAGAGATTAAATAAGTTCATCTTTCTATATTCCTACACTAAATTTGATATGGACATATTATCACATAACCATGTGAAGATGACAAGTGCCCATGAACAATAAATGAAGAATCTAACTAATCTTCTAATTATTGATCCTAAGAAACGACTACTTTCTAGACATATTATCTAATCTAACAATATTCATTCTAGTAAAGACTAAGTACAATATTATTCTAGAAAATATAATCCTAGACTAAGTACTTTAGGATCATCATGTCTAGCATTCCCCCCTTTGATCCAAAAGTACATTTGAACAAATACCAAGTTTTGTTCTAAACTAAGTAAATTTGATCATGCCAAGGGGTTTTGTGAAGATATATGAGATGTGATCTTCAGAAGGATGGTACTTTAGTTTGGTGACATCCTTTTTTATGTGTCCTAATGTAATGGTACTTAGTGTCAACATGCTTTGTTTTGGAATGAAAAAATGGATTTTTACCAAGTTTTATAGTCGGTTGACTATCAATCAACAATGAAGTGGCTTTTGCTTGAAGAACTCCCAGATCCTGTAAAATTCTACGTAACCAAACAATCTCACATGATACTTCCCATGTTGAAATATACTTTGCTTTTGTTGAAGAATTCTCC
Source organism: Picea engelmannii (assembly GCA_009831015.1). NCBI lineage: Eukaryota > Viridiplantae > Streptophyta > Pinopsida > Pinales > Pinaceae > Picea > Picea engelmannii. The sequence continues at coordinate 607,818 of ML776725.1, forward strand.
ATTGAAGCTTGCTTCTTACAACTTAAAGAAATTTTCATTGATTCCATATTCATCAAATAACCTAATGTTGATGCCCTATCATCAACATTTATAGCAAAATCTTCATCAAAATATCCAATAACTACAAAATTATTATTCCTTTTGTATAGAAGGTCATGGTATTTTGTACCTTAGATATATCTAAGAACCCTTTTTGTTGCATTTCAGTAGCTTTCCCTCGGTTCATTGATGAATCTCAAAAGAATGTTAACTACATATGATAAATTGAGACGAGTGGTTGTCAAGTAGATCAAGATGTCAATCAACTTCCTATAGCTAATATTGTTTACCAATTCCCCTCATCAAATTTTGAAAGTTTTAATTTTTTCTTCATTGGGGTGAGAACAAACTTGAAATCTATCATTCCAAATTGTTTCAATAGTTCAAATGCATACTTGCATTGACTAATGAAAATGTTATTTGGTAGTGAAGTAATCCTAGATCAGTCATCTTGAATAGGGCATGCAATTCGTGTTTCACCTATGAAATATGATCATCATTGTTCCCAGTAATGATCAAGTCATCCACATGCATTACTAATATGATCATGTTTTTACCTTGTAGACGCACATACAAAGTATCATCAGATTCACTTTGTTGAAAACCAACTTTGTGAAGGTAATCATCCATCTTGGCATACCAAGCTCTCGGAGCTTGCTTCAAACCATACAATGCTTTAATTAACTTATAAACTTGATTTTATTGTCATTCGAGCTCAAAACCTAGAGGTTGAGTCATGTATACTTCTTCGTGCAAATCTCCATTAAGGAAGGCACTTTTAACATCCATCTGATGTAATTTCCATCAATTTTGTGTTGATAAAGCAATGGCCATCCTTATCGTATTCCATTTTGCAGTAGGCTCAAAAGTTTCTTCTTAGTCAATTCCTTAATTCCTTATTATTGTGCAAAACCCCTTGACTACTAGTCTTGCTTTATATTTCTCTATCATTTTGTTTGTCTTGTACTTAATTTTGTAAACCCATTTTCATCCAATGGGTTTCACATTTTGAGGAAAATCAACAAGTTTCCAAGTACCATTTTCCATCATTGATTTGTGTACTCATCAATCATTGCCTTTTTTCCATTCTTCATATTTACTACCTCTTTAAAAGTTGAAGGCTTGACGAAATCATTTGTTATTAAGGCAAAGTCTTCTTGTATTGTGGTTGAACTTCTTGTACATGTTTTATTTTGTTCATCGGATATAACATATTTTAAAATTTGAATATCCCACTTAGGCATCATATACTCTTCATCAGTTGAAGTTTGTTCTTCTAAGTCTTTATGTGTAAAAGAACCATCATGAGAACTTTGTTCACCATTTTTATTTTCCGGTGAAGTCCAATCTATTTCAAACCATCGTTCTTTACTTGGTTGATTTTTTATCATTTTTTTCTCCTTATCCACTTGATTTTCCAATTTCTCCAAAAGGCTTTTTCCGGTGAAGTCCAATCCACTTCAAACTGTCATCCTTTAGTTGGTTGATTTTTTATCCTATTTTTCTCCTTATCCACTTGCTTTTCCAATTTCTCTAGAACGCTTTCAATCTCAACAACACTTTTTCTTGTTGTTTCAACGAAGATGACATCTCAAATTACAACAAATTTACCATTGGATAAAATACAATATCCCTTCTTTTCCTCTAAATATCCAATCAACATACGCTTCATACTTTGAGATTCTAGCTTATAGTTCTATTTTCCTTAGGAACTAAAGCATAGCAAATTGAACCAAAGACTCGAAGATGTTTAACTTTTGGTTTGAAACCATACCAAGTTTCATATGGTGTGATGTCATCCAAAGAAGCAGTGGGAGATCTATTTCTTAAGTAAACTACAGTGTGAATTGCTTCGACCCAGTAGGAGGAATTTAAACCTTTGAATTTCAACATTGATCTCGCCATACACATCAAAGTTTTGTTCATTCTTTCTATCACTCCATTCAGTTGTGGAGTGTACAAATTTGTGAATTTCCAGAACTTGAACCTTTGAATTTCAACATTGATCTTGCCATACCCATCAAAGTTTTGTTCATTCTTTCTATCACTCCATTCAGCTGTGGAGTGTACAAATTTGTGAATTTCCTTGTGATGCCTTTATCTTTGCAATAATTTTGGAATTCATTGAAGTGAATTCCCCTCCATTGTGTCCTCAAAGTACCTATCTTTTCCTTGGTTTCTTTTTCAACCAAACGATGAAAAACTTCGAACTTTTCAAATGCCTCTAACTTTTCTTTCAAGAAATATACCTTAAGTCATTCAATTAAAATCATCAATGAAAAGTAAAAAATATTTACATCCTCCAAAAGAAGTCTCTAGAGGTCCACAAATTTCACTGTGGATTGAGTTGCAAACATGTGTTTGCTCACTGTGGAATGTTTCTCGATTTTGTTTTCCATAAATACAAGCTTCACATCTTATATTTTCCTTTTTAAAAGTGGGTAGCCCATAAACCATCATCTATTTTTGAAGTTGAGAAAGACTATCAAAATTCCAATGTCCATAACGAACATGCCAAAACCTTATCGGTGAATTTTTTGAATTAACTGCTCCTGCAAAATCTTGCTTCCAAGGAATGACTTTTCATTTCATCTTGAGAATATTTTCATCTTCATATCTTGTCGTGATTGTTTTGATATTTTGTTTTGTTGAGTTGATTTTAACCAACCCATCTTCCATAATAATTTGATGCCCTACTTGTTGAATCATCACCAAGGACAACAAACTCTTTTTAAATGTTGGTACATAACAAACATTTGAAATCATTTCTTTCCAACTCCCAGGATAAAAACTTTCACAAAACCTTTTCCATGAGGTGTATGGGATGTGTCATCAACCAAAAAAATTGAATTCAGTTTACATTATTGAAAGGAGCACAGGAAATATCTTCTAAAAGCCATGCTAAGTGGCACATGTATCCAATAACCAGACATATTCATACTCACTCTGAAAAGAGTAGTTGCAATCCATTAAAGCTCTTGACTCTAATTGTTGAAGAGCGATGAAAACATACTCATAATCACTTTGATCATCATTTTCATCATTGGCATTATCATATTGCATTGAAGTTGAATGTTGCTTGAACTTGGGCAAATTATCATTAGGAGTTCTACAATCTTCTGCATAATGAACAACTCGATTACATCATATGCAAGTAATATGACTCTCTACCTCTTCCAGATTGATAATTGCGATTTGAAGATGTTTCAGACTGACTTCTAAAATTGTTTGATCCCTGTTGAAATTTATTGTTTCTTCTTCCTTGATTGTGCCCACAGCCATGTACTCTATAAGAAGACTAATTTTGATTCTCATGTCCTCTATTATTGATCGGAGTTCCTCTTCCTTTTGAACTTTCAATTGACGTTTTACTCAAACTTGCTCCTGTATAAAAAAAAATCTTCACCAATTTGCTTCTTCCCACGAGTTTTATCATGTTGAGCTAACAATCCACTCAACTAATCCAACGAAGTCTTCTCCAATTTACCAGTGAACTATAAAGTCTCTAAAAAGTGCTTATAAGGCGGCAATCCTGCACTTAGGATAGTTGCCATCAAACTATCATCAACTTCAGTAAATCCTACTTTGTTTATTTGTAGTTTGATGTTTTTTAATCTGGAAATATATTCAAATACATCACCGCCTTCAACTAGTTTTTGTTGAAGCAACTTCCATTGAAGATTAGCCCTTTTTGTTTCGGATTGAGTATCAAACAAATCTTTTAAAATTTTCCATGCAAACCATGCATCTGGAACATTCTCGATATAAATATGCATTTCTTCATTTACAGAGGATTTTAACAATGCCAAAGTTTTTTCATCTTTTAGTTTCCACTTAGCTAGTGGATCAGCATCGGTGGGTTTCATGGGTTTTTTGTCTCTGCTATAGATATATATTTACAGTTCATTGTATATTAGTGTGCTTTCCATATGCCCTCCAAGCTTTATAATTCTTTGAGCCCTCTAATTTATCAAATTCGGGGAATAAATTTACAAGTTTTGACATATTTGTGAGTGTTTTGCCTGAAGAGTATTTTATGCACCAGAAACTGAAATCAATAGGTCATGCACCACACAAAAAGGACCATGAACACACCTCACGCTGATGCAAAAGACTATAGGAGCTTGGCCTTGACCCTCTTATAGTCTCTTGAAAAAAAAATTGATTGATCTTTATACTTTGCTCAAATCAACTCTTGTATAATCAATTTTATGACAATTTACAAATTACAAAATCAACTCTTATATGATCAATTTTACAACAAATTTACAAATTACACTTTCAGCTTTCGTCAACACATCCATTTATCCATTTATGTCCTAGCAATTTCAAATAAACCGCTTAAAGTGAACAATATTTCTTAAAAAACTGAAAGTACTATTCCATTTCATCATATCAAGAAATAATTTCTCCTCGTTAAAAGAGAATATATTTTATTATACCTTCTTTTTTCTTTTTTTAATGCAAAATACTATACCCTTTTTCTTATGACTCCCACTGAAACTTTTTTTATATATTTATAACTCCAACCAAAAAATAATATTAAAAAAAAAAAATTAACCACTTATTTTGTTTGCATTTTCCAAGGTGATGTAATTTACCTTTTAATCAACCGTATTTTGCCAAAAAGACTTCCTTTGTCCAGTTAAGGGAACTGCAGCAATTTCATTGAGTCCACCGTTTTAAACGCTTGAACGCTGCACTTATTAGATTTTGATGCGATTTTCATGTGATTTGATCCTTTTCGAAAAGATGGGATCTCTGCTGGGCGATCTCCATGGGATCTTTTGCACGATCTGTGCTCTAAAATAGAAGTAGATTTCTGCTGGGCAATTTGCAGTTCACCTGTATGATCATCGGCGGCTTCTACTAGATGGATTCGATATGGAAACCACCCAAACCGCGTGCGTTGTTGAACTCTGAGTCCTCGAACTCTGCGCCCTTACACTGTGTGCCGCTTGCTAACGCACCCTCTATAGCTTGGTGCAGACTATTCGGATTATGCTCTCAAGATCTGGTTCAAAAGTTCGACAATGGCGCATGCCCAGGTTTTTTTTTAACACAATTGCCAATGCAAACCCTCTAGAGGGAAGGAAATCGATTGTGGATTTCAAGAGGAAATCGTGAAAAAAAAACATGTGATTTCCGGATAAACAGCGAATGGAAAACTATGTTGGACAGTCCCTTGATTGCGGCAAACGGAACTCGTGGTATGGCAGATGGATCATGGGAAATGGTCACACAAAAAACAAAATCACTGCGGGAATCAGCGTGTGAGAGGTCGTCGACCAATCATATTTGGGGTTAGAAAATAGAAGCATTGCAGGAAGCAAACAGTACACGATATAGCGATCGCTGCTAGCTACTATGTTGGGGTTGGAAAGGATTGTAGTCATTTATTTGAGTTTTACCATCAGCTTTATGTAAGGAAGATACTTGGGCGCTGTTACATTTGAGGAAAATGCAGGGAAAACAGTGGACTGCAAGCTTTTGTCTGTGGATACCAAGATACCAAGTACAGGATGATGTATATGCTTAAATTACAAACTCCCTCCTGTGGGTGGAATGGGCAATCAATACTATTTTTAGTCACCACACCAGAAGAATAAGAGATCAACTCGGAGTAGCCTTTGTTGGAAACGAAGTGGGTTGAAAATAAGGGAAATTTAAAAAAGACGAAAGGACAGAAACGATCTAAAAACTTGAATGGAGCAAAAAAAAACTCAAATTTATTTTCCTTAATAAAATTAGACAATCGACGTACCATTCCTTGGAATTTCCTCTTCACCAACAGCATCATAGAGGTCTGATACCACTATTATGGCAAAGTGTCCTCATACGCACAACTTTTATTGATGAAGGAAAAGAAAAAATTACATAGTTTATGCAAGAGCTTACAAACATAGTTTATGCAAGAGCTTACAAAATTCTCAACCGCTTAAATAGGCTCATTTTTCTAGATTCCTACACTAAATTTGATATGGACATCTTATCTCATAATCATGTGAAGATGACAAATGTCCATGTACAATAAATTGATATGGACATTTTGGATTCCTACACTAAATTTGATATGGACATCTGACAAATGTCCATATACAATAAATGAAGAATCTAACTAATCTTCTAATTATTGATCCTAAGAAACCACTTATTTTTAGACATATTATCTAATCTAACAATATTCATTCTCGAAAAGACAAAGTACAATATTATTCTAGAAAATATAATCCTAGACTAAGTACTTATTTAGGATTATCATGTCTAACAGTCACCCCATAACTTCCCAAACTTGTCACAAACATC
>ML776725.1:632327-658255 GCA_009831015.1 Picea engelmannii
TGCGATAACAGTCACATAATGTGCTTGCAAAGTATGTTGTCTTAAGGTGTATGCATCTTGTGTTCGGCACATATGACTACATAAGTTCTATACCACGAGTATATGCAACTATGCATCTTGTGTTGGGCACATATGACTAAATAAGTTATATACCACGAGTATATGCAACCTACAATTCATTTAGTCATGATAAAGAAGTACTAGGCTATGGCTATTGTTGTGATTGCACACATTGGTGATGGTGCACTACACAAAAAGTTGTCTGATTATTGAACAAGTCTCTACTTTACCATCAACATGTGGGCAAGGAGTTGTTGAAGCACATGGGGCAAAAGGGGTAGTGGGGTATCTACCGAAATGTGACCTCATTCTCCCAAAGATCAGCAATCTCAATCAAACAAATAATCAACTTCTCAAAAACCACACCTCAATCCTCCTTAACAGGGAATCTTTTGCAACTAGATCATTGAGGAAAAATATTTTTCATTATATTTGAACTCCAAAACAAATTTACCCTGCGTGGTCTAAACTATTACCATTGATCATTTGTGTAAACTCAAGCCCTTCAAGCTACCCAAAGCAGTGTATCCAAATTTACACGTGAAGTAATTGCAACTTCAGTTAAATGTTAATAAATATTGTTCGGATCCAAATTCAGATATGGGTGTGGCCATTGGGGAAATTTGATGGCTAGTTTTTACAAAAGAGACCAACACAAATTTTAGCATCCTAGAAATGAAGAGAATGTTCAACGTCCATGGAATTATCTCTTATGCTGAAGACCAGCTCCTCTGCCTTCTTGAACATCTTCTTAATTAGTCAATTACACTAAATAAGCTATATATATATATATATATATATATATATATATAATTGAATTGGAGGTGAGGTTACAATGCCCTTGTGGAAGTCACCTTGCAGCCAGCTTCACATTTATTTTAACCTAATGAAACTTCAGACAAAAAAATAAATCAAATGATGATTTTTGTGGTGTCATGAGTTCAGGGTTACTCCTGCATTTTGATTCTAAGCACCAAATGATCAAGAAGCATCCTCTTTGTTTTAGTATTGATTAATTGCATTCGACTATTTCTAGTCTCGACCCATAACGTTGAAAAAAAATGGCTGTCCCTAAAGTACATTGAATTAGTTCTCATCATACGTACTATTAAAAAAATAAAATACAATTGTTCCTCCTGTGAAAGGATTTGTCTATTTTATCCGTGTTATAAGATCTCTGTTTATATTTACTTGAAAATGCCATGAGCTGCATAGAGAATATTTCTCATTTTTGTATAAGCATAAAGTAAACTTTTCCACAAAAGAAATCTCAAAAATACCCCGTTGCAAACCTTAGACATTATATTTGATTAAATCCTGTAGAAGCAAGTCAAGGTAGGACAATAAACCTAGAATTTAGAAGCTCCAAGATGGGCCATTTTCTGCAACTTAAACTTTTCAAAGTCATATTTTCATGTTCTCCCTTATTGCTAAAATCACAAATCAAGCTCACCAAAGATTATTCGCATGCACAACCTTCTAAATTCACAAAAAAAAAACATTTTAGATTGCCCCAATTAATAAAGAAATCTTCATCCAATAACAAGGTTATATCCCAACCAAAAGTCCTGGAAGCATGATAAAACTATTGTCAATTCATAAATGTAAAATTTATTTATTTGCAGCCAGCCAAAGCTGAAAATCCTAGTCTTGTCAAAGCTGAATGTTCACTCCATTAACAAATGTAAAAACACTAATTTGGTCATCATACTCAAGGGACCAACACAAATCCGACATGAATATGTCTTTTCAAATGTAACACTCTCTGATCTCAGGGGCAACCTGCAAAACCACCAAGGGAAGCATGTCATGTCAATTCAAATCAAGTAAGCGACAGTCATCAGACAAAAAGGAGAAAATGACACTAATCATATGAATCTCAAATGTCTTCAAGTATGGAAAAAAATGCTTGAAATAGAAAAAATGTGAGCCTCGTTTAGCTCTAATAGTAGGAGTTTGGGAGAGATTCAAAGGCTGGACGAAAATTGCTCGCTTTTAGACTTTGAGGAAAGGTGAGTCTAGTTTCCATTTTCATATCCACTTGACAACCAAATAAATAAGAAAAAACCGAAAAATCAAAAAGCAACATGGTCTTAATTATGCAAATAGAAAGTCCATATATGCAAATAACATTTATGCTTTTAATTCCATTATACAAAGGTCCCTGTGTGGCAAATAAGCCACCAAAAATAATCTGTTTTACCACAAGTCAACAGAAAAACCCATAACTTGATCACTTAGGACAGAGTACCTCCTGCATTTCTTAAAGTTCTATCATAGTATAATAATTTATCACATTGTGAATAGCATATGATAATGTAACAGTTTTAAAGAGGTTTTAATATAAGAGTCAGGGTGATGCACCCCACTGCAGGCACACCCACAAGCACTAGGTGCGTCCATACCTCACCCAAGTGCAGGATGACATAACTTAACCTCTCAGGGGATGCACCATGCATCATTCAACAAAATTTCAGGTGCATCCCCTGTTACAGGAACATCGCCAATTTGTTAAGGGGTTGACAACTGTAATAACAAGTAGATCTGCCTGTTACTACATGGTAACCTCCAGAGTCTATGTAGATGAGACTTGCATATCATAGAACCATCACAAATGAAAGCGAGGAGGCTTAAGATTGATAAATACCTAAAAATACTTTGTTCAAATAACAAACCGCTCCTGTATTTGACTCTGGTTAATCCATGAAAAGCCATGCCACAAAATTTGGGGTCACGTTATTTTTTAATAAATCAACTAAAGCACACAAGAAATAGTGGCAAAGCTAGCAGCTAATAATATCGTTCTCACATACTAGGATATCAATTATATTCTTCTCTGCATGGCTCTAGATGCAGTATACGTTAAGAGTGAAATCTTAGAAACCAAAAAAGCTACTAAGGCTACCGCTTGGGCTAGGCCAGGGGGCTCCGTATTCTCTTCGACAAAGGATCGGAACTGATCTGAAACTCTTGCTCAACAGACTCCAGGTATTCTTTTTCAACTGACTATACTTGTATGATGATTTTTATCTATCAAAGTTCAGGATTCATAACTCTATGCTTGTTAGGCACCCACATTCTCACTATAACTTGGTACATCCACAACAGCGACTGATGAATTTTCAGTCACCAAGTTTATCCATTTATGATTTTGCTCATAGTGATCTTGGTGAGCAAGGCAACTCTCCAAATCATTCCCTCTAGCACTGTTTGAGGGTTTCAAGTACTAACTTGAATGCAGAGTTTATGGTCTCTTTTCTCTGTGGATGTTAACTGCTTTTAGTCCATGATCTAAACACCTAAGAAACCAAAAATTTTGCTGGTTGCTTCCCTTGTGTACACAGTCGCATTTTGTATATGGTTACCAGCACTTGAGGACTGATCTTTATCTCGGTTACATGGTTGATATCTGGTGTATTTGCATGGTTTTGGAACACTCTGTGGACTGCTCTGAATCCTGTGGTTTGAATAAGGTTAAATGTGGTTCATACTAATTTGTCACACAAACAATTGATCACTCCTAATCTGCCTATGAACGTGAACTGATAGTTAATGTTTCTTCATAGTATTTCGCACATACATTTAACAACTAAACACACAGTCTCATGCATAAGAAAGTCCACTGTTGCAACGATATGAATATGACCTGAGTTTTGTTAAAGGTGGTGACTATTTGTTCATTAAATATTGCTGTTGGTGTATCTCCATGCTTACTATTCTTTGTCACACAGTTTGAACAGATTTAATGCAGCATAGTCCATTGGTTATACATGCTTTGGTGTTGACACATTTTGATGATAACAATCTGTGGTATAGGCTCCTAAAACAACTCATTTATCACTGGTTTTCTTGCTATGACTTTGGAGCAGTTTTGACAAATAATTGTTTCACATATTGAGCACAGATTCACCCTCTCTATTGGCTAAGACAACTCACTAAATAATATAATCTTGCTGCCCTTATTGCTTTAATAACAGCAGTGTATACAGTGTTTCCTTGCTCTCATTATTGCAATCACATTGGTTCTTGACACATAATTTTTAGATGGTGGTAATAGTTCATGGTAAATGAGGCACATTGCTATGGTTTCATGGTAAATGGTAATTGGATATCTGCTTAACATGTTTATGGCATTTTTATGATTCTAATTGAGAAAGACACACAGACATACATGTTTCTAAGCATAATTTCATCACTTTGAATGAGCATTGTTGTCTAAGGTTAAATATCTCAAAAGCTTCTTCATAATTGGCACATTCTTCACTCGTACCTAGATTTGTTTTTACCCTTCGAGAGTGGATAATCTTGCCAAACCCTCAGTGAAACCAAGTCTCAAAGCTCCCCTTCTCTACTCAATGATTAGGCTTAGTTTGACCCTTAGGAATACACTCCTTAGATTAAGAACCTTCTTCGTTAGCCTTAAAGTGAAGAGGCAAGGCCACCGAGGTGACAGTGGGTGGCTTTCCTAGCAATTGCCCTAAGCTCTCCTGCACAGGGAGGGACTTGTTAGAATTTTAAGGGCAAACTAGAAACAGAAATATCTTTTTAATTTTATTTACTACTGTAGTTTTGGATCAGCGATATATTCACAAATTCTGATGTAAAACCAATAACAGAAATAATACAATGAATCTGAACATTACCTTCGCAGAACCAAAGAACAGATTTACCTGATGTGCCTGCTGTTGTCCTCATTCTGTATGCTCAGAAAAAGCTTTAAGGATCATGGATCAAACCCTCAGGGGTAGATCTCATCATGATCTTGTGAACAGTTTTGCCAAGAACTTTAGGAAATATCAAAAAAACAACCAACATACCAAACATCAAGTGCAAGGCTGAAACAAGGACACCACTGTCCAAAAAGGAAGCCACTAACAGCCTTGACAAAAACGGCCCAAAACAAAAACTGCTATAGTAAATTAGTAATAACAGCAGTTAGGGGGCTGCTTCACAAACCCTATTAAGGGCAGCAAACACTGGTCACCATAAAAGGAACAGAGGCAGCTTATAGGTGGTACTAGTAAAGGGACAGCAGCAGCAAACAAGTGCACCAGCAGTGATATAGTAGCAGCATAAAGCAAAGAGACAGCAGCAGCACGTGTACAGGTGATGGTACCAGTAGTGACACAGTAGCAAGCTGGAAAACTACCCTTAGGGGTCGGCGGCAGCAACAGATGAGAAGGATAAACCCTCGGTGGCTACCCCAAGCAGAAACACAGATCAAAGGGAGGGTCGCACCACTTCTAAGGACCAAAACAGGGGAGCCGCAGTATTATACCAGCAAGAGAATGATCAAGGAGGGAGCCGCACCAAAATACCAGCAAGAGAGAGGATCCAAGGAGAGGGCCGCACCCTATACCAGCAAGAGAAATCATCCAAGGGGAGGGCCGCACCCTATACCAGCAAGAGAAATCATCCAAGGAGAGGGCCGCACCCTATACCAGCAAGAGAAGGCAGATCCAAGGAGGCCGCACCCTTTACTAAACTGAACAAGAAAGAGCTGCAGCAAATTTCATACCAAGAGAATGATTTGAAGGAAGAAGAATGAGTGAGAGAGTGAGGGGAGAGGACTCATTTTATAGTTTTGGTAGGACGTTAGGGTTAACTAAATTAACCCTATCTTTAGGGTTAGATTAAACCCTAATAAAATAAACAAATTAAATAATTAATATTTTAATCATAAAATATTAATTAGAATAGTCAACAAGTCAAGGTGGCTAGCAAGGACCCAAACCACATAAACAATAAGGAGGACGTGGCTCAAACAAGATAAAAGGGGGGGTTCTTCTTTAATGTCAAAATGTCCACAAAGGTCTCATGATATAACTTATAAGCTTTTATCATCCCAACATAAGAGGAAAGTCAATGATGTGATCATGTCCTTCTTCTTAACTACTCCTAGGTCTCATGGACCATCCTGGGAGAGAAGAAGATCACACATCATCTCGGCTTGGTACTTAACCAAGAAACTGCCTAGTCCCAGACCAGGATACCCCAGAACGCATCTAGGGGCCCTAGATCACAGCTAGGGTCTTATCCACCAAGGTACACAACCAAGGATCAATCCAAACACTGAGCAAGGATTCCCTGGACCACATCCACGGGCCCTAGAACACATCTAGGGACTTATATCATCAAACTACTTGATCCTTGACCAAGAACCCCATCAATACACTAGGGGTCCTCACTAGGGTCTTTTGCAATGGCTCTAACTGCTTGGTCCTAGACCAAGAACCCCGGGAGTGTACTGGGGGCCCTAGATCTCAGCTAGGGTCTTTGTCATCCTCCCGGGAGAATGGCTCTTGCAGCTGCTTAATTTTAACACTCCCTCTCAGCAAGAGACGCATTCTCAGCAACACCAAGCTTGTCTCGAAAGAACACAAACTTTGTCAATGACAGGGGCTTGATCAAAATATATGTAGTTTGTTCCGCCGTCGAAACATACTGAATACTGAGAATGTTCTTTTGCACCATGTCCCGAACATAGTGATATCTCATCTCAATGCGTTTGGATCTGTCATGAAACACATGATTCTCGGAGAGCTTTATACAGCTCTGGTTATCACAGTGAAATACTGTGGGTTTCAGCTCAACACTGAACAAATTTGAGAGTAGCTTTCTAAGCCACACTGCTTCTCTACTGGTAGCACTTGCAGCAATGTATTCTGCCTCTGCAGTGCTTTGAGCTATGGAGCCCTACTTCCTGTTGGACCAAGAGATCATAGTTGAACCCAAACTGAAACAAGATCCGGAAGTGCTCTTCCGGTCCACTGTACTGCCCATCCAATCTGAATCTATATAGCCATGAAGCATTACACCTCCACTGAAAGTGTATCTGAGCCCATAGGCTATAGTCCCTCAGACATATCTAAGAATATGCTTAGCAGCAACCATATGAATGTGTTTCGGTTCACACCTTAACTGGCTAAGGGCATTCACTGCGTAACAAATGTTCAGGCCAGTGTGTACTAGATACATCAAGGACCCAATAATCTGACGATATACGGTAAGGTCTTCTGGATCTGAACCTATAGCTTGATCATGTAACTTCTTCAGGTTAGAAATCATAGGTGTGGTCATGGACTTACAGTCCAACATCCCAAATATGTGAAGCACATCAACTGCAACTGCATACCTGCTTTGTGAGAGAAAGATCTCACCAGGTTTCTGCCACACCTCTACGCCAAGAAAGTAATGCATAAGACCTAAGTCCTTCATTTCAAACTCTGTTGATAGCTCTCTCTTAGTCTGAGCTATCAGATGTTCCTCTCCAGTAAGGAACAAATCATCCACATATAAAACCAAGATAATAGGATGATTCTTCACAATCTTTATATAAAGATTAGGGTCTGCTATACTCTTGGAGAACCCAAGACTTTGAAGAAAACTGTCAATTCTTCCATACCATGCTCTCGTAGCTTGTTTCAATCCATACAAGGCTTTCTTGAGTTTGCAGACATGGGATTATTTCCCATGGATCACGAAACCCTCAAATGCTCGATATAAACCTCTTGCTCAACTTCACCATTAAGAAAGGCAGTCTTAACATCCATTTGGTGATGTTTCCAATTAAAAACTGAAGCAAGAGAGATGATGATTATGATAGAGGTATACCTAGCAATAGGAGCAAAGATCTCGTCATAATCAATTCCTTCTTTTAGAGAGAAGCCACGAGCCACAAATCTAGCTTTGAATTTTTCAACAATGCCATATGTTGCATGCTTTATTTTGTAAATCCATTTAGAGGTTACTACTGATTTTCCTTGAGGTCTTGGGACTACTTCCCATACCTCATTCTTCAATATTGACTCGTACTCTTCTATCATGGCATCCTTCCACACTTTATGTTTGGCAGCCTCATCAAAGTTGGAGGGTTTTGAGTCAATCACGAGATTCAACTGAGCTATCAAACCTGAGTATTTATCTGGCTTCTTACTTTCTCTGAAAGTACCTTTAGGTGTTGCATGTTTCTCTGCTTCCTTTAAAACTTCACGGCACCATGTTGTCTTCCTTTTGACAGGAGGTTTCTCTAGGGGAAACTCAACAGAATCCCTTATGGGATCCACTAAAGGCTCTCTGGCCTCCTCCCTCTGCTCATCTGAAAGTGGTGAATCTGAAGGTTCTGGAGATGGAGCTTCCTGCTCCTCTGTATCACATGTAAGTTCTCTGGAACAACGAAAGGCGGCTTCCTCATGGAAGGTCACATCTCTACTGACCTCTATGTACTTTTGCCCTGGTACATAAATTCGATATGCTTTTGAGGTCTCAATGTACCCTACAAAAGTATCTTTCTTTCCAGAGGGCTCTAGCTTAGTCCTCTTTTCTTTTGGTACATGAATGTAGACAAGACTACCAAAAATTCTCAAATGGTTAGCTGAAGGCTTCTTACCAGTGAAAACTTCTTCTGGAGTTTTCTCTTCCAAGGCTTTATGAGGACACCTGTTTTGAATATAGACTGCAGTACTCACAGCTTCGGCCCAAAGAGACAATGGAAGATTTTGATCATACATCATAGCTCTGGTTGCTTCACAAATTGTCTTGTTCTTTCTTTCTACAACACCATTCTACTAAGGATTATAAGGCATAGTCAGCTCCCTCTTAATCCCAGAAGCCCGGCAGAGATCATCATATTTATGGGAGTCAAACTCTTTTCCATTGTCTATTCTGAAAACTCAGATATGCCTACATGTTTGATTCTCAACAAGATTCTTAAAATCCTGAAACTTACTGAAAGATTCATCTTTAGTTTTCAAAAAATAAATCCAAGTTTTACGAGAACAATCATCAATAAAAATGATATATTAAAAACAATCATTCATGGATGGAGCAGTCATAGGGCCACAAAGATCAGAATGAATAAGATCTAACATACCATTAGTTTTTCTATTACTGTGAGGGTAAGCTTTCTTTGTATTCTTACCGAGAGCACAGCCTCTACAAATACTATCATGCTCAAAAGAAAAAACTGGCATACATGTTACCATCTTTTGCAAACCTAGGAGAGCATTATAGTTGAGATGTCCAAACCTTTTGTGCCATAGTTCACAGGGGTTGATCATCTTATGAGCTAATGCTTGAATAGCTTGACCAGTGACTTTGTAAAGTCCACCTTCTTGAGCTCCGATTATCATGGTTGAGCTCATACTTTCATTTGAGGGCCACATAAGAGCCTTTCCTTTAGAGAAGGCTACTGAGTACCCTTTACTTTCTAGAACTGCAATTGAGATAAGATTTTTCTTTAATCCAGAAACATAAAGAATTTCTTCAATATGAAATACATTACCTAACTGACGTTGGAAGGATGTTGATCAAATTCCTTTGATGGCATAAGTGCCATCGTCACCCAATTCTACCTTCACATTGAACTTCTTATCTCGATAGTTCACAAGGTTTTGTTTGAAGCCTGTCATATGATTGGAGGACCCACTGTCCACTAACCAAATTTCTTTCGATTTGGTGACAGTACCGAAGAGAGCTGAAACAAGATAACTTTCTCTGCGTTGTTCTTGTTCTTTAGTACAGCTTTGGTTCTCTTTCTTTGAGGTTCTTCTTCCTTAGTTGCAACTGAAGCATGGAACCTGCCACACCGTTTCTGTTGTGAAGGAGGGTTCCTGCATTCTTTTGCATAATGACCTAGCTTGTTACAGTTAAAGCATCTTACTTTAGACAAATGAGAGTGAGAGTGAGAGTGTTTATCTTAGGGTTTCTTACCTTTGCCTTTGTACCGAGGAAATCTCTTCCATTTCTTCGCTTTGACTGAAAGAGCATGGTCTTTCATCGTTGAGGGTTTATTTATGCTTTTAAGTCTACCCTCTTCTACCAGGCAATCATGCCATAATCTCTTGAAGTTGGGTTGAACTACTCTTCCATTGACTGATGAGATAAATGTCTCCCATGATTCAAGAAGACCATCTAATGTTGTTTGTACAAGGTCATCATCATCCACTGCAACTCCAATTGTTGCAAGTTGATCTCTTGTTTGAGCAATTTTGGAAAAAAAGGCAGAGATGATTTCATCCTTTCCCATCTTTAGTGTACGTAGGTGTTTCTTCAAAGTCCTCTTCTGAGTTGGGGTCTTCTTTTCATATAGATTTGCTAGGGCATCAAAGCAGTCCTTAGTTGTCCTTAGATGAGCAATAAGAGGCATCATGTTGTCTTTAACTGAGTCAAAAATAACCCTCTTGGCTTTGGCCTGCCTCTTCTTATAGGCTACTCTTCCTGCATTTGAAGTAGGTTCTTCCATCACCCTGGTAACCAGCTCATCCAAGTCACCTTCTTCTAGGATATTAAATACCCTAGCCTTCCAGGCATTGAAGTTTGAAGCCCCTTCAAGCCTATTTTCTGCTTTGACTGAAGATGAAGCCATACTAAAAACAAAATCTGATATAACACAAGCTTACTGCTAATCTGCAAAAACAAACCCTTAAGTGTGGATCTACGCAGGCTCAAAAGTCTACCACAATTGAGCTCTTTTCATGCCGTAAGCTCTGAAACCATGTTAGAATTTTAGGGGCAAACTAGAAACAGAAATATCTTTTTAATTTTATTTACTACTGTAGTTTTGGATCAGCAATATATTCATAAATTCTGACGTAAAACCAATAACAGAAATAATACAATGAATCTGAACATTACCTTGGCAAAACCAAAGAACAGATTTACCTGATGTGCTTGTTGTTGTCCTCATTTTGTATGCTCAGAAAAAACTTTAAGGGTCATGGATCAAACCCTCAGGGGTAGATCTCATCATGATCTTGTGAACAGTTTTGCCAAGAAGAACTTTTAGGGAAATGTCAGAAAAACAACCAGCATACCAAACATCAAGTGCAAGGTTGAAACAAGGACACCACTGTCCAAAAAGGAAGCCACTAACAGCCTTGACAAAAACGGCCCAAAACAAAAACTGCTATAGTAATAACAGCAGCTAGGGGGCTGCCACACAAACCCTATTAAGGGCAGAAAACATCGGTCACCATACAAGGAACAGAGGCAGCTTATAGGTGGTACTAATAAAGGGACAGCAACAGCAAACAAGTGCACCAGCAGTGATATAGTAGCAGCATAAAGCAAGGAGTCAGCGGCAGCACGTGTACAGGTGATAGTACCAGCAATGACACAGTAGCAAGCTAGAAAACTACCCTTAGGGGTCAACGGCAACAACAGATGAGAGGGATAAACCCTCAGTGGCTACCCCAAGCAGAAACACAGATCAAAGGGAGGGTCGCACCACTTCTAAGGACCAAAACAAGGGAGCTGCARTACTTTACCAGCAAGAGAATGATCAAGGAGGGAGTCGCACCAAAATAACAGCAAGAGAGAGGATCCAAGGAGAGGGTYGCACTATACCAGCAAGAGAAAGCATCCAAGGAGAGGAACGCACCCTATACCAGCAAGAGAAGGCAGATCCAAGGAGGTCGCACCCTTTACTCAATTGAACATGAAGGAGCCGCAGCAAATTTCAGACCAAGAGAATGATTTGAAGGAAGAAGAATGAGTGAGAGAGTGAGGGGAGAGGACTCATTTTATAGTTTTGGTAGGACGTTAGGGTTAACTAAATTAACCCTATCTTTAGGGTTAGATTAAACCCTAATAAAATAAACAAATTAAATAATTAATATTTTAATCATAAAATATTAATTAGAATAGTGAACAAGTCAAGGTGGTTAGCAAGGACCCAAACCACAAACAATAAGGAGGATGTGGCTCAAACAAGATAAAAGGGGGGGTTCTTCTTTAATGGCAGAATGTCCACAAAGGTCTCATGATATAACTTATAAGCTTTTATCATCCCAACATAAGAGGAAGGTCAATGATGTGATCATGTCCTTAACTACTCCTAGGTTTCATGGACCATCCCAGGAAAGAAGATGATCACGCATCATCTCGACTTGGTACTTAACCAAGAAACTGCCTGGTCCCAGACTAGGATACCCCAGAACGCATCTGGAGGCCCTAGATCGCAGCTATGGTCTTATCCACCAAGGTACACAACCAAGGATCAATCCAAGCACCGAGCAAGGATTCCCTGGACCACATCCAAGGGCCCTAGAACACATCTAGGGACTTATATCATCAAACTACTTGGTCCTTGACCAAGAACCCCAGCAATACACTAGGGGCCCTCACTAGGGTCTTTTGCCATGGCTCTAACTGCTTGGTCCCAGACCAAGAACCCCAAGAGTGTACTGGGGGCCCTAGATCTCAACTAGGGTCTTTGTCATCCTCTCGGGAGAATCGTTCTTGTAGCTGCTTAATTTTAATAGGACTTTTCGTTTATCGAGAGTTTGAGTGGTAACAAGCACTTGAAGACCAAATGCTCAGATAAAAAAAAAAAAAAAAAATTAAACAAAATATTGAGGATGCTTGTGTGTGTGGGTGTGTGTGTGTGTGTGTGTGTGTGTTTAAACATATAGCTAGCTTTCAAAAACTCTTATATGTATCTAGAGCAAGTTTCAAATTATTTCATAGGCATGTTTGATGAAGCGTTAAAAGAGACTTTTTGCAATTATGTTAACATGTTCTTTGCACTATGAATTGCAAAATAGAATTTGATGTTAAAACTCAAATTTGACATCTTTCTTCAAGTAAACAAGCAAGACAATTCTTAGAAAAAGAAGCACCTCAAACATCAATTAATATTGTGCTCAAATTCTTACATTTACTTGGAGATTTGAGAAAAAAAATCCAAGCAAAGCCAAACAAGGAGGTGGTCTTGCAACTGAGAAACCATGGAGATTTTCATATTATAGAATGGATAAAGCATCAAATATTGTAGAATCTTAATTATAATAAATGACTTACAACTTGAATCTCAATGCATGGACAAAAAGATTTTTCATTGTCAAATCAAAATATGAATTTCCAATCTTCATAATTCGGAAACAAAATTATAAATGACAAAAATGATTGATGTCAACATGATGGCTTAATCATCAATTGCATGGTTGCTCTTAGGTAATGCATCAAGATCAAAATCATCATCATCTACTAGTAGCGACTCATGCATTTCCTCTTTTGGCAAGTGAACAATAGTAGACAATCCATCTGTGTTACCCAACTTCCTCATCATCATTGTATTGTTGCGCATTCTTTACATTAGCATCCCAATGAACTACAAATGACAAAATGATTAATGTCAAAATGATGGCTTAAACATCAATTCAAAGTAGCTCTCAAGTGGTGCATCAATCAAAATCATCATCATGATCATCCTCATCTACTAGCAACAACTCGTGCTTCCTCCTCTTTTGGTAGGTGAATAATATTAGACAATGAATCTATGTCACCCAACCTCATCATCATCATTGCACTGTTGTGCATCCTCTATATCGACATCCCAATGAACTATTACACACTGCAAATAAATCGGTTTATCCAATTCCAATTGTTGTAGGTGTTATATATGTAGACAAAATTTTTTGCTCTCTTTGCAACCAAGCTAACTTCTACAATGGGTGAATTAAAAGATAGGTGCTCCAACTCTTCTCACATGCAAAGTAGTTGGCATCTTGAAATTATAGTCAAACAACAAAATGCAAAATCTTTGGAGCTCAATCTCCATGCATCATCCCACCAACCAATTTGGTCTTACCGGGCCATTGTTGCTTTACCCTTGCCAAATTTGAACCAAGGTCATTCCTCCCAAAGCAAAGGAAAGAAATTGTGTTCTAAAAAGATGAGCCTCTTCTAGAAGATACATTTTTTACAAGGCTTCCATGAATACCTCCCTTTACCCCCAGATCATCTACAAGTGGGACCCTAGTAGGCATGTATTCATATCATCTATGATTCAAAGCATAGGCTGCCATATGCAAAGGAGAGCTTTACTTACACCAAATCTCATGGAGAATATCATTAATCTTTCCATAAAGTTATCCACTTCGATCTTTACACCTTTCAACTACATTTCTAATTTTCTCTATCACGTTTCCTTTTGTTTCATAAACCTCTTCAAAAAGTAGGAAAATATGTGTGTAATTATCTAATAGTCGTCATTACAAGTAGCATGAGGACCATCATATATTCTAGGTCCTCCAATCATTTCCCATAAAACACATGTTCTTGGATCGTTTTGCCTTCCTCTAGTTTGGATTGTTCAATCCCTTTGAATCATCACAAATAACTATGGTGTACATGTTTTATTGAATCAAATCATCCTTTCAACTAAGATAAAAATAAGAAGCATTTATGGTATCCACTAATTTTAGCAACGCCAACTATGCAAGTGACATGTTTATGGCAGGATACGTATAGATCATATACAACATGAATCCTTATTTTACCTCTACATCATCAACAAATGAGACACTGCCAAGCCCGTCTTCATACCATTTAGGATTCAAAGCATCAATTTCCATATGCACAGGAAAGTTAGTTTACACCACCTCTCATGGTGAATAGCATTGATCTTGCCATAAAGTTCTCCACTAAAATATTTAGGCCATTGAATCTCATTTCTTAATTTCTCTATCATAATGTCCATCATTTCATAAACCTTTCTTAAAGTATGGGAATCAATGTCTAAATATATAATGGCTATCATTATATGTTGCATCATAGTCATCATATATTCTATGCCCTTCCAACATTTTTGACAAGCATATCTTCTTGGAATTTTCAACCCTCCTCTATTTGGGATCCACTCCATCTCTTCCAATCAATACAAATAATTGTGGTGTGTGTTACTTCTTTAAGCTAAATCATGTGTTCATTTAAAATAAAATCATGCATCCTATCTATTGATGTTTGCAACTCCAACCATGCATGTAACTTATATATGACAAGATGTGTATGCCAATTACAAAGTATACATTTGCACAGACTTGGCCAACATAATTATTTCAGCAATCCATTTAATCTTTCCTATCTTTCAATGAATTCAAAGCACGTGCTGCACACAAAGGATCTCATATTAGAAAGTTGTGTCCTTGTACGTTCTGGAGTAATATATTACCTTCAAGAAGTAGGGACTCCTAAGAGAGCTTGTGACTTTGCTTTGCTACAACACAATCTAGCAACAAATACAAAGCCTTCACAAGGCGCTAAGACTAGTGGAACATCAAAAATGTTACCACTATCACCTAGGCAACAAATTCCCTCTTTTTAGAGGAGGAATAGTATCCAACACAAGGGCGGCTTCCTCGGTAGCCTCCACGAATCCCTAGGCAAGCCACAATCAAATCTAGGACCCCTTGGGGTGACTACTCAAACTACCACCAATGCAAAGGATAGGCAAAGTATTAACGAGGTGGTATGACAAGACAATTTCCAGATCTAGAGTAAAGAGGATCTAGGTCAAATTGATAGGTTTTCCAAGTCAAGTATAGGCTTAATAAGATCCCCAAACACTAGAAATAAAGAAAAAAGTCTTGAGCTGCTGTAGAATTGTTTAAACAGAAATAAAATTACAGCAGTAGAACAATCTATTACAACGGAAAATAAATAGTCCTTTAACATGCAATAATTCAGTAAATAAGAGAGCTAAATAATGAGATAAAATTAGGGTTTTAATTACAAACCAATTCAGAAAATTAAATAGTAAACAGCCCTAAAACCCTAAACATTTTGCCCTAGATGACTGTTATAACACTTCAGAAATATAAGCTAGGGTTTCAGCAATGTGATTTAGGTCAATAGTTTGCCTAAATACCCAAAACGTCTTAGTTTTTATGGCTGGAAATGACAATTTTCTGCAATGAAAGCCTAAATTTAACCCTAAAATAGTAAAAGAAAGTAATTTTCAGCATTAATGATTGACTGTTGGGAGAAAAGGACTAGTGCCTACCATTTTTATGGGCATATGGGGTCAATTAAGGATCTCTTTGGAGAGAAATGTGTAGATTTTTTTAGAGTTTTCCACTACTAACCCTAGGGGATCCTCCTAAAATGATAAGGGATAAATCCGGGGGAAGGTCCTCCACTAGTCACCTTCCAAGGGTTTTGACAAGAAGGGTTTGTTCAAGAATAATCCAAGAGAATTCTAAGCCAACACTAGAGAATAAACATTACACTTAAATGCATTCACAAATCTAACCACAAGATAAAAAGAGACCACTTATTCAATAAATCTTTCATCCATCAAAACCCTAGTTTCCAATGATCATCCAAGTAGCAATAGAGAATCCACAAGCATTCCTCCAAAAAATTGCTCTAACCAACCCTCTATAGCATTCTCCATGAGAGAGAACAAGTAGAATTAGACAAGTAGTGAGATAAAAGCGTGCAACGTTTCATCTCCAAGACGTGCCTCATCATCCAAAGGGTGTGACATTTCATCAAAAAGTGCCATATCACCATCAAGAAGCCCCAAAACATCATATCAAGGTGCCCCATGCCTCCAAGGGGTGTGACACCTCAACAAAAGGTGCCATACCATCATCAAGAAGCCCCAAATGCCACATCAAGGTGCCCCATCATCATACCGTGCAACGTCCCATCATCAAGAGGTAACATCATTAATGAAAAGGTGCCACGTCCTCTCTCCAAGTGCAACGTCCTCATAAAAGGGTCCAACGTCCTCAATCAAGTGGTGGGGACAACCTCCATAAAAGTATGCTAGTAGCCCCTTAATATCCTCCAAAGGATCCAAGTGTCAACCAAGCATTTTACTATGTGCCATCGATCTTCCAAGGAGGGGCTCATGTGGTCTAATGCATCATAAGGACCAGAGGCAAGGTACACAATCAAAACACAACATATAAAGTGAGTCATGTCAATACAAAAGCCATTAGATAGACCTCACAAAGTATCCTCTTCAAACTTCACACTAGCTTACAAAGTTATACAATTTGCCAACTCTGGGTATGGGAGGATCATTATTACCCCCTATTAAGTGTGCCAGTACCAAGGCTAAGAAGTATGTCCCAAGAAACCCATCAAGGAGTATGTGCAATGGTATGTGGTATGGATTGGGGTTTACTTCATGGGGTGGATGTCATTGACATGCAAGGCCATGTAATATAGTCATCCTCATGAGCGCCTTTGTAGAGGGAGCACTTAGGCAATGAGATACCCTTTCCTCGGCATTTTGTCTTTCCAAACCCCTATTTGTCTTTTTCTTTATAGCTTTAACCTTTTTTTGCTTTTGACATTTGATTTGCTAAGTCCTTTTGTAAGATATGTATTCATTGCATAGGACTTGGGGCAATGGCCTCTTAGCGAGGGGGTAGAGCTCATGCTTCTTTCTTTCTTGGTTTTTTAATACTTTGTTTTTCTTGTTTGTTCCTTCGCCCTGCATTTTGAATTAGGGTTTTTGTTCTTTCTATATCATATTTTTTATAAAGCCGAATCAACCTCGGGCATTCAAGCCCCTTCTTCTCATGGGATTATAAAGCACAAACCTTTTTGGGATACATGTCACAACCATCCCAAAAGAAAGGGCAATGGATAGGTCATAGATGGAATATGTTATTCATGGTAAGGGATATGGACATGTTACCCCCATTATGGCCCCCAAGTAGTACAACTTTGCCCAAGAGTGACAATACTTGACTAGAAGATGATGATGGCCACCAAGGTGAGACAAGGCTAAAATTATAAATTGAAAGAATCATGATTCATTATCCAATTCAACCCATGATCACCATTTTCATGCCCCAAGTATTGACATCGTCACTCGATATGAAGTGTTAAAACAATGTACCTGAATGTGTAATGCACCATGTCATATGAGTGAGTTGAGTTGAGCATGTAGTGGAGGGCATTTGCAGGCAACTGACTGTGGAGAGTCCGGAATGACATCAATGGATCTGTTGTCTCGAATGTGGATCATGGAGAAAACATTCTCCTCTAGTTACCCCTACGAGTGAGGGGGTAACATGCTTAACTAGGGATAATGGATCCTACCTATCCCATTGACCATTATGATTAAACATCTATGTTTGAACTTTGATCCAAGCTTGTTTATGGCCATGGATAATGTTTCCACTCTCCTCAAAGCCCTATCAATCAAGGGGGTTCTTAGATTATTCTATTGAAATCACTAGAAGCTTTATAAAGCTTTCATGAATGCTTTCCCCAATTTTATCATGTAACATTAAAAGGAACTCCATTTACATAAAAAGATTGATTAGTGATTACATCTACTTTTTTACACAATTGAAGATGTTATACGTATCCATCACAAAATGAGATCTTTTAGAAAATTTTCCTTATCAATTCTTGATGCAATCGTGGCAGGCTATCTTTCTTCTAGTATAGTTTCCTCATTCTCATTTGAATCATAGCCATCTTTAGTGTTAAGAAATGCACAAGCTCCCATGAAGCAGCCTCCTTATTTCTCGATGCTTATTCTTACGAATTTTCTCACAAGCTCCAAGTCCAAAAGCCTTTTTCAAGTAGTAAACAGCTCTCACTCTTGTAAAGTTATCTTCAAACTTTTGGCTGCAAAAATTACACCTATAAATGCCCAACCTTTGTATTCATGGCACTTTTACTAACCATGGTCACATATTTTACCAATCGTATTATTAGGTCCACACGTTTTCCTCCTACAGTGGGAGTTAAAATTGATACTTTCCTCCAACACAGGTGGGATGATTGTGTCATAATTCCAACCTTCTACCATGAGAAATTTGCTCTGTTGTGAGAAAAAAATATTGTTGTGCGCTCTTTTCATTGCTGGTCCATTGCACTTTAATGAAATCAAAAGTCTCTTTCGAGAATTTTTTTGAGTTAGTAATCCTTAGTATTTTTCAATTAGGGTTGATGGGGGCACTTAGGATTAGTTTAGGACTTTTTGTGTTTTTTTTAATTTTTAATGTAGAAGAAAGAGAGAAGCACTAAAAAGGGTTGATGGCTTTTCTAGCTTTTATGAAAATTCCTTGAAGGTCATTTCTAACATTTACCCAAGTTTTAATAACCGAAAATGTATTCCAAACCAAATGGAAACAATTTCCAAGATGCAGACATTTATCAATATATTTGTCTTATGTTTTCAACTTCGACTCTTTATGGTGTTCTCTTTTGCCTTTTTTCCATAAATCCACATCAAGGCAAACTCTTTCACAAACTAAATTGTAAGACACTTTGTGGTTCTAAGATCATAGTGGGTTATGCAAGTAGCTTCCTAGGCCAGTTGAGTTAAATTTTTCTTCCATGAGACTTTCTACAATGTTAAGTTTCTTGCAAATTTGATTTGGTCTAACTTTGTATTTTTCGTTCTAGGTTGGCTTCCACATCTTAGTGTTTTCTATGGAATTTCAACAAGTTTGATGCTTCGCAAATTTCTTCAAACACTTGGAACAATGATAGAAAACTTATGAAGCCACATCCATGCTATGTAATAAAGATCTATCCATTGTCGATGCATCTTGACTTAAGATCGTGTTTCTTGACTTTATAAAGAACCTCTCTCTCTCTCTCTCTCTCTCTCTCTCTCTCTCACACACACACACACACATGATGCTCCAAAAGATAGTTCTATAGCCAAAATATAGAATTAGACATGTGGAAATTTAGTATTAAATACCATAGACTAAGTCATTTTACAACAAAATCTTACCTATATGATTTCCCCATTACTTTTTCAATGGTGTAACACATATGGAAGAAAATGAAATCTCTCTTATTCTTAGTATGTATTGAACTTTAGGGATATAAATTGAAGTCTATCCAGCTAAAAGACTAAAAATTACTTAATGTTTTTCCTCATGTGCATGTTCATGACCATGACCATGTCCGTGAGACTCCCATGGATGACGCATCCCCTGCAAAGAATTATGTTCCAATTTTCAGACCAAATAAATTAAGCAAATGAATGAAATTAAAACTTATTTAAGTTAAATATAATGCATACCAAGAGGACAGGACCATCCTCCTTTGCTCTGTATAAAATCCAAAACCTACAAAACATATACAAAAGATTAGTACTTGCAAAAAAATGAATCTCAATTGAGTTTCATTGTATGCATATAACAGCAAGAAAATTGCATAAAAAAACACAAACTATTAAAGCAAAAGTGGAAGCAAAATTAATTATATGTGAGTGTTGTGTATGCACACACATGTTGGATTCATAAAACACAACCAACCATGTAAAGACAAAAGGTGCAAGATGACACTACAAATTCGTGTCAATTCAACTTCCTTTCCACAAACGTTTTTTTCCACAGCAAGTGTCATATAACGTAATCTGGCGTATGAATCATTAGCTATGCAATGTATATTACATGCTACGTGTTGCTCACAACTGTGCAACATATTATTGCATACAGGACTATAGAACTTGTGATTGCGCATTAGATTGTGCAACTTGATATTATGCATTTTATTGTGCAACTTATTGATGCATTTTGAACTGCACAACTCTATTGTGGAACTTATATTCAATTCTAGACTATGTTTCATGGCAATCAAGGTATTCTATAAAAAATATCAAATATAAACATTTCCTTGTCAATGAATCATGACTAATCATAAATAAACATAAGCTACATCCAACTATACAATTTGAAACTCAAATAAGTGAATCCATGCATGCATACATCATACAACAGTACATCCATACTGTATGAATCACAATCTGACATGATATAAAAGATTCAAATGACAAAAAATTGTATTTATATAGTCTTACATACATATTAATATAATCTTGGATAGAAAAGTGCCCACATTGATCAAACCTGACTTTGATGTGACTTAACGATATAGCCATTACAGATATGAGAGGTCACTTTGAATATCAAATCGATGTTTACAATTATTATATATCTATGTTTATAGTTCAGTTTCCAAACCTTCTTGAATATAAAATTATTAAATGAAAATTAGCATTGCAAAATCATGAGAGTTTTGCACACATGGAAAAAAAGTACAAAAATTGGGCCACTATTATGATTAGCTAAGTATGAAATATTTTGAGGTTTAAGAAGTCAACTCCCAGCTAACAAAGAGGTATCACTTGGACATCAACCCTCCATCTTTTTATCAACTCTTAGGTAACAAAGTGAAGAAGTCAACCCCCAATGAATGAAGAGGAGGTAGTAAGCAAGGAGTGTTGCATATCCTTTGCAACAAGATGCATTGAGAGTGTTGATTGGGATTAATCAACATGGTAGGAGATTTGTCAAATTTCAAAAATAGTTCTACCAAAATAACAATCTCAAAAAATAAGGCATGCACAACCAAGCTTACAATAGGGGGGTTCCCATAGAGGGTATTTCTTTGATCAAAATGTATAAGCCATCGTATTGCTACACCAAAAATCTTTAAAATGTTCCAAGGTAAGTTTTAGGAGCCCTTGTTGTCTATGGATGTTTGCATTAACCTCTTGCTTTTCAACAACAATTAGAGCTGTCTATTTATCCATCAAAACTAATATAATACACTTTCATTGATGTTAGTTGTTCACCATAAGGGATGCTTGGATGTCCCTTGTGGGGATCAAGGGACATCAATGTCCCCTATGATAAGGGACATCCCTATGATGTTACAAAGACACTTAATTGGGATCTATGGTTCTAAAACCTATCTCGAGGAAGAGCTTTAGCAAACGAATCAACTACGTTGTTTTATGTAGTACAAAAATTTAATTCATTCCTCATTTTACAACCTTTTTCTAGCAAAATGATATTGAATCTTGATATGCTTGATTCTTGCATGGAATCAAGGATTATTTGTAAGTGCAATGCAACTTTGATCTCACATTATAGCCCAACCAATTTATGTTGATCTTCAACTAAGTCTATGATAATTCTTTTGAACTACATGGCTTCCTTTATAGCTTCAGATGCAACAATATATTCCACTTAAACGTTGAAAAGTGTAATAGTAGGTTGCTTCTTACTATTCCAAGATACCACTCCATTACCAAACATGAAACAATAACCTTACTATAGATCTTCTAGCCCAATCAAAATCACAAAGTCCATTATGTTTTAAAGAACAAGTATCTTTTGGACTCCAATTGAAGCTAATTCCATAGTCTATTAATCATTTGAGATAATGAAGAACTCTTAAAAAACTTTGCAATATCGTAGGCTAGGATTTGAGAGAAATTAACAAACAAAACTCAAAGCAAATGTAATCTCTAGTGGAGCACAACTTGGCAATATTGTAGGCTAGGATTTGAGTGAAATTAACAAACAGAGCTCATAGCAATGCCTAGTCAAGCACACACTATGGCATACACTAGACTCTCTATAACATTTTGATACAAAATATATCACATACTCTCCAATTTTTGTTATGAGTACTAATGTCCTTTAACAACTTGAGATTGAGAACTATAGGAGGAGTAATTAGCTTTCACATGTCCCTGGAAAATCACAAGTATGTCTCCAAAGTATTTCTTTCCATTAATGTGAATTGTTATTTTTTCATTTTTATGTTGCACATGAATACCTAAACAATATTGTATCTAATCATAATCAATCATCTCGAATTTAAATGACATTGTTGCTCTAGTTGGATTCGAAAATGTTAAGTCATTGCTAAGTAGTATGACATCATCTACATGCAAGGCAATAATAACAACACAAGTGTATTCCACCATAATCAGTGATCTCAAATTCAAATAAAAACCTTGCATTTAATTATTTCATTAAACAAAGAAACTGGATAGAAAATAGTGGCTTAAAGCCACAAAAAATCCAGGTTATTTCAATTTTTATGCAACTAATTTCAGATCTGAAAATTACTTCCAAGTGACCCAAACAGTAAACCCCAGGACTGTTATCACTGAATAATTTTACACTGAAATTATGACAGAAAATTACAGCAGCGGAAACACAAAGATCAGAGAAAAATTATCCATTCACATAAGACACAAAATTTATGTTCTATAAACTGTCAAATTCAAAATTTCTTGAGGGAAAAATCAGCCCTCGCAGCAGTCACAAAAACACCAAATCTGAGAACAAAACCAGTCCTCTCAAAACCACAAAATATCAGCAAAATATCCCGGAAAAATTCCCAATTTGCAAACCTGTTCCAGCAGACCTGTTGTAAGGCCTGTATGGCTTGCTGACCTCAAATGTACGACTGTTGACATCACTCTGTACGGCCTGCGCCTGCCAGGAAATTCGCATGTGCAAACCTGTTTCTCCTTCCTCACACATGCGGACCTGTACAGACTGTCACACGTGTGAGTTGTACGGCATGTTCACACGTGCAGGTTGTTTTACCCTCACACATGCAGTTGTATGGCCTGCTCACACATGCGGCCTGGATGTACCTTTCTCCTCACACGTGTGGCCTTCCTTGCCTAAAAACAGAAACAAAATATCCAAGAACCCTAGGCCAGATTTGCCAAAATTGCAAAATTACCCTTGCTGAAATTACCAAGCCTCCTAGCACAAGTGCTCACTCACTTATGCTAACTCCATAATGTCACAATGAGATTGTCACAATCTCTCCTCTCCTTTTATAGGAGTCTAATGTGAGTTTAGAATCCCTTAGCTTCGTCTAAGGAGCCCTCCACTAAAATCAACATTAAATTAGAATTCTTTATTCCTCCATGTGGGTGTGAAACCCCAACACAAGCCCCCAAAGTCCATCAATAAGCCCATGAAGCCCCAAGCTCCAATCCAAGAGGGTTTTCACCGAACGAAAAGTCCAATGTGGTGCCAACGAAGATTCCCACATGCCCGACACCAAGGCCACTTGTGGGAATACCTCCCGAAGCTACAAAAACATCAACACTCCCTCTTAGCGAGGGAGGTATTCCATCCTCCACCTGGAAGTATCTTTGTCTCCCATACTCGAAGTAGCTTTGCCTCCTGCACTCGATTCTCTACCACAGCTGCACTCGAATCCTCCCGATTGGCTGCTCCCTCTATCATCGAGACAAATCTTGTTGTATGGCACGGTTCCTCCTCAGAAGACATGCTGCTCCTAGAAGCCTCCCACTTTTGAGCCTCCTGCCTAGCTTACTCAACCCATGACACCTTCCTGATAGTCTTGGAAGATGCCTCTCTCCCATTTGAACCTGAAGGTAGACTACCTCTGAATGGTTGACTCTCCCTCTAAGCATGTTGACTTCTTCTGAGGTCATACTCCCTTTGAATCTGTTGACTTCCTCTCAAGTCGGGCTCCCTTTGAGTTTGTACAACCTCTGGAGCTACCTACTCCCTAACCTCCGTCACTCTACCACTGCTAACCATGGCTCGCATCGGTTGGCCCTTCAGCCTATACAGGTTGTTCTCTCTAACTCCAAGAACCACTGTTGATTTGAAGCTAAATCCTCTGGGCACAAATAGCACATGTCCATCCCGAAACAATACATAGTAGCCCTTCTTCTCAATCTCCGAGACTGAGAGCACACTCCTCATGAGTTTTGGCACCCATAGCACATTGGTCACCTTCAACACATCTCTTGACTCAATTGGAATAGTATTGTTCTAGTTCCTTGCACTAAATGTCTGGTCCCCATACCAAGCTCCACACACATATCTGAGTCAGTCTCTGTGAAGCTCTCAAATAACTCTCGTGCTCCTGTCAGATGACATGAGGCTCCACTATCCACCAACCAAGTCCCATCACCGAAGATTGTACCTGAAAGGGAAAAGACCAATAAGAACTCCCTTTGAAGCCTATCTGCAACCTCATCAACCTCTGCTATTGATGTTTGCTACTTCCTTCCCCCTCTCCTTCGTTGTGGACACTGTGAAGCATAATGACCATACTCATGACATACAAAACACTTGACCTTTCTAAAGTCCTACTTCCTCCTTGGCTCTGGAGATACCTCTCTCTGGAGAACCACCTCTTCTGCCCTTCCTGGTATGAGCAACCAGGGCCTAGTTTTCATCATTGTTTCCTTTCTGCTTGCCATTCCTAGACTCTAACCGAGCCTCCTCCTAGATGCAATCGGTCCATAGTCTGTCAAAGCCCGGTAACTGCTCTTGTGCACAGATCCCATGCACAAATGGTTTCCAAGACCTGAGAAGACCACTCAATGCCACATTCACCAACTCAACATCATCAACTACCTCACTAATAGCTGCAAGTTGATCACAAATTTGAGTGATCCTCATGAGGTAGCTAACAACCGTATCTGAACTAGACATCTCAGCAACTTGGAGTTGGTGCTTCAAAATCAATTTCTGGCGTGCATTCCCACTTTGGTACAAACCCACCAAAGCATCATACATCTCTTTAGTTGTCTTCTTCTCGGAGATATGAGGAATCAGATGATCCTTTACGAAGTCCAACAATACTCACTTGACCTTCACTTCCTTCTTCTTATGAACCGCCAATTTATGTGGATCAGCGGGACTTGGAACCACACCCTCAACATACTCATTGAGGTCATTCTCCTCCAAGAGAACGAGAATCTTGGCCTTCCAAGCTCGGAAATTTGTTGCCCCTTCCAACCTGTCCTCAATCTTCAAGATGTTCACCATTGTGACCTACCAAGAACAAGAAACAAAAATCTGCAACAACAAATATGTTGTACAACCAATATGTGGTTGTTTGTGTCTCAAGATAACCCTTCTCTCCCTTCAAACCATCAACTCTAATACCATGTCAATTTTTATGCAACTAATTTCAGATCTAAAAATTACTTCCAAGTGACCCAAACAGTAAACCCTAGGACTGTTATCACTGAATAATTTTACATTGAAATTATGACAGAAAATTACAACAGCAAAAACACAAAGATCAGAGAGAAATTATCCATTCACATGAGACACAAAATTTATGTTTTGTAAACTGTCAAATTCAGAATTTCCTGAGGGCAAAATCAGCCCTCCCAGCAGTCACAAAAACACCAAATCTGAGGATAAAACTAGTCCTCTCAAAACCAAAAAATATCGACAAAATATCCCGAGAAAATTCCCAATTTGCAAACCTGTTCCAGCAAACCTGCTATACAACCTATTGTCGTCAGTCGTACGGCTATTGATGTCACTCTGTATAGCCTG
>ML776725.1:670988-681609 GCA_009831015.1 Picea engelmannii
AAGGAAGAAACCAAATCAAGAAAAGGATATGTCAAAAATACAATGCTTCAACTGTCAAAAATATGGCCACTATAGGAACCAATGTCTTGAGTTAAAGAAAAGGAAGGAAACACACGAAGCAACAGTTGCCAAAGAAAAGGATCCCTCAAAGAAAGTCAAGCAGGATGAAGCAGACTTTTTCTACAAATCATGGTAACAATATTCTTCTGTAAAATAGTCCTTGCACATACCATGTTTACATAGTTCATGTACATATCATGTATATCTATTTCTTAGAAGATAAGATGATCAGATACCTATGGGAGAATAACAAGATGAGGATTGCCATTACAATGACTACTAGTCAAGCAATGTATTTGAAAAGGATAAAGTACGTTGACAATCTTTGGTGACAATTCCTGTGGAAGCTACTACATAAGTAACAACTGCTAGATGGGCCGCAATCAGAACCAAACTTGAAGAGACCCAAAAGGAGTCAAACCAAAAAGAAGTTAGTAATCAAAAAGAAACTATAATAGACTTGTGACACTTTACAAAAAGCAAGAAGGATGCAGACGGAAGCATGGACTCTCAAATGGAGGGAGTTGATTGCAGAATTCCAAAAGAAGAGTATGCATATTGCTCATTCAAGCATGAAGCTAGGATTAGGAGGAAGCTAATCCTCAATAATGTGATCCATTAAAGAACCCGTGAAGACTATGAAGTATATGTCGATGTTCTTCATTAGAAGTAGCAGCCATGATAAGCAACACATGTTCAATTTGACTCTAGAAAAAATCTTCTTCGAAAAGAAGCCCCAAATATCCTTGGTTGTCCATCTACATTTATGTTCCTATGACAAAAAGAAGAAGTTGGAACCTTCAGAAAGGAAGGGCATAGAATCTATAGAAGATTCCATGGACTCCAACATTGAAGAGAAACATGAGGAAGAACATGAAGATTCCAAGAAAGAAAGAAAAGTCAAAACAACCAATTGAACCAGTTACTATACTGAAAATCATAAGACTACCAGCACGATTTGAACCCACTAGAAGCAGTCAAGCAAAAGGAATGGAAGGAAGTTGTGATGAAGAACAATGTATGTGAGAAATTGTGAAAAAGAATTATAAATGGAAGCATTGATAGATACAAAGCGAAGATTCTAGAGGATTCTCCCAGAAGGAGGGGGAGGACTATGATAACAGTTTGTTCCAGTAACTAGATATACCTCTACCTAAGCCATTATATCTCTTGCAGTATCCAAGGGTTGGAGTTTACATCAGATGGATGTAAAGATTAATCTCTCAACAGAGTAATTGAAGAAGAAGCATATGTAGAGCAACCTCAAGGTTTTGAGGTACACCAGTAAGAGACCCATGTATATAGATGGAAGAAGACCTTGTATGAATTCAAACAACTTGGTGCATAGCCTCTCATGTACAGCAGAAGCGTGGTGAAAAAATCCTATTACAGAGGAAGTATATCGAAATGGTTCTTCAGAAGTCCAGGATAATGGATTGCAAATCCATGGCAAACTCCCATGATGACAGATCTGAAGAAGTTGAGAGACTCTGATCCAATAGACTCGCCCTTGTACTGGCAGTTGATTGACCTCTTGATGTATTCGATGAATACTAGGCCGGACATTTGTTTTTGTTGTGAACATGTTGAGTTAGTTCCACGTGGAACCTAGACAAGAGCATTGGATAGTTGCAAAGCATATCCTAAGATATCTTTGTGGGACGATTACTTATGGTTTGAGATATGCCTCAAACAGTGATGTACAACTGGATGAATTTACTGATTCAGATTGAGCAGGGAGTGTAGATGACAGAAGAAGTGCTTCTTGGATATGTTTCAGTTTAAGCTTTGCCACGATATCGTGGGCTAGCAAGAAACATAAGTTTGTTGCACTCAGCACTGCAGAAGCAGAAAATATTGCAGCTTGTGATGCTTGTATGGAAGCATTGTGGCTCTGTAAGCTGATTTCTAAACTGTTTGATCAGGTGGAGGATTCGACCGTGATAACCAGAGTTGTGTGAAGCTCTCAAATAACACGTTGTTCCATGACAGATCGAAGCACATTGAGATCAAGTAATATTTTCTCCATGATAAAGTCCAGAAGGGAGAAGTAGCTCTCCAGTATATCTCCACTGATGAGCAGATAGCAAATATTCTGGTAAAGCCTCTGTCCAAGATGAAAATTTTGCGTACTTAAGGGACAAGCTGGACTCGTGGAGGTGACTTCCTTATTGGAAAGGGAAGTGATTACTCCCCAAGTTGGGAGGGAGCACTGATATGTTATTGATATATGGACAATCATTTTACAGTTTGGAAAATGGTCCAAGTTGGGCAATCACTTTCCAGTCCAGAAAGTGGTCCAAGATTTCTAACCGACAATCATTTTCCAGTTCGAAAAATGGTCCAAAACGGACAGTCATTTTCGTAACGAAAATGGTCCGATAGATTGTTGATGTACCATAGACAACAATTCCCCTTGTGGCCAGTGTGGGGGAATGGTCTAGGACAGTCATTCTCCTTAGCAATCACTCTAAGAAGTGGTCAAGCAGAATGGTCCGCCTCTCTGGGCAGTCATTCTTTCGAAGTTCACAGTTGTGAGCAATTTCGAAGAATGGTCTGATATAGGAGGTTGGTGCAGGACAGTCATTTCCATACGAAATGGTCCGGACAATCATTCCCTAGGGCAAACTCATTCTCTCCAGGTTGCACTGTGATTAGTGTCGGAAGAATGGCCCAGTTAGGTTGAATGGTCCAGGTTCAGCAATCAGGGATAGTCATTCCCTAGGGCAGACTCATTCTCTCCAAGTTGCACTGTGATTAGTGCCGGAAGAATAGCTCAGTTAGGTTGAATGGTCCAGGTTCAAAAATCAGGGACAGTTATTCTTCTATGCTTGGGAAGAATAGTCTAGATAACCCATGGCTAATGTCTAACTTTCTGAGGGTAGATGCTCTTCCAGATCTCACAGATGTGAGTGGAAGAATGGCCCAGATGACGCAGTTTTATCATGTTATTGTTTATGCAGGTTGATATCAGATGATATGATTGTTGTAGAGACTGTATGTCTCTAGACAGTAGTTGTATGCTATTGTGGTGGATATGATCCATTGGTAGTGACTGCATGTCACCGGTTAGTAGCAGTGTGCTACTAGGACTGGTTGTGTACCACTTGATAATAGTTGTATACTACTATGAATAGACACAGTTGTGTTCTATTGGATGGCATTGTTTTGATTGCCATGGAGACTATCTAGTTGGATAGTGATGATGGTGCTCGTGATTTGATCATGCGATGGCCTGTGTAGCAATGATGATGCTCTGGTTGAATGGTTTGCTTATGCTCAAGACCATTGCCTTTAATACCTCCCTAACTAGGAGGGAGTGTTGATATTATGGTAGTTGCGGGAGGTATTAACCTCTACATGTAACCTTTGACAAGTCTAGAATATTCCGGGAAGCAAGAGAAACCCTAGAAGATTAGGAAATAACCTTAGAAGACAAGTTAGCTCAAAATAATAATTTATATTAAATTATTATCCTCCAAAAGTAGAAGTCAGCCCAGTTAGGTCACTTGGAGGACTATAAATAAGAGGGCGCTAGAGCTCATTTGACACACTCACTCTCACAACTACATAATGACAAGTGGTGTGCATGACTGGAGGAGAACTGCAGCTGCTGCAATGGTGACTTGGTCTTTGGTTATGATTGGACTTTCTGCCTGGTTATGGTTTGGACTTTCTTCCCGGTATGCTAGCTTTAGAGAGAGGCACGCTACCTTGGTTGGCTATTGGTTCTAGGGTTTTCTTCCGGAGTTATTCTGTCTGTCCAGGTTAAGGTGCTTAGGGGTGGCCTTTGTGCCTATGGTTGGGTGACAATATTGCTTTATTGTCTACGATGAAACGAGCACACCTATTATTCTAACATGACTTAGACTAGGAGTGATCCCAAAATAGATTAGGGTTTTGGTCTCAGTTAAAACTATAAAGACATGTCAAGATAGAGAGTTAAGACACAAGAGAGAACACTTGAGCAGTTGAGCAGGTTGAGCAACAAAGACGGAGAAAGTGCAGGCAGCCAGTTTCTAGCAGCATGCAATCCCATGCAGCAATCTGTATAGTTGTACGAAACAGTTTCGTACAGCAATATGAAAGTCCATACAATCATACAAACATTGTTGTATGGATCCATACAGTCGTATCAGCATCTGTACCGACAAGACGTACAGTCATGCAGTAGGCCGTACTTCCCCAGTAGGTTGTTCCACTCAAGTTGAGGTGATTTTTTGGTATTCGTGCAGTGTTGTTTTTTGGACAACTTGTGGAGGTTTCCTTGCAAGTTTTTCGAATGAATGAAAAGCTATATTTGAAGGAGTAATTACATGTGTTTGTGTGTAATTGATTTTATGCTTCCACTATTTGATTTCCAGCTATTGTGTGATTAATGCTATGGTTTGAAATTTATTTCTGCAATAATTAAATTCAGCAATCTATTTTTTTGATTGAGATCATAAGGACTTTAGTCACCTAGGACTTGGGAATTTTCAGTATCAAAGCTTATTTCTCTTAATGAGATTCTTTAGGATTTGCAGCGGTAAATCAACTACAAGGAAGAAGGACCATCAGTGAGAAGGTTTCAAAGTTTTATTTTCAGATTTGGGAGTTTGTGTAATAGATCTCAGAGATGGCAACAACGTGCCTCAGGTTTGAGGACAGATTGGATTCTACCTTGAATTTCTTATCATGGAAGTTGAGGGTTATACTCTTAATAGAAGAGAATGATCTCTAAGATATTATCAAGAGCATTGTGACTCCGCCTATAGATCCGCAACAATTGGTAGCTCACAACAAGAGGGAAGTGAAGGCCAAGCAAATGATCTTGGATGCCATAAAGAATCATTTGATCCCTCATGTATCCGAGAAGAAGACGATGAAGGTTCGATGCCCTGGTTAGTCTCTACCAGAGTCGAAACATAAACAAGAAGATGGTATTGCGGAACAAACTCAAATCCATACTGATGACCAGATCGGACACAGTCACCACTGACCTTATGAAGATCACACAGATTCGTGATCAACTTGCAGCAGTTGGGGAGAAGGTTGAAGATGTAGAGTTAGTGAACATGGCACTAAATGGATTCCCAGCTTCATGGGAACCATTTGTCAAAGGTATCTACGCTCGGAAAAACTTTCCTCACTTCGAGAGGCTTTGGGATGATTGAATCCAGGAGGAGACTCGGATGGAGTCAAAGGCCAACAAGGAGGATGTTGAAGAGAACCTAGCGTTATTTGATCAGTCAAATAAGGGCAGAGGTAAAGGACACAACAAGGGGTGCTTGCATCACAAGGCGTTGCCTATTCTGATGGAGATACTCATATGTCTTCTAGAGTTCAAAGTTGAGCAGCATGGTGTATGTAGAGGGTGCACGCTTGGCAAGCATACCAAGGTTGCTTTCCCAAGCAAAAGCATAGGTCTAAGGAGACTCTAGACCTAGTGAAAGAGGATAAGAAGCAAGAAGCTCTGAAGGTTGAGCTAGGATCACTAGTGATTTCCAGAGAAGTACAGTAGCCTTCGAGTAAAGAAGGGAAGACAGTAGCCCCTTGCACTTCTGTCAGAAGATCTCGATGGTTTAGTCAGACATTGAGGGATGCTCAGGAGCATGTTGAGACTCCTAAGAGCACATTCAGAGAGAGCAGACCTCTGAAGAATTTTCTAGAGTATATGGCATTGATGAGCAGCATTCTAGATTCTGAGCCTTCCAGTTTTCAAGAGGCAGTTGACCAGCAAGTATGGCGAGATGCCATGGTGGAGGAGTACACCTCCATCGTGAAGAATGATGTTTGGGACATAGAGTCAAAACCGGAGGGGAAGTCAATTGTGAGTTCCAGATGGCTCTACAAGATCAAGCATGTTGTAGATGGCAGCATTAAGAAGTTCAAAGCAAGG
Organism: Picea engelmannii; assembly: GCA_009831015.1. NCBI lineage: Eukaryota > Viridiplantae > Streptophyta > Pinopsida > Pinales > Pinaceae > Picea > Picea engelmannii. The sequence goes on from ML776725.1 coordinate 676,930, forward strand.
TTTGTGGCAAGAGGGTTCTTCGAGAGAGAGGAAGTGGACTATGAGAAGACATTTGCTCCAGTCGCTAGGTACACTTCCATCAGAGCAGTTATGTCCTTAGCTTCACTTATGGGATGGAGGATACATTAGAGGGATGTGAAGACAACTTTCCTTAATGGGATCATTGAGGAAGAAGCATACATAAAGCAACCTCAGGGCTTTGAGGTAAGTGGGAAGGAGTCCCATGTGTGCAGGCTTAAGAAAGCTTTGTATGGACTCAAGCTGGCACCAAGAGCATAGTATTCCAAGATCGATGGATATCTATAGAGTATGGGCTTCACCAAAAATGAAGCAGATCCTAACTTACGTTATATATTTGTTAAAACTGATTTGCTCATTTTGGTGTTGTATGTAGATTACTTGTTTTTGACAAGTGCAAAGAAGCTCATTGCCAAGTGCAAAGCAAACATGGCAGTTGAGTTTGAAATGAAGGACATCGGCATGATGCATTACTTCTTGGGATTGGATGTTTGGCAGAGACCAAGGAAGATTTTCCTTGGGCAAGGTAAGTATGAAGTTTAGCTCCTGAAGAGGTTTAGGATGGAGGACTGCAAACCTTTGGCCACACCCATGATCACTAATATAAAGAAGGTGACAACTTAAGATCCAGAGTTGGTGGATCCCATGTTGTATAGGTTCTTTGATGTATTTGGTCAACACCAGGCTAGATGTTTGTTTTGCATTGGGTAGCAGCAAAACATGTGTTCAAGTATTTGCGGGGCACAGTGGAGTATGGTCTAAGATAACTTGGAGATGGTGAAGTGAAGTTGCAGGTGTATACAAACTCGGAGTGGGCAGGCAGAGCACCAAACATGAAGAGCACCTTAGGCTATTGCTTTAGCTTGGGATCAACGACGGTTTCTTGGTTCAACGGGAAGCATACTTCCTTAGCACTTAGCTCAGCAGAGAACATAGATTACTTCATACAAGACAAGATTCAGATGGGAGCAGTGAAGCTCCAGTGTATTTCGACAAATCAGCAAGTAGTTGATATTCTAACCAAACCCTCTACAAGAGGGAAGTTTGAGACATTCAGATCCAGACTTGGATTGGTGTAGAATTCCTTCCTCACTAAGAGGGAGTGTTGAGAATTATAGCTTGGACAAAAATTAGTTCGAGATATTTTCGAAAAAATAATTTTGGAAAAGTAATTCTATTTTGTAATTCACTTTAGTTAAAAAGGGAAAGTCTTATTTTTAGCAGTTGAGTCTAAAAAGTGTATTTCATGCATGCATGACTTAGACTAGGAGTAATCTCAAAGAAGATCATGGTTTTGGTCTCAATTAAAACTATAAAGGCAGGTCAAGATAGAGAGTTAAGACACAAGAGAGAACACTTGAACAGTTGAGTAGGTTGACCGACAAAGAGGGAGAAAGTGCAGAAAGCCAATTTCCAGCAGCATGCAGTCTCATGCAGTAGCCCGTACAATCATACGGAACAGTTATATACAGTCGTACGGACAATACTGTGCGAATCTGTACTGTCATACGGACGGAGTCATATTGATGCCCATACAATCCGTATGGACGAGTCGTACTTACCCAACAAGTTGTTCCGTTCATTCTGAGGTGGTTTTTGGTATCCGTATAGTGTTGTTTTTTGGACAGCTTGTGGAGGTTTCCTGGTAAGTTTTTCAAAGGAATGAAAAGCTAGATTTGAAGGAGTAATTACCTGTGTATGTGTGTAATTGATTTTATGCTTCCACTATCTGATTTCCAGCAATTGTGTAATTAATGCTATGATCTGAAATGTATTTCTGCAATAATTAAATTTAGCAATCTATTTGTTTGATTGAGATCATAAGGACTTTAGACACCTAGGGCTTGGGAATTTTCACAAAAATAACAATGCCATGGACAAATCTGATGCTCAAAAATCTACATTTATATAATAAATCTTAGATTCAGCTATAAGAATGATCTCAAGTATGAGATGTCCATTTTGAAAAACAAAGAATGGCCAAGAGAAGAGCAGTATATATACAAGCCATATTTTGAAAGATCTAGGTGGGGAGGTAGCTAAAACTCCTTACCCTATTTTGTACCATATGTATTTTTCTCATATTAGTATAATCCTCTTAATTACCACAATAAAATTGTATGTATAAACTTGCACATCATTTATTGCACAATGTATGTTCCATACTATGCAATGCTCACAATTTGCATGCTCGATTGTGCAACCTGTTATTCCGTGCAGGACTGCACAAGTTATTGTTGCACATTAGGCTGCATAACTTGCTGTTGCACATAAGGACTAGGCAACTCATTGTTGCAGAATTTACATTAGAATGGCCATATTTTCAACACAAGTCACTAAATATAAGTGGGAATAATTCTAGCTACCATACTAAAAAAGTATTGTAATTTTTTTCCCTGATTGATGCTTCTAGTCAACACGTGCAAGTGGCACCATCTAACATGGGATATTACAATGAAGGATATATGTCTCACAAGCTGCAAAAGCTATCCTTTGGATAAGGATAGCGCTGCTGGGACATCTATTCCACCAAAATCACCCAAGTCTTGCACTTCCCAACCACATGAAATGACCCAGGCCCACAACAGGCAAACATGTCACTAGGGGATTTGAATCTTGGAAGGCAAATAGCTACACTTCTGTTGTACCAACCAACCAAGCCCCATTAACACTGGTATAGAAAATCTTAAGATTTATTTCTAGTGTAATTCAAAGTTTATATCTTTTGAGAAAATTGATTGTAGCAATAGCATTAGGGCATAACATAAGCATACTTATTCACTAGACCACCTGAACAAAGTTCCATTTCTCAATTTTACAATGGAAAAGAACAATCTTCTTCTTTCAAGAAAGTACTAGACAGCCTGAACGGAGTTCCATTTCTAGATTTTTAAAATGGAATAGAACAATCTTCTTATTTTATGAAAGTATAATGAGCTTCGATGAACTGATCCTGAAGATAAAGCTAAATTGTCAGAACGAGCCTCGTTGAAAGGATTTAAAGCATCACCATGCACGAAAAGTGTCAAACAAAAGGCAAGGAGCCAATCCTTGTTCAATAAGATATTTACTTGACATTATAAATACCTTCTGCTGATGAATCTCTTGCAGGTGACAATCACTTACACTGATTGACCTCTAACCCTACTGCCAAATCTTAACACTAATTGATTTATGTGCAGCTTCATATTGAATCCAGTCAACAAATTTATTTAAAGTAATGAAACTGATTTACACCGGGAGACATGAATGGCTCTGATTAAATCAGAAAAAAGTTTGACTGAACAAATATTTTACACAGTTGTAGGATAAATCACAATCGGCGAAGCTGGACATTGAAAGAAAACTGTAAAAGAGAAGGCATTTATTGAATTGTTCATCCATGCAGATTTTGGCAAGCAGAATATCACAATAACTTCGAAGGTTTTTGGTAATAGGCAGATCTAAATTTATGGAAACTGTTCAATGACTAGACATGAAATTGAACACGCAAAAGATCCGCGAGTAATGGAATGTATCGAGCGAAAACCCTAAGCACGAAATTTAAAACGTTTAATGTGATTTGTATGTAAACAAAAAAGATTAACCATTCTGAGAAATCAAGGCAGGGTTTGAATCGGCTCTCCGTTTCTATATCCCTCCACGATAATCAGGTCTTGACATGAAAATAGCGGAAAACGTACCACATAACCGCACACATGAACTTGCCAGTCCTGGCGTGCCACTTATTGGGGGGGTGCATGGTGAAGCCGTTGTATGTTAGTCCGTGACCATGATCACCTCCATGCCCATGCCCACTCCCCGCCATTCTTTCACTTCTTTCAAGCTTTTGCTCTGTGGAACCAAACCCTTGCCGTTCCAACCCGCAAAAATGATAATTCAGTTTTTCGTCAAAAATCGTTTTTCCATAAATACTTTTAACGCTCTTCCAGTGATTGCAAGTCGTTTAATATAAATACAGTTACACTATTCTAATCCCCACTTCTAATGGTTGTAGTGAAATCCTAAAAGGTTGCGCACATTTCTCCAATGTTTCCAATGATGTTAAGAGCCTCCTTAGAGTACAAAGTTTATTACTCTTCCATGAAATTGAATTTAGGAAAAGTAGTTAATAAATGGGAAAATTAAAGACATTTAAGATTATTAGCTATAGATATATAAATTGGGTTTTTATTTTCATCCCCCAAAGTTATGATGTGTTCAACTTTATCTTGGTTTATGTTGATTTTACAATAAATTTTGGTTATTTATATTAATGTTTTTTTTTTTAAATAAAAAGATTTAATTTCTTAAAAATTGTTGTAATCATACAAAATAAAGTCATGTTTGAAGGTCTGCCACTTGTTCCGCAAGACAAGTGGAAACCGGAACAGATGGTGACCTTCTGTTCTAGTTGTATCGTGACAAAAAGATCGCTACCTATTCCTCAAATATTTGGAAATCGAAATAGGTGGCAGTGTAATGTAGTGTCTGAACTGTCTGAACATGCAAAGAGAATCTTGAACATGTGTAAGGAAAATTGATTGTTTCTTTGCAAAAGAAGTGCATATAGCTTAAAGGGAAGGATTAAACATCAAGTGAACTAGTAAAACCTGTGCTACCCTGAGTGTCACCTTGAGGAGTGAAGACATACGGTTGTGCACAGGGCGGGCATCGTTGTTG
>ML776725.1:682699-694157 GCA_009831015.1 Picea engelmannii
GTCCCGAAAGTCTGTTGGTCCTGGATTGCCTTTCGAAGATCCATCAAAATTTAGTTTTACAAATCCTTGGTGGGACAAGGAGGAGGGAATCAAAGGTCCTACAAAGCCCCACTTTCGGAGGTTATCCCAGGTGAGTATGCGATTTTGGGCCATTAGCCGAAGGAAAATTGAGATTTTTGGCCAAAATTTGGAATTCCAAATGTTGCTCTAGATGTGCTCTTTTGGATGCATGTGGTAGTTTTCGTGAAGATAGTAGACTTCCTTTATCGAGAAGTTGCATGTTGGCGAGTGTCCCCGCCTGAGGATGTCCATCCCTTCACTAATATTGATCTTTCGCTACGAGGCTATGTCGCACCAGGGTTGTATGTTACTATCTTTAGGTATGTTGAGTTCATGGGGCTGAGTCTTCCATATGCGCTAAGGGTGGTGTTGAGAATTTTCTTTCCATAGGTCCTTTACATGAATTGGATTCCTGATTTGCATTTGCTTATGTAGAGGGCGTAGTTCTTCCATTGAGTGCAGAGGTGGCAATTGTTGCCAGGAGTCCTGCCAGAATAAGGACATCTCTCCATTTCAAATCTCCTAGAAAGCATATTTTTGTATGAGAGGGCGGTTGCACCAAGCGGCATTCCATATATTGGAACCTTGAATATGATAATTGAGTCGGATCAGGAGATCCACATTGATGCTTGGTGCATATTTGAGCCTCCACATTTTAGCCCATGACTTTGTGGGATGTTTCAGCCAACACAACCAAAACTTTTCCTCCATTATGCGATTGAGTTTGCCCAGATCCCTTAGACCCAGTCCCTCTGTGGATTTTGGCCGGCAGGTTTTATCCCACCCGACAAGAGCCCATTTCTTATCAGGATGGTGTCCATGCCAAAGAAAATTTCATTGGAGGTTCCTGATGGCTTTTATAACTAACTATGGTGTTGCCAAGGCTGTCAAAAGGTAGGTCGGAAGAGCTTGAAGGACTGATTTCAGAAGGACTAGTCGGGCTACAAGGTTGAGAGAGTGAAAGGTCTAGTTGTTTAGTCGATTGGAGATGGAGAGCAGGAGGTTGTCTCAAGAGATGTTGTGAGTGGTTGCCCCCATAAGGGGGATACCAAGATAGTTGGACAGAAGGGATCTCTTAGGGATACCCATAAGTCTGGAGATGTGGGTTTGGACCGCTATCAGTGTATTGAAGAAGAAGAGTTGTGATTTGTCCAGGTTTAGGGAGGTCCCCGAAGCATCGCAAAAGTCCATGAGGATGGACTTGAGTTTGTTCGCTTCCTGGGCGGTGGGGGTATTCATTAGCAAGGTATCATCCACAAAATGACTACGGGAGGTTGTTGGCTGGAGATTATGAAGGGGTAGGCCCTTGAGGGAACCTTCCTCGATTGAGGCATTGATGTAGCATCCCAGGCCTTCAACCATGATGACAAAAAGGAAAGGGGAGAGGGGGTCCCCCTATCGAATACCTCTGGTAGGGGGAAAAGGGCTAGGAGGGCACTCCATTAACCAGAATAGAGAAAAAGGCTGAAAAAGTGAGCTTCATGATCCAATCTATCCAAGCCTTATCAAATCTAAAGGCCTCAAGGAGGGAATGCATGCATTGCCAATTGATTATGTCAAAAGCTTTTGAGAGGTTTGGCTTGATTAGCATACATGGGGTACGAGTTGATTTGAGTGAATGTATTACCTCATCAGCTAGGATGATGTTGTCCATGATTTGACGTCCCTCCACGTAGCCTGATTATTCCTTGGAGATGATGACATGAAACACAAGGTTTGAGTCTTAGAGTTATTGCCTTCGTGATGATTTTGTAGATTACATTGCAGAGGGCAATGGGGCAAAACTGCTTTGGGCGGGTTACCCTTTCTTCCTTTGGGATTAGCATGAGGAAAGTGGCATTAAAGGACAAGAGGACTTAACCATAGGCGCGGGACTCCTCTATGAGTTGTCAGACTTCTTCTTGGATCATCAACAAACGATAGTGAAAAAAATTGGTAGTGAAGCCCTTTGGTCCCGGTGCTTTCCCAGAGGCATTTCTTTGACCGCTTGATCTACTTCTTGTGTGATCAACCTCGTTAATGTTTTATTATGTTCTCTTGTAATGAGGGAGGGGATGTGTCGGGTTATCTTGCTTATAGCCTGCATTATGTCCCTAATGGGTTCTGAGAGGAGGTCTTTGTAGTAATTTACCAGTTTTGCTTCTATGCCTGCATAATCCATGATGTGGTTTCCATGAGCGTCTTCTAGCTTGGTGATTCTATTGATGTATCTTCGATGCACCATGGAGCGATGGAAGAACTTGGTGTTCCTCCCTCTGCCCTTGAGCCATTGTACTCTGGATTTATGTCGTCGTAGTATCTCCTCTTGTTTTTGTCGTTCCTCTAGTTCTTCCTGGAGCTTTTCTTCCTCCCTTCCAGAATCTGTCATTCGTCCCTATAAAATAAATACATGTTGTAGTTCCTCCAGGCGTTGCTCAATCTGTTATCACATGAAGTTGTCAAGGGTCGCAGCAGTTGTCCAAATCTTTTGCTTGCACAAGAAGCAGCCATAAGCACAAGCACAACATTCAAAGTAGTCTATTTTGGGGTTGAAGTACAAGTAGTGGTCGGGTTCAATTTTCAACGACAGAGATCCCAGGAGCAGTTCAGATCAGCGGCTCGCGTGTATTCGACATGTCAAAGTTGCGCAAGGTTTAAATACCAGGTGGAAGCCCCGAAGTCACAGATCAAGCGTCAGGCGTCCTTCCAGATCGAATGGTCACGATTTACTTCGGGAGTTCGGGCTTCGGCAGTTTCGACTTCCCCACTCCCAATTTCCTCCGAAGTGCTTTGCCCAAAGTCATAGATCAAGCGCCACGTGTCCTTTCGGATCGGACGATCATGATTTACTTCGGGAGCTCGGGCTTCGAGAGTTTCAGCTTCCCCACTCCCAATTTCCTCCGAAGTGCTTTGCCCGAAGTCATAGATCAAGTGCCACACGTCCTTTTGGATTGGACGGTGATGATTTACTTCGGGAGTTTCGGCTTCTCCACTCCCATTTTCCTCCGAAGTGCTTTTTCCCGAAGTTGCAGATCAAGTGCCACGCGTCCTTCTCCATCGAATGGTCATTATTTACTTCGGGACTTCGTGGTTTCCTATCTCATTTTTTTCCGGAGTACTTTCTCCCAGAGTTGCAAATCAGGCGCTACGCGTCCTCCTGAACGGACAATCAATATTTACTTCGGGAATATGGGCTTCGGGAGTTTCAGCTTCCTCGCTCTTGTTTTCCTCCGAAGTAGTTTCTCCCAGAGTCCATAGCTCCCTGTCGTGTGTCCTTCTCAGATCGACGGTCGTCGTTCACTTCAGAGCTCCGGCTCTACATGCAGACCGCCCCAAGCTCTGAAGTGCCAAAGTACGTGGCAGTCATCAGTTTAGACATGTGGCGCTCTCATCAGTTATGACATTGGCATCCAGCTGGTGCTGATACGTGTCGCTTCTCTTTTCATGACACATCATCATAATGATGTCAGACCACCATGTCATATCATCCTTTGAGAAGTGTTCTTGTTCAGCGCCAAAAGTAGTGCCATCTCCAAGCGCGATTAGAGTGATCTTGAAGTTGGCAGGCGGATAAGCTCTAACAATGGCACTAAATTTAGTAGGTACGCCCAGATCATGACCAGATCAACGACCACGTTTCATTGAAGGGACGCAACATGCTCGAACTATAAAATTATTGAGCAGTCCCATAATTGAAACCATGGTATAGAGAAAGAGATACGTGGCAGAAGGTGGTGGATTGCGGGCTCAAAAGCAGTGTGAATCCAAACCGCTTATTATGGCCCCGCAATCACATGCTTATGTAGCATTAAATCTGAGAGAAACGCGTGGCAGCCCCCTAGGCATTAAGCTTCATCCCGATCCCGACAAAATATCAATTAATGAAAAAGGAGTGGTGGTTGAAACCTCAACTCACTCCATAAATAAAAGGCGTGAAGGATCTGGCCATGGAGACAGAACTGTAAGCCCGAGTTACCCCTATGAACGATTTTTTGAGTTGAGTTTGCATCTGACAAGAGGATACACACACAATCTGATAGAAGAAGGCGCAGACGAAAGGCTTTGAATGCAATGGCCAGATCACACTCCTGGGAGTCGTGGACTGATCTAAGTATAAATCGAAGAGTTCAATATTTTGAAAGGAAGGGTGTTCTTCATAGGCTGGAGAGCCGAGTTAGTTTCAGGAGTAGGGCTCTGTAATTTTTCAGTTTGTATGCCTGAGGGCTTGGATTGTAAATATATGTTATTGAAGATTCCTTTGAATCATTTTTATTAGACTGTCTCCTTAGTTTACACACTATTTTTGTTTTCCTTCTTGTCTAAATGTAATCTCTCTGATTTATGGATACATGAGGTGATGGAGGTTATGTTTCTATCATGCCCATCTTTCATGGTTAGTCAGATATTTATTGTTTTTCCTATTGTATGAACGTAGTAGCTGTGATTCATGGATTCCTGAGGCGGTGGAGGATCTGTTGTTATATTGCCCATGTTCATTGATCAATCACTCAGACCCTTCATGTTTCCCTTCTTGTCTAGATGTAATCTCTCTGATTGATGGATCCCTGAGGCGGTGGAGGATCTGTTGTTGTCTTGCCCATCTTTCATGGTTCAATAGACATTTTTTGTTTTCTTCTTGTCTGGATGTAGCATCTCTCTGATCTATGGATTCTTGAGGCGGTAGAGGATCTGTTGTCATCTTGCCCATTTTTCATGGTTCATCACTCGGAAATTTTATGTCTTCTTCTCCTCATCACCACTTAACTCCTTTTGCTTGATAGGCAGTTTAAATGCCTTCCTTATTCACGATACTTATGACTCCATAGCCCAATGGTCCCGAACTGATCTACAATTACTTCTGTTATCTTTTCCTCTCTCTACAGTCTCACTGATCCACCTTCTCAAATCATTTAATACTTTTACTATATTTTGATGGGTATTGGGCTTATCCTCTTGCAGTCAGAGGGTGACTCTCAATGCTAACACAATCTACCATTTTTTTTTCTGGAAGATGTTGTCCAACACATTTTTGTTTCAGTTTTTTAGATGCAGTTTGAAATTATTCAGTTGCTGCTGGAACTTATACATGCATGTGCCATGGGCGATCTCTGCCTGCCTCCACCAAGCTTGGGAAAGTTAACCTAAAAATCCATGTGAGTGAACCAGAACTTTTCAAAACAAAAAGGTTTAAGCTTGGGTGTTGCTCATGTGTCTAGCCAGAGTGAGACTGGCCAGTAGTCCGAACCAGTTTTTGGGAGAATGTTGGCCTGTAACACTGGATCCTCTAGCATTATGGATTCTGAGATGAGGAAGTGGTCTAATCTGCAGGCAACGTGTTGGGGGCCAGATCTCCGATTGGACCATGAAATTTTTTTGTTCATTGTTTCTATGTCAATGAGTTTGAGTTGGTCAAATAGCATTCAAAACTTACCACTGTCTTGTTCCAATCGCTTTGTGCCTCCACTCTTCTCCTTCAGCGTGAGAATGATGTTGAAGTCTCCCCCCACTATCCAACACATGGATCCCATCAGTGCACTTACGGTGGATATCATGTGTAGGAAAAGATCCTTGTCATGGGCACTTTGCGATCCATATGCATTTGTGAGCATGTCATCCTTGTTGGAGCCCAAGGCCTGAAAGTGGAATGTGAGCATGCCAACCATGGAAAAAGGTTGATCAATAATGCCTTTGGAAGGGTTCCATAGAATGGATATGCCTCTCGCTGCGCCATTTGAGTCTATGTGAATGGAGTTGTAATTCCTCCAACATCTCTGAAAGATTTCCTCTGTTGCATCCTCGACACATTTAGTTTCTTGTAAGAGAAGAATGTCTAGATTCTCTGCATGAATATTGTTTCGAAGGGTCCTTTGTTTAGACCTGCCATTGAGCCCTTTGATGATCCAAGTTATGATCTTCATCATGATGAGTTGTGTGGGGGAGATAAGTGACCTTCCATGAAACGGTGGATATGTTCCGAGTTGAGCATATAGTCTCCTACCTCTTTGATTAATTGATGTGCTAATTTTCGGCCTCTTCGCTTGCCTTCTCGAGGGGTACGCCTGGGATCTGGTGTTGGATATGGGGATATACCCAATCGTGAAGTGGCTCCTACGGTGGAATCAATGAATACTTTGTGCACCTTTCTTATTTGTTCTACTGGGATGGTTTGCAACTCTCTTTTGTTGAATGCTTCCTCAAGTTTCTCCAGGTCGATGTTTGCTAGATCTCGATCCTCCAGCTGCATGGGGGTGTCCCCCCATCCTCTATTTTATCCTCATTCTTTCGAACCGAGGGGTATGTTTCTTGGATATTTTCTTTGGTTGGTTCAGACTGCAAGTTGGATTTTCCTTTATCCTTGTCCTGGTTGTTTTTTTTAATACAAATTTTCCACTTCCTCTTCTTCTCGGAGTTGATTTAAGATATCAAAAGAGTTGTTGATGGGAATGTTCTGGTTTCCCTCTTGATTGTGCTTCCTTGGGGGTTGTTTTTTCCTGCCCGTGTCCGTCATAAAGCCATCCTTTTGCTTTCCTTCCCCTGCCCTTGGGATTTGAGCGTTGAGAGGGCAATCACAGAAGAGGTGGTCATGCTCATGACATTTCTTGCAACGGAAGGGGATGTGTTCATAGTCGATGATCTGGTTCCAGTCCTCATCTTGGTATTCTATAGTTATTGAACCTGGTAAGTCCTTTGAGATATCCATGTAGACACAGATGCAAGCATAGGAGGTATATTTCCTTTGTTTTGTCACTTATGAGGATTTTACATACCACCCTATTATGTTTCCTATACCCATGAGAATTTCTTCAAGCCAAAATTCATGGGGTAGGGAGTAGAGGCGGATCTAGACTGGTGCCATGGTAAAATCCTCTTTCCCTAGACTAAAGTGGTCCATCCAAAATCTGAGGAAGAGCCCTGCAGAGTTGTAAAATAGGGCCCATTATCAAATATTTGATCCTTGTCCTCTAGGTTGTAGAGGATAATCGTGAAGAAACCCTTGGAGCTAAGTTGGATCTCATAGTCCCCCTTTGGGTTCCACCAAGCTTTGATCTAGCGCATGAGGTCCCTTTTCGAAGGCAAGAGACCCAAAAACTTCCCTATTAGGGCATGTTCTTTCATGAACTGGGTGTGTTCCTATGCCCTGGTCGAGTTGATAATTTAACTAGGCGGTTTATCCGATTGGGGGATGCATTTCCTCGGTTCCCATCCTCGAGAAGCATTTGGATGAGACGTACTCATCTCTACTTCCATTTCTTAGTTGAAACCTTGCTCTTTGGTGAGGATTTGTTCCTGTAGGTGGGGCGGCGGCTCAAATGTCGACCGCTTGGATCTCAACCTCGCTCGATCGTTTGTTGCAACATTACTGTATGAGGGGGGTTGCACCCCTCCCCTTGGATCCATTGTTGGAGCTCTGACGATTTGGATTTGAAATAGTCTTCTAACAAAGGTGCGACTGCTTCATCTGCAGGAGCTAGGGTATCACAACATGCATAGTGGGATCTAGGGTTCCTCCCTCCACTACCCAGAGAAATCCCAATTTCCTAATTTTTTCTTCTTAATTTGAAGGACATGGGGGTGGGATTTGATCCACTTATGTGTGCACGGGTCATGATGCCATTTAATATAGTATATTTGGGTGCAACCACACGTTCAAACACTACGTCAAGGTGCCCCCATGACTCCAGGTAAAGCCCTCATGAGAATTGAACCTTGCCCAATCGTGAAAAACTCCTCGCTTTTTGCCATTGGATCCAACACCATTGGGCTTATTTATATTAATGTTATTGAAGATGTCGTTTCAATTATTTTCAAAGGTGTAGCATATATAAATTAAATTTTCAATAATCTTGAACGTAAATATACTTTTTTATTTGTTGGTAAGTTATTCTTTCATTATATTAGAAACATATTGTATAAAAATTCARTGGAATGAGGGGGTGACCATGGGTGTCCATATCATTCATGTTTGACAATAAAACATATTAGTCTGCCTAGACAAAAACCAGGCCTACCTATTATACTTATAACAAAAATAAAAAAAGAGGTCTATCTGATTATGAAAGTTCTCACAGACTGATCTATGGCAAATGAAACTCATTATAAACCTAGCAGCAAAAGAAGAGAAGAAGAGAGAAAAACTAGTGATATCTATCATTCCAGGGGAACTTGCGAGAGAGCCCTCTGCGACTGTCTGCTTCAGGGACGCTTGAGAGGTAGAATCCAAAGTGTCAGAAACCATCTAAATATTGCCTTCATTCTATCCATGCACTATCTCCTCCAATGTCTCATTAGACACCCCATCTAAAAGCCAATCTCTAGCATTCTTGTTTGAGAGAGTCATTTTCCAGAGAGATCCATTCCAAATTTATTCTACCAATATCACAAGACGCTCCGTTTGCCAAGAAGTTTGTGAGCTTGTTGGCGTCTCTTTTGACATGCGAAGGGATGATGGTAGAAGTACCTTGGTCAATGAATTGAAGCTACTCAAGACTCTTCTCTAAACGTCGATGCTTGGAGATTTTCTAAGGAGGGTAACCATTCTACAGACAGATCAACATGTTTATGATAAGTTGTGAGTCTCCTTCAACTATGAGTTTGGAGTAGTTATGTTGCTTTGCAATTTTGATCCAAAAAAGGATAGCCCATTACTCATCTGCAATGTTGGAATTGACGCCTAGGCTTGCCACAAAGACTCTGAGAATCTTCCCTGTGGAGTCATGAAAGACCCCCCCATAACTTGTTGAACCCAGGTTGTTCTTGGTTGCTCCATCAAAGTTGAGCTTGATAAAAGGCCTGGGAGGTGGAGGCCAAGTGGTGGGAGAAGATACTCTAACCCCATTTTTCTTCCCACTAGAAGTAAGTTGAGCTAAAGAGAGATTCCAACTAGAGAGGATGATCTGCTCCTTGGGGTTGTATTTCAAGTTGTCTTCATGCCAGGATTAAGACTCGATTGTTTCTAGTATGATCTTGTGATTGTGTACCCATGAAGAATCCACCAATTGTTCCTCATTCTTAAAAATTTGGTGGTTTCTTTCTTTCCATGTTTCCCATAGTACATATCCTGGGAAAAGCTATTGGATCCTATTCAGGATGGGGATCTTAAATCCATTCACGTGCCATGAAGAGAGTGTGAGATGTATATTATCCTAATGTTTGTATGTTTGTCTGAAGAGCATGACACCATGATCCCAAAGATCGTTGTTGAAGGTGTAAGCATTTAGTAGGTGCTATGAAGTTTCCTCTGTCTGTTTGCATAGCATGTAGATGGCTAGACCTTCAAAACCTTGTCAAACCAACTGATACTACGTCAAGATACTCCTATGAGCAGTTAACCAAAGGAAGAAAAAAACTTTCAGCCATAGGTTAGAGTACCAGATTTGATCCATATGTTATGCTCTTGATTTTGAACTTGATTGGCCGCCAAGGTATAGGCTTCTTTAAGATTAAAGAAGCCTCCAAGATTATGTCCACATCTGAATTTGTTGGGCTTTGTCGAGAATCTAATTTTGTGGTTAAGGAGGTCCTTTTTTAGATCTAGGAACTGAAGTCGATGCTGAAGAGGCGAATGATCCAGGTTTAAGTTCCATTTTCTCCAATCTAGCAAGAGTGGGTGGGGATTCCAATATTAACTGAGATACCCTCCATGACTAGTTTTTAAGAACTCATTAAGAGGCTGATAGGTAGGGAATTCTTGGAATCTAGGAAGTTGTTGTCGTGAGTCTTCCCAAAAGAGGGTAGATTTCCCATCAAAAACCTCCCGGAAGTAATGGTCTTGGATGAGGCATTTGTTCTACCAGGATGCATTCCATATGAGTGACCCTGATCGAAATCCATCCATAGGGATGAGCTCATTGTCTTGAATATCCATGGCATACTTATGCTTCTGTAATGTACTCCATATTTCCCCTTTCCTTTGCAGCCAACACCACCATATTTTTGCTTTGAGCTCTATTTACAATTCCAGGGTCTTGAAGTCCCAATCCTCCTTTTTCCTTGGGCCGAAAAAGGGTGTCCTAGGCTACCAAGGCCCATTTTATGGCCTCTTTGATTCCCTACCAAAGAAAATTCCTCTGTATATTAGATGACTTTCAAGATTCTATTCAAGGCTGCGAGGGCCGAAAAGGTATAAAGTGGAATATCTTGAAGAATTGATTTGAGGAGGATTAGATGGCCTGTAAAGTTTAAGGAGCGAAAAGTCTAGCTAGATAATTTTTGTGAATCTTGGAGATAAGATCCTCCTAAGGTGTGTTTCCTGTGGAAAAGATAATGAGAGGAACCCCCATGTATTTGGATAGAAGGGAGCTCCTGGAGAAGCCCAGGATGCAGGAGACAAGGAATTGTACAATTAGTAGAGTGTTAAAGAGAAATATCTAAGACTTGATATGATTGATAAACATACACGAGGCTTCCATGAAGTTGTTCAATATTGTTTTAAAAGATTTGGCTTCCCTGACAGTGGGACACCCATTAACATAGTATCATCCACAAATTAACTGTGTGAGACTAGGCATTTAGAGTTGTGCAGTATTAGTCCATTAAGATAGTTTGAAGAGATAGTTGATTTAAGACTTCTATTGAGGCCCTCTACCATCAAAATGAAGATGAAGGGGGAGAGAGGGTCGCCTTGAGATATACCCCGTGAAGGTTTGAAGGGACGGGAGGGGGAACCATTAATTGATAAGGAGAAGAAGGTGGACGAGATGAGCAAGAGGATCTAGTTGACCTAGATAGGATGGAAGCCAAAGGCCAAGAGAAAAGAATAGATGTACTACCAACTGAACTTGTCAAAGGCTTTGGATAAGTCCAATTTGATGAGCATCCTGGGGGCTTTGGTTGATTTCAGGGAGTGAATGACTTCATAGGCAAGGGTGATGTTGTCCATTATCTATCATCCTTCAACATATCCAGATTGTTCTAGGTTTATTAAGAAGGGCAAGAGGGATTTTAAGCGATCAGAGATAAGTTTGGATACAATTTTATAAATGACATTACAAAGGGCAATGGGACTAAATTGATTAGGCTCGATTGCTTTGTTTTCTTTAGGAATCAAAGTGAGAAAGGTGGCATTCAAGGTTGGGAGGGCCTAAGAGATGCACTGAGGTTCTGAGACCAGGGACCAAACATCATATTTAACAATAGACTAGTAGTGATGGAAAAAGTTCGAGGTGAAGCCATCTGGGCTAGAAGCTTTCCTTGCATGCATATCCAAAATAACCACTTCCACCTCTTCTAAGGAGATGGGTGTGACGAGGTTGGCATCACGATCGTCATACATTAGTCAAGGGACATGCTAAGTGATTGATTGAATGACACCATAGTGATCTAGTTGAGGTTATGTTAAAAGAGACTCAAAAGAAAATTAGTTCCTATTCAATATCCTTGTAAGAGGAGAGAGTGTTACCTTGAGGATTTTTGAGCTGGA
>ML776725.1:723091-733779 GCA_009831015.1 Picea engelmannii
GAGATAATATCACCTTCTGGTTGATCTTCATTTTTCTTCGACGCCTTTTTGGGTGCCATAGCTCTGTGTTTAACTTGAAAACCTGTAACAGAGAGTGATTTAGCTTTGAAATGAAAATACAGACGTTTCGAATATTTATTTCAAATATATCATAAAAACGTTGAGATTTGTACCTCTGTTACGAAGTTAAGGCTCTTAATGCAAAATATATTTCCGAAGATATGCATTTAATGTTTGTACCTAGGCTCTCTCAGTGTTTTCAAATATAATAGAAATTTACTGAATCAGACAATGACACATTAAAGGACATTCAAAGAAAGTTTAACTTTAAGCCTTGTTTAGAAGAATGATTAATTAGCATTGATTTTGTTTTAAATTTGAAAACCTGCTTTTCGGAGTTTCGACACTTTTGATGTCGAGGAAATATGTCGTCGAAGAACCCCGATTGCTGAAATCGCGATGTATTATTTTAAATTAAAACGTTTTTAGTATCTTAATTAATCAAGATTAGACCTTTTCTGGATTTCGTTAATCGGAAAATCAGGGATCGGGATTTCGGGAAATCTGATGACATGCAACATGCTTCTCATAAAACTGCGAATCCCGATATCGCGATGTAATTATTTAACTCTTAATCATTCTTAGCGGTGATTAGATTAATTCAAAACTTTACTTAAGGATTAAATGTATCGGGAAATTAGGAAACACGATGACAAGATTCTTTGATCTCATAAAACCGCGAATCCCGATATTGCGACGTGATTAACTTAACCTTTAAACCCTTTTAATGTTGAATTAGGTAATATATGTTTTAAATAAGTCTTAAAGTATCGGGATTCGGGGATCGGGATTTCGCAATTCACTTTGCATCAAACACTTGTTTATGCGAAACTCCGAATCCCAATTTTATTTTTATTTTATTATTTTTTTAGGTTTAAATTAAAATTCCTTAAATTTTAAATTATTGCCCGTTAAAAGATTGTTTCAAAGAGTCTTGGAAAATTTATATTTGTTTAGATTTTTTCCCTTCCTTGTCCAAAAATAAACAATAAAAGGCATCGCGAATTCATAGGTGATGAAACTCTTGTTTTAAGAAATTTGAAAAATGCAAAGACTCAAAAAATACAAATCTTTTATCCTTGAGAATAAAAAAAAAATCAAGGTCTGTTTCAACACCTCTTATGCCCCGTTTTGTTCAACTTATATCATATATTGGACTTTATTATTTGAGGGCATTTTGTTTAAAAATGACCCAAATTATTGACTTGTGTTTTGATGATAAATTCAAATTCTCTGATTATTATGATTGGTTTTAATGTGATGTAATGGTAAATTTTGAAATGAATTTTATTTGATGTGTGTGTGAAACATGGATGGATAAAATGTGAATTGATATGACAAAAATGACGTTGTCATTTATATGGTTATGACACATGGAATGAATATATTTGAGGTACAATTGCTAATGATGATTTAACTATTGTGATAGGGAAGTCACATGTGTGCATTGACGTGGAAGTACGTCAACATTGTATGGAATCTGGATTGAGTTAGGATATGTCATGTGATATATGACATGTTTTAATTTATGATTATGGGACAATTTGATGTGTTGAATTAAGTGTGTGCAATCACATGGAACGCACTTTCTGATCTATCCACAAATGGATAAATGGGGTTGTATGGAAGTGTACATGGTATCATCATGAGAGGAGGAACAACATTTATGCTCTCCCCTATTAGCACTCATTTTCTTTGGCTTGGGTTGAAAAGCTTATGATTTTTTTACTTAGAGATTGCATGTTGTTGTGAGGGTAGGTCATGGAGTTGGTCACTCACAAGGTTTATCCGAGGAGCGCATGGTAATGAGGTGTCCTTATTCCTTGGTGACCACTAGTCTCCCAACAAGGGAAACAAAGGTTGAATTAATTGGGTCTCTTGCACCATTTTCCCCACCAAGAAATTTGGATACTTGAAGGGCATGAGTGAACATGACACCTGTTATCACTCCAAGAGTCTTTCCCTGACTGTAAAGGGAATGGGATTGGTAACTTCAACTATTGGGTTGGATGAAAGAATTTGCAGGATGGATCAATCTATGAATTGTTAAGCCTCACTTAGACAAGACTATGATGAACACATTCCAACAAGCAAAGTCCTCTCTGAACAAATTAGATGAATTAAAACTGATATGAGAAGAGAGAACTACTGTATCAACAGACTTAATACACTAAAAGCATATATAAATGGCTAATTACAATAGTAAACTATATGTGGGATCTAAATCCACTAATGCAACGAAAGAATGACATCTCTTGGTCATCAAATGAATTATAGACACAATGAACCTTGCAATTCATCCACATATATAGAAACGAAATGAAAGGTAATGGAAGTCTGATCAAAATCCTAGAGGGGAAAATCTACATTCAGATATATACTTAGCAATTTTCTATACAAAGTTTGCTTACAATTCACAAAGGTTGAACCATAGTCCTCTAAAGACAGTCACCTCCCTCTACACTGTAGAAATGGTGGGCTTTAAATAGCCTTACAACGCTTAACTCAGATTCTCCAAAAAGGGATCGAATACTACACCTTTGCTTCTAATCTAATCTATTACAAAACTTTAGGAATTAGATCCTATTTTTAAGGAGTCAAACCCTATCATAATCTAAGGCTTTGAGAGCTCCCTCTGCTTTGCTGGAGGATGATTACACTTTTTGGAAATTCTATCATAGCTGGGCATTGAGCCTCTTCATCCTTGACCAAAATAGAATTCAATTAGAACTTGTCTTCTACCTCGTTGGAAAATCCCCAGTTTGTAGCACAATAGGTGTAAAATGGTCGACAAATGCTGCAAACACCTGTAGAAGGCAATTTGGACTGAGATTCTTGAAAACTTGATTTAATTATGACTTGGAGGTTGATATCTTCATTGCTTCTAAACTAATAATGTTGCTTCCAATTTGATATCATCTTACTACCGAAGAGGGTCTAATACTGAATCTTCATATGCATGCTTTCATTCCCTTAGGAAAGAACATAGTATAAGCAAAATAGATGTGGCCGAGCTCCTGTAGATTACTTTGACTGATGCTGAATGTATAATTTTCTCTTACCAATGTTCTGATCACCATATTTTGATATCTTTGCTTCATATACTTCCATAACGAAACTAAAAATGATTTCAGGCAAAAATAGATATACATTTCCTCTAATCAAATAGTTATATCAAGTATAATTCTCATATATATCTGAATATGGTATGGTCATCATAGACAAACAAAATTGATACCAAAACTAAAGCAAACTCCTGTTCATCAGTCATCTTCTTCGGTGGAAGAAGGTGAAGCTGTCTTCCTTAGAAAAATAACAAGATTTCTCTTTTGCTCTTCTGGTGTTTTGTGTGTGGACCTCTCACAACCAATAACCATATCCAATCTCTATGCCTAATATTTTTCAGACACTTTAGAGAAACTCGATCCCAGATACGAATTCTCATATCCCAAGAGCCACAACAAATTCTAGCAGAATCAAGGCCAGGACATGTGAGGGATCCAATATGTCTATGAGCTATGGCTCGTATTGTGCTATTAGGTGGCCACCACGCTCATGACCTTGGTGTAAGAGATATGCTTGCCTATGTAGATACATGCCACGGTGTAGACCACAACGGTCATGAACAACAACGATAAGGTGAGTAGGAAGATTAGGTAGCCACCCTCGAAGATCAAGAGACGAGTCCATTCAGACGAAATGAGGGCCATTGTTTTGATGCTTGTCATGAGAGAAAAATATGGACAATTGAGCACATACGGGTTTGGACTCATGTGTTGCGTGTTTTCTGCAAAATTTGCTTGACTCTATCCTTTGACGCTCTTTTCATTATTAAACAACTGCTTCTTGACTCTTGGTTTTTCATGTAGATTTGATCTCAAACTTTGATCCCCTGTAGCTTGGCGCCTCTGATGCGTAATGGCAAACATCAAACGTTGACACCTCAACACTGCAGATTGAAGCCCAAGCTACCTTCATTCTTAAAGCACCTGCGCAATGCACCTGACAACCAATATTTATTTTAAAAAACAATTTGTGGGACATATCCTACATTTCTCGGGAATTTAGAATTTGTGGCATTTATATGCACCATAGCTCCCTTGATATCTTCGATGAGATATGAGGATTGCCTCTTAGGCTCAGCGCTTGCATGACTTATGTGTTGATTTGGTGTATGACTTGTGGCTTGTTTTAGACTTAGAACTTAGGTCACTTGTGCGCACACGCACCACCCTTTTTAGTAGTATTTATAGATAAAAACATAATTTTTATTTGAAAATATAAGAAGACATAGAACTAGGGTTTTTAGAATAAATAACATTTATTTGTGTTTTTTTTTTGGAATATAGGTGGTATCAAAAGACAAAGACCCCAGGGTTCACGGACAAAGGTGATCAAATCAAGACTGTCAATGTTTAATAGAAGATTTGAGGATTATAACAATGGGCAAATACCAAAGGAAATTGACAAGTCAAACATGAAATGATGAAGGTGCTTAAAAATTTTAAGAGCACATTTTGAGCGCTAACAACACCCTTGGTACTTACTGAAAAGTAACTCTTAAAGGACATGAGTGAACATGGCACCCTTGGTACTTACTGAAAAGTAACTCTTGAAGGGCATGGAGAAGCATGGGACCCTTGGTATTGATTATCGGTTGTTGAGTATATATTGAAAGATGATTGATTAAGCATATAAAAATAATGTTTGATTTAGCATGTGCATTTTAATTAATTTACTTGTGAAAAGTTAAATGCATGGTTGATTGATTTGTTGAACATATATATTAGTGCATATCATAACTAAAAGAAATGAAATAGTTCATTTAAAAATATTTGAAGATAAATGTATTACATAATGTGCATGAAATAGAAAATAAGTAATTTGTAATTAGTAGGAATTAATTACTAGTGCACCCATGAATTAAGAAGAAGAAAGAGGAACAAGGAATTCAAATTCAAATAAAAGTGTGGGAAAAGAAAAAGTGGGTCAACTATGAGTTGTTAAAGAGAGTTAATAAATAACTAAAGTAGTGACTACATGTGCACCCACTCAAATAGGAAATGAGGAGGAGATCAAGGGAACATCTAGGAGTGAAAATATGAAATGTGGCAGTTGAGTGAGAAAAAAATCACTATTTTATATTTTTAAATAAGGAGTCACTTGTGCATGTGAGTGACACATGTGTGGATGAATAATATGTAATTAGTAAATTATAAAATTATATTTATGCATGAAATGGACAACTCACTTGGGCCATGAATCCTATAAATGGAGGCTTGAGTTAGAGGCCTTGTGCATACTTTTGCACCCAAATGTTGGATGGTTGTCATAATACTTAACTTTCTATTGGTGATTGTTGAAGAGTGTCCAAGATGTGGGGCTTTCCTCTCAAGTTTGAAGCTTCACTCTTCAAGCATTTTGCTAGATTGGTACCTTTCATACAACCCCATTGCAACTCGGGGGTCCTTGGTGAAGGAGAGCATTGATTGGATTTGGTAGGGTGGTCAACCAATGGGCTATCAAAGATTGATAAAGTGAATGCAAGAGGAATTCAAGATTTTCATTCACAAAAAGTTTCTTGTGTATAAAAATATTTGTTACTCATTGGTATTGATATTAAATTTTCATTGTATTTTATTATATATATATATATATATATATATATATATATATATATATATTATTGAAACAAACACATATATTTTTGAAACAAAAATAAATATACATAAATAATTGCATGCAAACAATAAATATATATATGTTATTATTATTATTATTATTAAATTTAAGCTATTTAAATGGGGGATCAATGTTATTATCGTCGAGAGAGAATTTCACGAGGAATCTATATTAACACAGTTCATTGATTTTTTCCAACATAAAATTTTCCAATATATTGATATATATAGTGTTTTCTTATACAAGTCACATCGGCCTGATAAAGAGTCATGCTAAAGTAATATTCTCCCAACCCCACCAAAGAGGGTGGTCCTTCTCAATGATAAGATAAGCATCCATCTCAACAATGAGTATGTATCCAGGCCAAAATATAGAGCTTCCACAAATAGAAAATGGAGAGCATCTTTACAAAAACCAAACAACAAAGCTTACCACATAAATCCTAAGGAAGATACATAGTTCTATGGAACAAATACTGTTTCCAAAAATATTGTAAGTGGCCAGGATCATTAATAGAGTTGCAAATTATATGGAGGGTCCTCATGTCCTTCGATCCATTTGTTGTAGGTGATCATTCCTTCTGGAGCTTTCAAGGCTTTTTTTGGAAAGTGCATCTGCTTTCATATTATGTTCTCTAAATAAGTGATCAAATCTGATGTTTACAAAGGATTTGATTAAGTCCATGATCCTATCCTTCCACCCCAGAAGAGCGTATGCATTTAAATTTCCCCCGCAATTTAGCTACTCAATTATAACTTTTGAATCGCCGAAAACTTGGAGTTGGTCTAGTCCTAGTCAGACTACCAAAGTTAAGGTCACCCATGCCCTTAAAATTTCAGCCCTTGTATTGGTCCCAGATCCATAATTAAATGTCCACTTGTAGCTAGTATCCTCATTGACTTTAATGACTTCCTCTGCTCTGCTTAGATTTCCATTTTCTTGTGCTGCACCGTCGAACCACCCTATATTTTGCAATGTAAAAACTTGAGTCTTTTGGATATGAGGACCCTTTCCACTTCAAGACCCCTTATCATCTACATTTTTTTGCAAGCCCAATGTTTTTTGAACCACTTCCTGAATAGAAGGATTTCGATTTTCAAATATTTTTTTGTTTCGTTCCAGCCAAATACACCAACAGGCCAAGGAAGGCAGAGTTATGAAGTTCCATTCTTTTTTTATGTGACTGGCATAAATAGGTCGTGATAGGTAGACCCTTGCTACAATGATTAAGGTTGTAATCAAGTTATCAAGTATTGGTCAAGAAATGGTTGTAATTAGGTTATCAAGTGTTGGCCTACTTTATGTCTTGATGAAACCTTACACGTGATTGTGAACATTGGTTAAACATCGTGTTTAAAATATAACTTAAATTCATTTACAAATTGTACGCAAGTATTTTAGTTGTATCGTTAACACCGGTAGGGGTGTTACATGTGGCATCAGAGACAAGTTCAATACACCAGGGCCTTGAACCCATTTATTTATTCTATGTATTAACATTTACCAAGTGTTTTAAATATTTTTTAATTTTTTTTTAAATTAATTAAACTTGAATCATTTCTTCATGTCATGTAAACATGGACAAAAGAGGAAGGAAAGGCAGGGTTAGTGGTTGAGGTGCACATCCTCCATTATAGCCTACACCTTTGCATTCTCTACCCAAAGAAGAAGAACCAATCCAAGAATAAAACCACATACCTTCTGGAGAAGTGATATCCATGATGTGCTCGTTCCATAGGATATCAGATCCACTGATGAACATATTAGAAAATGAAGAGGGAGGCATTTTTGTACATGCATAAGGATCACAAAACCTTGCAAATAACCATGTTCATGGAGAGCTAGAGAAAGTTGAATTTCTAAAATTTTGGGGCTCTATAGATAGACAAACAGTTGGAGCCTAGTTGGAAAATATGGCTATGTGCTTTGCATTGAGGGATTAGACTTCTAATCTCAAAGATAATATGGGTATTTTCTAACTAAAGGGAAATGATTTAATATGGTGGAAGACCTTATTGCCACAATTAGGAATGGATATGTCTAAAATTTTAGGGTAGTTTATTGAAAGACAACTAAATGAGTTCAACTCATTCATATAGAATGGTAGGTTAGTACCCGAATATAAATCTATATTGTCAATGTGATTCAGTGGTCAAGGATTATGGAGCCTTTTCTTGCATCTTGATTTATGGTATTTTGTGGGCCCACAAGTCAACTATTTTCCAGGATAGAGAAATTCCAAAAGAGGTGGTTGCATGCCTTATTGAAAAATTATGTAAAGAATACAGGTCTGAGCCAAAACAGAGGAAGCAACGATTCTTTGTAATGCCTCAATTGGATCAAGACATTCCATGGGGATTTTTTGATGGTGCCAGCTAGGGTATTCAACCTTGATGTGGGGTCAAGGTTGTATTGTATTTAAATCAAAACCATTTCTTCCTTATCTGATATGCTCTAGGAAGAGGCTCAAATATGAAATCTAAATTCTCATCTCCGTGGACCCTTCTCCATTTTGCTAATAAGAAAGGAGTGAACAAAATTCAGGTTTTAGGGGACTCCAAAGTGGTGATTGACTGGGCATGTAAAATATCAGTAGTTGAAATTGCTTGCTTTGGCCCTCTTCTGCATGAGATTCAAAACTCTATACTCCTATTTCAATGGACATCCTTCAATCATATCTATAGGGAATTGAACTAGAAAGCAAACAAAATGTCTAAGGAGGATCTGGAACTATAACCATGATCTTTTGGTATCTAGGAATTATGGGGTGGCCAGGAGAGGGAAGCTATGGAATTACTTTTCTAATAGTTCCTTCATATATGTTGGTTTTTAAAGGTAAGTCATTTATGTAATTAGCATTAGTTTGATCACGATGATGTTTTGTATGAGAAAAGTTTTGGATTAGTAGGTGGGAAGCATTTTGGAGTTTAGAAGGGGATATGTATGTATGTAACAATTTAAGAGGGTCAAGGAAGGAATTTTTGGCTGAGAGTTTTTTTGGTCAGTCCTTATGGATATAAATATGTATATCCTTATCAATATGAATATAATATTTTTTTCCTTGGAAAATATAATATTACCATTTCTCATGTGGTTAAATGATTTTTTATTTTTTTGAAACAAACATATGTGCAAACAATTGTTATNTATATATATATATATATGAAAACACATGCACATTTAAGCCTCAAAGCGAATCAAATGAACTCGTCACCCAAGATAAGCTCATGGTGCTTTGCATAATTATTTAAATAAAAGCCGTGTGGGAATAGAGAGAGTCAAATAGATTCATTCTCTAAATACTAAGCCCATGACCTACTTATTCCTAGAACATTCGATCTATAACACTTAGCAATTGATTTTACAAATATTATTTGGAATCCTTTTACTATCATATATGATTTCTGCTTGGAATTGTTTCAATATAATTGAAATTTTGTAGGATACAGTCAATATAATTGAAATTTTGTAGGATACAGTCACTGTTTGGAATCGTTTCATTATGATTGAAATTTTGTAGTGTATGGTCACTATCTAGAATCATTTATTACCATTGAAATTCTAAATGATACGATCTCTACTTGAATTGTTTTACTTCAATTGAATTGTTGTATTGTGTAATTACGCCGAAAGGCGTATACCTATTGGAGATGGGCACAATTAATGATCTTTTAATCTTAAATTCTAATATGATGGTTATGCATTGAAGATGCTGGCATATTCTTAGTCGTCCTCCAAAATCAACGAGTCAGATTTATTGTTGATAACTTCTTTGAATTTATAAATGCATCAGTTAACCTGATTACTTTTTAACATTTACCTAATCATATTAAGAAATTACTGTAACATCATATGATTGCCACGTTTAAATGATTAATTTTTGGAATTCTTCAACTGTCCAGTTTCTTCATGCATGGCATGACGTTTTCACTAAGTTTTTTTTAACCTGACGTTTTTACTAAGTTTTTTTTAACACAAGAGGTTTTTTTATCAGCCGTCTTTCGGCACTCTCCAGCCGCGAGTTAGCGGCTGTGCTAGTTGTATACATAATCGGTTACACTGTTAGCGAACACAATTTATTTTGAAATCGAATTGTTTCCATTTAATCTCTATATTGAATACAATTTATTTTGAAATCAAATTGTTTCCATTTAATCTATGTATTGAATATGTTTTCTTTTGAAATCAATTTGTTTCCAATTAATTTATGTATTGAATAATGTATACACACTAATAGTTATACATTGAGCAGAATGATTTCCTTGGGAAATCAACATTGTAAAATTGTAGTAGCATTTTATATCATTTGGAGTCTATGTTTTACTATGCATTGGCACAAATGAAGCCTTGGTGAGTCTGTATGATGAATCTATTAGTTGAAATATCCATTGGGCATTGTATTGTTCCATACCTTGACCTTTTTTTTTAACCGTAGCTAGTAAATTTGTATTAAGTAAAGACTACCAGGAAAGCAACAAAGATACATAGAGAGGATACATAAGAGTTCAAAATTTCAAAAATAAGAGGCACATGTCTACTAGAGCCCATAAACCTACCACTCTGAATTTTCAATACAGAGTTGACAAGAGATTTATACAACACTCTTAAGTTCGAAGTTCTAACTATGAAAATTCGGTAGAAAACTCCTAGGCACAACCAAAATAAACACTGCATATAAAAGAAATCATGGAGGGGACCTGTCCTTTATTTATTTATCCATCATGGATGACAAGTAGGCTGGTGCATTGAGGTCTGAGAGTGGAGCAGAGTAGAAACGAGAGGAATCAGACTCTGAACCAGTCGACAGGGTCATGTTGCTGCCACGAAGAACAAGGCGAGCCTTGGCGCTTTCATTTTGAAGCTTAAGTGAATTTTCTTCATCCTGAAGACTATTGAGAGACTGTCGGTGTTGAAGAGAGAGTTCTAAGACTGCCAAGACTTGTGCA